>CM034148.1:609883268-609898268 GCA_019776745.2 Taxus chinensis | reverse complement strand
ATGAGTTAAGAAGAAAACAAAACAAGCTAAAATCTAGGAGAATACTCTACAAGGTGGAAACATCAGATTTGATTCGAGGCTCAAGTACTTCCCGAGGTATTTGAAAATACTGCAACTACCCATCTAAGTTCAAAATGATATTAGTCCTAAAATTTGAGTTTCATGCATAATTATATTTTTGAAATGCTTCCATTGATCTTAAAATGTTATTTTTAGTGAAAATTATATAATATTTGACCCCAAATCATTTTCCTATGCCTCCGAAGTGAAAAACACAAGTTTAGTGTCCAAATTTGGAAATATGAGGCAAAGCTAGCTTTTTGAGAATGGAAAAGTCACACTTTGAACACTTTTATGTCCCCTTTTTCCTCTAAAGGACCAAGGGGACACTAAAGTGTGACCTCAACCTCCTCTCCAAGTTGCACTTTGGCTCCCCATGTGTCCTAGGTGTTCCCTCTGCCCCCACGGTGCAAGGGGGACACCAAGGTGCAAGGGGGACACCAAATTGCAACCTCCCTCCTTCTCCTAGGTCACATTTTGGTGGCCTAGGTGTCCCCTCTATCCCCTATGTCCCCAAAGGGACAAGGAGGACACAACAAAGTGACCAAGGCACGCATATATACCCCGAACACCATGCAATCTCACCAAACCCCTACGATGTCATTTCCCAGTTCTTAGACCTCACTTTCAGCCCCAAAAAACTCCCAAGTCACACTTCAGACACCTTGATGTCCCCTACTTCCCCTGAAGGGACAAAGAGGACAAAAAATTACAACCGAGGTCTTCCATGCAACTTCCATGATTGAAATATGGTCAAAAATTACACAAAAAACACATGAAAACTTCACCAAATCTTCCCCTAAAAAAAGTTAGCGTTTTTTCTTGTAAATTGCATTTGAAACCTCTCCAAACTCCATTAATGGCTGACATGCCATAGTATAAAAATGATAGCAAGTTGATTTTTAGTTTCTATGAAGATCCGGTGGGTGAAATCATCTGAAACTTGGAGTGAATGTTCCTAAAAAAATCTACTTTCATTTGAAAATTGGAGCAAATGTTCCTAAAAAAATCTATTTCATCTGAGCCATTTTTTGCAGGATGAGGTGGATGATATTTAGGGATATGGAGGAATTATTTTTCTCTCAGAATTATTCCCTCTTCAAATAATTTTGCATTTTACACGGAGATCCGATGAGCAAAATCATCCGAAACTTGGAGTGAATATTCCTCGAAAAATCTACTTTCATCCAAGCCACTTTTCGCATGATGGGGTGGCTAATTTTTGGAGATATGGAGGACCAATTTTTTCTTAGTATTCTATCCCATTCACTAAAATTCTCATTTTCCTGCTAATCTAGACAAGAAAATAATTTGAAAATTGAACCATAACATCCTCGAAAAATCATGAAACTTTTGAGACTAGTTTCACCTCAATTTGACACATGTAGGTCTCCTGTCTAAAATAAAAAGTAATTAGAGCCATATGTGTATACAATAGTAAATTTATAAAAATAGTAATTTTTGGGTATTGGTGACACTCCAAATGAATATGAAACATTAGGAAGTGAAAACAATGAAAAATTGCTAAAAATAGTAGTCCTAGATAAGATCTGCTAAAAAATAGTAAGTCCTAGAATTGAGCTCAGAAAGCCGTGAAAACTCCCATTTTTCTTATCTCATTTATTTTTTCCATCATTTCAATGCCAGGAAGGTGTCTTGTGGTCCAAACAGGAAAGAAAATCCCTGCAGACTTTTTAAGCATCAACATAGGGGTGATTTCTGCAAGGCACAGTTTGATGCAAAGAGGTTGGATGGTCTAGATCATTCTAATTATGAAAGAAGAGAGTAATCCTAATTACGTTTCCATCATGAAGGATAAATCATTATTCCTATCCCTCTCCCCAAAGGAGAGGATCATAATATGAATCACACTATGACAAGAAATGGATAAGAGTGACTCATTGTTTGTGTGAAAGCTAATAACTTGGATAGTGGGAGATATCAAAAACATCATGAGCTCTGTAAATGATCAGAAACATCAATAATTTCAAGACATCAAGGGAATGATCATCATAAGCATGATGAGAGGATCTCACCGCAAGTGATAGTGGTATGCATCGAAAGCTCACAAGCAATGCATACCTCATAAAAGTGTGTCTAAACACTTGATCCATGCTTGATAATGTCCTCACATCTCACAAGTTAGGGAGGTAACATTCAAAATTTTTTCAGTGCAGTGCGAAGGTCAAGAAAATGGAACTCATTCTCAAACATCTCTTCATGTTCCATTTTAGAGATCAACCCTTTTATCAGGAGGAGGAAACCTATTTTCATAAGGATCAATTTTACAAAAGAATGCATGAGTACCATAAGCATGCTTCCACCCAGGTGACATCTTGGTCAGGAAAGTGAATTGTGAAGGGATCATCATGTTTAAAATCAAAATAATATGTTAACTTTGCCATCATGTCCAAGCCTCTTGGAGAAAAAAGTTAGAATGGGATAATCAAGATACCAAGGCATTCAGGACCATCATGTGTGAAGGATCAAAAAGTCATCCATTCCCATGAGAGGCATATGAGTAAGGAAGTGAGGATTCTGGAGTTAGAAAAGGGAAGGAGATGATCTTCATTTAGATCACCATGTATGCAAGAATGAGAAACCATCTCAGTTTCACTTTACGCCATTCACACAATAGTGTTCTTAAACACTCATTCAACACCTGGTAGTGTGATCACACCTCAAAGGTAGAAACATTGAAACTAAACCTCATTTCGGTACAACTGAAGAGCATTGGAAAAAAATATTATTCAAGGAGAAATCCTTTATCTCCAAGGTGAGGACCTATTTCAGTAAGTAAAAGACAAGCATCAAGAGATTGGGGCATCATGGAGTTGATTTGTGATCATAGAGGTAAATTGTAAAAGCCTAAAGAAGTAAGAAAGTGATCCTCACATCCTAATTCCCACCTTATGATTAGAGAGGATCATCATGCAAACCTCATGAAAATGTTCTTAAACCCTCATTCAATGCCTAGAAGTGTATCATCATCTCATCAGAGGAAAAATTTGTGACCACAATGTGCGCGTTCCGTAAATGGTCACTTATGCAACAGGTGAAATCAAAAACATCATGAAGCTTACGAGGATGTTGAAACACCAAGATTAAAGTCACTAAGGCTATGGTCATGAGAAACATGACAGGAGAGGATCATCAAAGGTTCACTTTGCAATTTGTCGCAACAATGTTACTAAACACTTACTCAATGCTCCAGAATGTTCCCATGCATCTAAGTGCTTCAAATCATAAATCTCTTCATCAACAAAGGCTTCATCGTCATCAGATTGTTCAACCCTTCTCTCTCTCTTCTTTCTTCTCTCTCCATATTCTAATTCTTCACCAAGAATGTACTTTTTCCTTATTTTGTCTTATTCACTTAAGTGACCCTCAATTCAACATTATAAGAGTCATTTTTCGTCAATAAGAAAAAGAGTCACCTCCTCGGAATGTGGAAGGTCACAAGTGATGAGGAAAGGTGAAAAATCATGTGGGGGGAGATGAAAGGACAATTTGTAATGCTATAAATTGGAATGGCTTTTCCATTCTAAAGGGTTGATAATTGTTGATTGATTGCATGTTGTTGAGATTTACCACATCTACATCAAGCAATACAAGTTGCATTTCTTCTATTTTTGTGCTTATGTTCCTCTCTCCCCCTCTCTACTCTCCAAATTTGTAAGCTTGGTGATCTTGCATAACCAAGAAGGAACTTTGTGTCCTTGATTGATGAATATGTAGAATTGTGTGTCTCAAGCTTGTTAGTCTTGTTGATTTCTTGCTTTGTTGCGTTCTTCTAATTGAATGTGGACCTGCTCCAGTTGATGTATATGAAATAATGTAACCCTACTCACAACATTAACCTTCTCTCCTTATTTCTCCTACTCCCCTTTACCTCTCCTCACTACAAATTCCTCCCTTGTACATTATACAAGCACTTTGCCATAGGTTTAGTGGATTATTCCTTTGTGATCCCTTGCCTAATGGCCACCCCAAAACTTTAGTTAGTTTATATTCAATAATGGGAGCCTCTCTATACACAAGAAGGAGGGGCTTAGCCTCATGACCATTGGTGGAAACTAATAATATGCACCGTGACAAATTATTTCACCAATACCTCTTTTGAAGGGAATAAATCAAGAGGTATTGGATTTTTTGCAAGATGGGAATCAATGGGGAAAGTATCAACTTAGTTGATGTCAACATTATTTCATAGGACATGATAATCCGTAGGTGTTGAGATAGTAGTTCTAACGATGTCATTGTGAGGGATAGGTAACATGTATGGAATATGATGATCAATGGACCAATTGAACATGGTCCCAAACTCATGAAACAACTCGAAAAAATGGAATCTTGTAGCCTTGTCAAGGAATGTGGGTGAGTGATCTAGTATGAATGAATGACTAAGGACACCATGGATGTGAATGACTGGTTCTTGCCATCTAGGTTGGCAACTCATATGAGTAAAATCCTATGTCATATTTTTGATGTCATCATAAAGTTTGGTATATCGGAATCTAGATTTGTTAGAAGCCATTTTGTAAGTTGGATGAATTGGAGTGGAGATTCCTTGTTCAAAATTTCCTAGACCGTAGCCTTTCCATCCTTGGTCGAGTAAGCAGTGCATAGAAAAATATGGTTTTGAAAGGTATGAAATGTTAGAGGTAAACTGGGATTTTGATATGGATACGTTGTTGATCGGTGCAGTTGTAGTGTCATATCCCATATACACAAAATATGTATTTTTGGCATGAATACCAAATGAAACTAGAGATACTTTGACATGTTGTGTGGTATATGGTCTACCATTTATTTGACAGTTGGCATGCTGGGTAGTGATTAAGAAAATATTGAAATAAATAGATGCCCAATTCTAAATATGTAACAACACCGAATCTAAACAATTAAGTACATATTTGATCCAAGCAAATAAGCAATTTGAATTTGAAACCCTAGTTACAAATGAAGGGAATAATATGCTTAGCTAATTTGCAATAATCTTGAAGGTATGCCGAACTAGAAAACCACCAGAATAAAAGCTAAAAATATTGCAATCAGACCCAGAAAATATCAGAGGTATTGGAAATACCAGGACCAGGGTGTCTACGGAGGGTCAAGAGTGTCTGGGGTGCTAGAGACCTATTCTGAGCGCCTGTGACTACTCAAAAGCTATGAAACTCAGTTTCATAGGGTCATAAAATGTTCACCTTTTGTCGCCTTTGATCACCTATATGTCGTTGGAATTCGCTGTTGTTTTCCTAAAACATGTAATAAATAAGACACACCTGCAAAACCCCCAAACCACATCAAATCCTAAAAAAAAAAAATGTAACATGAGGGGTTGGGCTGTCCTCAGTTGTCAACAACTTGAACTTAAAAATGAGTGTTGTACTACATCTCAAACCCAATGTATTTCTATGTGTGTGTGTGTGTGAAAATCGTGTGCTAGATGGATCTTGCGCGTGTCACACTTGATAGTGAGAAAATAACTAGATGTAAAATATGTAAATAGATGTGTGCATGAAAGAATGAACTTCCCCTCCTATGCATGTATGCAGAAATGTCAGTCCCTTGTCCCTTGTGTGAAGCTCGATGGATGCTTGAATGCTCTTAGAATGCTCTTAGATATAACCTTAGGTGGTGATAGCTAATGCTTAGTGCTTGGTCCTTTATTATGATCACATAGCTTTGTATTTATATGATTCCCTTGTTTGAATTTCGTAATTAACAACTAAAATATTGACTAGTAAAAAGCAAGATGCTCAAACTATTAGAAAAGACCCAAAATATGTGAGAAAAGTATAAAGAGGTCAGAGGCACCTAGAGGGGACGTGGGCACTGGTGTCCTGGCTGGGAACTGGTGTCCAAAATGAGAAATGATGAAGTATGAAAAGACATTTTGGGAAAGGAGCGTAAGACCAAGAGAAAATAGAACGCAAACAAAGATGACCAAAGACAATCGTCAATTAGTACTTTTCTTGCTTAGGAATCATATGAATAGTAGTATGTGATCAGGACTAGAAATATAGCCAAAGTGCATGATTTAGTGTCTATAGGTAGGGACATGATGGAATAAGGGATATTTTATTCCCCAACACCAATAGATTGTGCGTCGTTGTTTATAAGAGCATTATTGCGGTCTTTATATATTTCAATAGTTTTGGGTATTCTACCAGAAGGAATAGAACTCAAATCTACTGATGGTGAAGATGATGAGGATGGTGAAGAGAAAGGAAGTATGATTACTTCTAAGAGTAATGTTGATGGTTAGTCATGAGATGATGATCACGGAGGAGATGGATTTTGTAATTGTGGTAAGTTGGAATGTTACATTGCGAGTGATGGGTCAACCGTGGTAGGTATATGAGTGGATACATTAGATATGTCCGTGGGGGTTGAAGTAATTGGCGTGACCTGTGTAACAAGTATCACTATACGAAATGAAAATGTGATATTATTGTAATACTTAAATCGTTCTACATTGGTAGTAACCATCTTGTTTGCATTTGATACATTGATGACGAGTATACAGAATACATATCATTTCATGAATCCAAGGGCATCTTAATAGGATGTTATATTATAATTCTCCTTCTATAACATATAGAATGGTGTGGAGTGTCTTGGATCCAAATTTTGATGGTAAGACAATGGTGCATGTTTTCCAAAATAAAACCCATGCTATTTAGACAACTTCATTCAATTCATAGACTCACGCGGTTTCAAGAAAAACACCAGTGGAAGGAAGTTGTAGTGTTCTGTGGTAGTGAAGGAATATATAATGTTCTGTGGACTTGGAAAATCAAAAGTAAAGTCTGTGGAGAAAAATCCATAAAACATAAAAAATGTGTTGCATAGCACCAAGAAGCAGGAGAAAGAAAGTTAAAGCACGACAAAGGTTAAAAACACATAACAAAGAAACCCGTGGAAATAAGGAATGGTCACCTACAAAAAAAGGTAAATTGGAAATCCACTCTATAAAGAGTTCATACTATAGGGAAAATACAAAGTCGTGGAAAAAAGAGTTCACAAAACAAATAAAATTCCACAAAGTATGGAAGACACCGCAAAATGCATTGTATTATGTGAGACATGAACAAAAGGTAACAAATGGCGAAAATAATTGCTATTGATATTGATATTGAATGCAAGTTTTATTTCTTTCCTTTGAATGTTTTGGTGTTTAATGTGAATATTTTATTAAATTTGGTTAGAGTCTATGCAGCAAGAGAGCCGAATCAACACAAAGAAAGAAGAAAGAAACACTATATAATAATCTTGATATTCAACCATTCAGGACTGCATACAAATTTATAGGAACTTCCTTTCGTATAATTAAGGAGCTACTTATAACAATTCACCCCAAAATTCTTTCCATCTCACACAACAAATTATCTATGTAAGTTGTTAAAAAAACTTAAAATAAATAAATAATCTACCCATTATAATCTAATTCTCACAATAGTAGTAATGTGAGCACAATATTTTATATTTCCTTACACATTTCTATCCTCTTGTTGGTCTTCAGTCTTATTTTGTTTATTTCTACCAAAATTTTGTGTGCATTGTCGAGGGTCTTTGCATATGTTTTCATATATGTGTCCCTAGAGCTAGAATCGAACCCTATTTTAGTTTGGTGCATCACCTCTCTTTATTTTAACATTTATCTCTTTTAACCCTGGTCCCTTGAAATTCTTAGGATAAGATTAGTTAACAATAGTGTAGTATTGGTTAGTTAGTTGTAATGATCTAGGATAGAAGGAAGCTAACCTTCTCCGAAGATTGATTTGAAAAGATGCCATTATCCCACACTTTGGAGGTCTTTCCATGTTTCCTTGAGGTGTTGAACTTAATTTCAGCAAGGGTGCAATCTCAGGCAATAATAATTTTTGGCATGCCCGATGAGACTATTTGAGTCACTTATATTTCACTCTTGATCTTATTTCCCTAATATTGGTGTGTATCTTAGTGGAATCCAACCTTTAGAGGAATATTTTTACACTTATGGAAACTCCCAAGCTTAGATCTACTATTTTCAAGTAGTGCAATACTCTAGTTCATGAGAAGGATACAAAAAAGACAACGTAGCAAGAGGTGAATATTTTGAATACTTGTAGCTCTCACCAAGAAGAAGAAAAAAAATATTAGTTAAGAGGTTTCCTTCACCTCCCAACATAGGTCTATTCACTCCTCCTCCTAGTAGACCCTTCTCTTTCTTCATCAAAAACTTGATACTTGTTACCTTCATGACCAATTAAATAAATTTACCCTTTGTAACCTTAAATGGAGATTGTCCTTTAGCCCTAGCGGCTCATAAGATATCTTAGTAGCTTCTCTAAAAATCAATCCATTATTTACTGGTGAATTTATTACAATCCCTGTAGAACATATTCAAGACATTGTTAATGTATTATCAGTCCATTTTATAGCTGATGATGATTTATCTATTAGCCTTTTAGTCTCTTCCCTAAATGGAAAAAAACACTTCATTGGTATACAAGTCTATGACCTATTTCAATCCATTCATGGGATGATCTTGGTGATGTACTTTACAGATAGTTTGAAGAAAAGGAAGATAATATCTCTATGTTATAATAGCTAACAACTATCAAGAGAGCTCACAATGAGCTTATGGTGGATTTTAACTTCAGACTCGAGAAATCTTGGGATAGGATTCCAGTTCTTTTGAGACCAACTCCTCAAGGTGCTTTCTTGTATTTTATAAGAGATCTAACTTCTAATATTGCTGTAATGATACAATATATGGGATCTATAACATTACCTACTACATATACAATAGCCATTAGGTCTAAAAGTTATTTGATTCAAGATGGAAAAATAGCCCTTAGATTGCATATGCCTCTATTTCTTGAACTGTCTCAGAATATTCAACATTCTCTTGCTCCTATCCCTGAGCCAAATACTTCATCATTTGCTTATACATCTTATTCCTCCACAAAGGAAGATAATATTGATTACATTATAGCCTCAGTCAAAATATAGCTAATGAAGTCATCTCTCTCAAGAAGCAACAAGCTCAAACATATAAAAATTACCCAATCTTCAACTAAGGGCAATCTTCTAATCATATATTTAATCGAGGTTATCAACAACAGAGAGTTTAGTATCCAAATCATAGGTATGGATAAAATAACCAAAAATATAGATTCTAGGGACATAATCAAAATTTACCTCTTCAAACAGTTGCTCCTTCACAACTGCTTCCTGCCACAGGTACTAGCAAATCTCTTTTCCTAGTGCAAAAAAAATTCATTCAAGACGCTGAATGGAGTTTTCTAGGAGGTCAACCACATAATCAAAATAATTTCTTAAATGGTATACAAGTCTCCCAATCCATCTCGCTACAAATTTATATCAATCAGTAAGAACCATTGATGGAGGTCATTAATTCCAATGAGGAAGTAACACATCGAGCCTCCACAGAATCCAATCTCAGATTCTACACACTTAAAAAATTTTGTGCGGTTAATCGAGTCACTAACTACTTAAACAAACCACAAATTCATGTCATGCATAATACAAGGTCAAAGAAGAGACATGCATATATATGGTTGTTCTATCCCCTTCAGTGTAAAGTATACCTCTCAAAGAAAAATAATCCATGGACTTAAGTAGAAGCACACAAGTGACTTCATCCAGTGGCTCTGCCTTTAACAAATAAAATCTGTGATACACTAAGAACCCACATAATTATTTTTCATACCATCCAAAGAACTACTTCCATCAATTGACCAGAAAAGAAGAGAGACCTCAACACCATTGATGCATAGACCCGCAGGTATTCCCCTGAAAATTGTCGAGAAAAAGAAGAAGACAAATCTAAATGTGACAATGTATGATGCCTTATCTATTCCATCTCATAGGGATCTACTTCAAGAAGCCTTGAATAAAATGCCACAATATGAGTTGGTTATTGTTGGTTTCTCAAACATGCACTCGTGTCTCGGATCTCAGAAGGGCTAAGGTGTTTGAGACCACAATGGAACCATCCCGAAGTTGTGGGACCTTGCGAGCTTGGGATGGATCTCTGGAGAAAGCCGGTTCCTCTATCTATTTCTGCTGCTACTGCTACTCCTAGTGCTGGAAGGGAGAACTAAGATAATGATGCCAAGGGACCAAGGATAGAAGGACAACATGAAAGAAAACTATACTAAAAGGAAATGACACCAAAAAAGAGGGACGAACACTATCTGTTCTGAGTGAGAATGAAAGGTAATGCATGAAAGGAGGCTAGGCACAAGTAGAACATGAAAACACGTATTCACCGGATCATTCTCATGGAACACAACTAAATATGGAGCTGCAGGGGACCTGAGATAACACAATCAACACACAACGTAAAAGAAAAGGCAAGAACAAGGAATGCAAGCACGTTAGGATAGAGAATAGTCACTAAACGATGTTTCTATTATTTCCAGAAATGCATAGAGCTGTTACAATGATGAAGGAGGACGATATCCACATGCAAGAGCCAAACATAGAGGTTTGTAACTTAAAATACAAAAAATATGAAGTCCTTAGAAAAATGCGTAAGGATCCAGAGTGTCCAACGTAACAAATGAGCCTTGCTCTTACATTTATAGATGAATCCATGGAGGAAGAAGGGAAGAAGGAGGGAAAACTTGAATTCAAAACACAACCACCAACAAGAAGCATTTAATGCCTACAAATCTACCTAGAGATCTGTGAAATACGCTTCCCCATGCCTGTTTGACGTGTTGGAGAAGAAAAGAGGGCGGATCATATCAAATCTGGTGGTTGGAACAATCAGATATGCTCATCAATGCTCAGAGAGACTTTTTCCCATTTCTCACCTACCAAAACCACCAAGAATTTGAATTTGAATTTCTGATACTGTACCTGATGTCATCAGTTCTATGATAGGTCTAGGCATGCTGTAATCTGATCTTTGTAGTGGAAGATACGGCTGTCAGAAAGTGTTAGAGTCGTCGGCAGATGCAAAACACCTGACGCGCGTGGATTGGCTGAAATGATAGCCAACTGTACAACTATTTTTTGTTTCTACCATGTGTCACTTGCTGATTGGTTGCAAGGATTCGACGCCTTGTTTGTGCTCTTTTATTGGTTGCGTGCGACACACTAAAGCATATCAAAAGATGACCTGACAAAGAGGGCATGAGGGAAGGGTGCACAAAGAAAATAGGGGAAGGCATAGAGGGGGTGCACGCGGGGAAATGAAGCAAAATGGTGAGCAGAGAACGTATGGTCAAGGCGCAACATGTGAAGGCCAAGGACTTAGCAGTAAGTGCGAGGCATGTGGAAAGGGAAGAAACTGATTAGGAATAAGGTGAATGCGTGGGAGGTGGGTGCATAAGGGAGAAGTGGAAGGAGAAAAGGAAAGGGGCGCATAAGTAAACTACGATCTAGGGAATGTGCCAAGTGATTTTGAGTGCATACAATTCTGCAATGAATAACTTAGGGCCAAAATGTGTATGCAAGTTATCCAAATCACTAGGAGAGATATTTGGATAATGGTTTTGATGAATTTTGGGGCCATCTTCTTGCTAGATGAAAGAGATCAGTAACTTGAAGCATCCATTGGGCATGGATTCCGCTTATACAATCATGAAACTACCCCTATGATCACTTGAGAACCATTTATGCACTTTGTTCTGAATCTCACAACTGTTGAGAGAAGCTCTGCACTTTGGAAGTAACAAAAGTGCATGTGCAAGAAGCACGTGAGAGGAAAGAACTATGTACAAACGAATAATGTGTGTAGAGCACACTTGGAGGAATTGAAACTACTTTAATATATACAACATGATGCAACAAACTTAATGGAAGGGTTTGAGATAAATCCCGTTTACTGGGTTTTGCAGCGCACCTTCATCAAGATGAGTTAACTCGAAAGAGTTAGCTTATTTGTAGGAACTAATGATGTATGGGCCACTCCAAAGTGCATCAAACTTTGAATGGTGCCCTGGCTTAGCTCTGTCAGCATCCCATTTAAGAACCAAGCCCCCAATTTTGAAAGCTTGAGGCCTAGCCTTTCTATTGAACCATTTATTTGTTGCCTGTTGATGCTGCTCTAGCTTGATTATGGCAGAGTTCCTGAGTTCTTTAAGATTAACTAGCTCTGCCATTCTCACTTTTCTCTGGTCTGCACCTTCAAATTCTAGCCGCTGGGCAAGCGCTAATGATTTTAGTTCTAATGTCAAAGGAAGGGTAGCCTCCTTGCCATAGATAGGATTATAAGGCGAAGTTATTATTGCCTTTTTGACTGTGATTCTATCTACCCGGAGCATGTGCAAGACCTTCGTATGCCACTGTCTTTGGTTGATGTTCATTGTGTGCTTCATGATTCTAATCAGGTTCTTGTTTGATGATTATGCCAGACCGTTTCCCTGAGGGTAATAGCTGGAAGAAGTCTTTAGGTAAATTCCCAGATTTAGATCCCAATCAGTGATTTTAGTACCAAGGAAGGCCTTTGCATTATCAGAGATAATGGTTTGAGGAACACCAAACCTTGTGACTATACCTTTGAGAAAGTAAAGGATGACTACCTCAGTTGACTCCTTAAGCACGAAAACTTGTGTCCATCTGGTGAAGTAATATGTAGCTGTCAACATCCATTTATGTCCAGCGCTTGAAGGTGGATTGATCATGCCTATGAAGTCAAGACCCCATTGTGAAAAAGGCTTATCTGCATGGATTGGTTAGAGGGGAAGCACTACCAGTATTTTCTTTCCTGCAAAGAACGCGCATTCCTTGCATTTTGTGATCCATATATGTGCATCTACAAACAAGGTAGGCCAGATGATACTTGCCATTATGGTCTTCATTGATGTAGTCTTGGCAGAGAAGTGTCCACCAAAGAATCCATCATGAAATTATGCTAACACTTTTTTAGTCTGTGCACCGTTTGATACATCTTAACAACATGCCATCAAGATTCCTTTTGAAGAGAAGTACATCAATCAACACATAAGGGACATATTGTAACCTCAGATTTCTTCTCTTTGCTTTATTTAAACCAGGAGGGTATGCACCCTTGGAAAGGAATGTGATCATGTCCTTCATCTAGTCACGCGTGCCAAGGTCTATATTATGTCCAAGTTCTACACGCGGAAGGTCTTCATCTAGAAATAATGAAGCTTCAAGTTCACTCTGCGCATCCTCAACAATCTACCTACATAGTGCACTACCTCTTGCTAGTTTTGTGGCCTTGATAGTCACATCGTATTCCATGATTTTGGTCACCCATCATGCTCTTTTCTCACTGATTTTTGCTCCCATGATGAAGTCTTTGACCAAAGAGTAGGAGACTAACACCTTGATATTATTGGTGGTGAGCATACTTTTAATTTCTTGAGCGTGCTCATGATGGAAAAGACCTGCTTCTCTGTGTGACTGTATTTTAGTTCATAATCCTTCAGCGTCTGGCTGAAGAAGGCCACTAGCTATTCCAACCCTTGTTCATTTTCCTGTGTTAGGACAACAACAATGCTTGCATCATCGCCATAAGCATAAAGGATGAAATCCTTTGAATAATCTGGATTGATGAGTGTTGGCGCATAATTAATATCTTGCTTGATCTTGATGAAGCTTTCTCTTCCTTCTTCTTTCCATCTAAAGGCTATGTCCTTTTTGAGCATCAAGGTGATGGGCCGACTCAGTCCTACAAAGTTAGGGATAAAACACCTAACAAAATTGATCTTTCCAAGGACTGTAGGGCCTTTTTGTGTGCTGGAAGGGAAAGAGCTAGGATGGCTGAAACACGCTCAGGATCAATTGCGGCACCATCCTTTGAAACCACATGGCCCAAGAGCTTGCCTTGTGCTACCACAAAATTGCACTTCTTGGGGTTAAGAGATACCCCAAATTATTTGCATCTCTCAAAGACCTTTTCTAGGTGCGCCATGTGATTCATGCTCTGCTGTGAGAAGATAATTATATCATCAAGGTAAACCAAGATGAACTGATTAATGCATCCTTTGAAGGCAATATCCATAGCACGCTGAACTGTGGGGACCCGCATTTCACAGACCAAAGGGAATTTTCTGATATGCATATGTTCCCCATTTGGTTGTAAATGCAATTTTGAATTGATCCTCTTCCTTGACCAGGATCTGGTTGAAACCAGAGTATCTGTCTAGCATAGAGAATCTCTACACAACTGGCCACAGTCTACAGAATCTGTTCTATTAAAGGCAAAGGGTAGTGATCCTTTAGAGATGCCTTATTCAAATCTTTGAAATCAACACAAAGTCTGATTTCAACATTATTTTTGCGTACTAGAACCGGATTTGTAACCTAGGTGGAGTATTTGACCAGATTTTTTTTTTGCACTCAACGAGTTTTGATAGTTCCTTTTTCATGAGGGGCTCTATCTTTGGATTGACCTACTGCTACTTCTGTCTAACGGGTTTGATACCAGGATCAAGGTTTAATGGAGTGTTGAACGATACCTGGATCAAAACCTTTGAGGTCTTCATACTCCCATGAGAAGATATCACTATAATTTTTACAGAGAGATGAAGGACTGTCTTTCTTCTTGCGCACAAGTCCTGCTGAGAAACAAATCTTTCCCACGCATAATAGTGACTGAAGAGTAGTCTTCTTGTGTGGTGTGCATGTATATTTCTTCACCCTTGAACTCATCATCATGGCTGAACATTTTCTCTAAAGTGACCAGCCCTTTAGGCAACTTATTGTCTTCAGTTGTATCACTTGGTCACCATAAATGTTATGCAAGTCAGCTTGCATACTTGATGAAAATTTAGCTTCATTCTGGATAAACTGGATGATTTACGTGTCACTGTCAAACACTTGCCAGATGGTGTTATTGTCTGGAATGGATGGTCTGATCACCATCTTAATGTGCTGAGTGTTTCCTTTGACAAATTCCTTAGCAATGAGAAAACTATGAACTGAATGCGACCATCTGGTCAGCTT
>CM034148.1:609485971-609882768 GCA_019776745.2 Taxus chinensis | reverse complement strand
TAGCTAAAGATCTTGTAGGCGCACGAAGATCTTAAATATAGTTTTATACAGTACACCATGTACCTTATGCAGCCTAGTAATGAGTCAGGTCTCGTTATCGCCGGCAACAACGTAATGTGTTGTTAAATTATTGTACCTCCTAGTAGAGGGAAAGGGATTTGAAATTATTTTAAAGTAAGATAAGAAACAAATTTGAATAGTTTGATAAATACAAATGATGTGCAAATAAATCTTTAGACTTCATGTCGTTGATGCAACAACGTATTATGTGGGAAAACAACCTACTTTTATATAGATCCGTAGGCACATAAGAATGTGGCATCATAGTTTTATACACTAAATGACCATAGCCTATAATATAACGTAATTCCATCATTTATATTGGGGCAACAATGTAATATGTTGTTGTATTGTTGTAACAAAAACTCTCTCAGGAAAAATCTTACCTTGAATATTTTGGTAATTTATCTCTCATCTCTTGTTTAGGTTTCTACAACCATTGCTTCCTACCTTGGATACTCTGATAACTTATATACCATCTCCCACTTGGGTTTTATGGCCATTTCTTCCTACTTTGGATACTTTTGTAGCTTAAATCATATCATCTCCTACTTTGGGTTTACCTCTTGTCATTTGGTTTTTCCTTCTACTTATGCCATGTCCCATTCAATCATATAAACACATATTGTCTACTCTATTGTCATTTTTTTAAACCTCTTATCATTTCATTTTCCTTGCCTATGAATGTTCCTACATTTTTTCAAAAATAAGAAAATAGATCCATAAAATTAAGCATACATCATTTTTTTAACATCATATATATATATATATATATATATATATATATATATATATATATATATATAGTTTTATACATTATCAATACATTATACATATCAACAAAATATACCATCAATCCCTTAAGCACCACCTCACATAGCTTTAGAACATTTTCTACTAATATGTATGGATCATGCTAGTGATGTGGCTCTCAATTGAACCCATACATCTACTCCCTCTACTCTAGTCACCTAAAGCTCTAAATTTATAATACAATCCACATATTTCACCTAACGTGTAGTCACCTCCTATGCATTTGAAATCCTCACTACCTATGTCATGTGCTAAAGCTACATTTCCTTAAAGAAGGCCCTGCACTAATGTACTCTTATCTCCTACACTCACTACCTCCTAAGCATCCCTATATCTCTATAGCTCGCAAGGTTCCTCTTCCATAAGTCTAAATGAACGCACCACAAGTTTGAGCATCTCTTATGGTGGATTAAGTATCACAAAAATATATGTCATGTCTAGTATGCCATATAGATTTTCATGATGTGCACCCTCGGTAAAAGAGTGTCACTCAGCTATGGTCCTCTCTATAAAAAAAAATAATCACATACTTCATTATTTAGCTACCCAATTGTATACCTATATTTGGATCACCTAAAAATATTTATTAGTAGATATAACAATCACCAAATCAATTCTACTAAAAATATTAGGCTTTGTGAGGGACAATCATAGGTTCTTTAATGAATAAAGTGGGTAAAATATTCTTGATCTAAATATTAACCTACACATAAACACACTTAGAGAAATTTTATTAGTTTTTGTGGTTAGGGGACCTTCCTCAGTCATATCCCTATTCATTTAAGAAGATAAAATAAATTTTATTGAAGTAAAAATAAAAAACAATGTATGCAAATGAAAATTATACCTGACTTAGTTACAGGCCATTCATAGTTGCAATTCACTGAAAATCACAAGGAGATCACAAGCCAATCATAGTTGTTACTGAAACCGATGTTGAAATTTCACTAAAATAGTGATGCAATAACTTACGCCTATCCTTTGTGATCCACCATCACCTCTCCAATAACCTATAATACTGAAATATGCGAGCAAAGAAGAAAAAATCTCAAGTATGGGCTCAAGTTCACAAAAATTCAAGGATGTCAAGAGGGTGAAATGATGGGGGTGAATGGTATTTTATAGTTTTTTGAGTGCATATAATATTTTGATAGATATGGGTGCAATGTGCATGGATGGGTGAGATGATAAGGGTTCATAATGAATTGGGCATGCAAATGGGTAGGTGGGATCGAAAAAATTAAATGTGAATGGGTGAGGGTTAGTAAATGAATGATGAGGTGTATTTTATCACCATTTTGTGGTGTTTTATAAATTTTATTTGATTTTTTTGGGGATTATTATGTTTTATGATGTTTTTGGTATTTTTGAATAGGAGGCCTTATGCACAAGGTGTATTTTCTAGTGTCTATACATTTTTGCACTATTGACCCTCTATCGAGTCACTCACCTCCTTGTTATGGGTGTTTCACACCCAAAGACCTTGTCTCCTCTGGTGGTATTCCTCCACATCCTCTAATTTAGTCATTATACCATTAAGCTCCACTAACACTTTCTCCAACATCTATATAACTATTACATTTTAATAAGTCCCTTTTTCTTGGTGACATCTTGCCTTCATATACAAGATTCAGATCTCCTCTGGATGCAACACCCTGAGATATCTTATTACATTCTCTACACACCTTTCTCAAAATAGAGAACACAATAAAATTGTTAGCTACCTCATGTTTGGTGTTATTCCATCTATTTCACTTTTTCCACTTGCAGGAAGGTATTATGTTATGATACCACTAATGGGATAACACGAAAGACCGAGACGATTTAGTGACATTTTCATAGTCTAATATAGTAAAATGAAACAAAAATGGTGCCTCTATTTTGTTTTTGACCTTAACAACATATACATGCAACTACTTGTGTGGATCTTACAACTCACTTATGGAGCATTTTTAGACTCTAGGTATTTCCCTAATACCTATCATAGACTAGACCTTATGCTCACTAATACATTAAAAACTAGAGCCTTGGCCTATTTGGCCTTCCTTATCATTCTCCTCATCGTCTTGTCTCTTTTGATGAACTTGTCCTTGCCATATAGTTGTGCCTTCCCGCTTCTCTCTCTTTGCATTGGGTCCCTCCTCCCACTTAGATTCAAATTTAAACTTTGGTTTCATTAATGCTTTGAGCTATTTCAGTGCCACCTATTTATTCTACAGTGCCATGTTCACTTAACCATTGGTAGTTTTTGAACGCTAGGTATCTATTATCCGTTTGGAAATCTTATTTCTAAATTGTCCATAATTTATGGGAACAAACTCTTCTATCACACACTCTTCACTCATACTTGTTAGCGCACTTTTGCATCCTTCTTCCATGCATTAATATAGTTTATTTTTGTCTTCAATACCTCATATGCACTATCTTGAGGTATTTTGGTCCTTCTCTAAGTCATTTTTATTAATGTGCAATCCTTTATTCATACCCTTTTTCCTATTGGAAACTTCATATTATTGAAAAAACTCCATAATTCCCTCGTGTCTCCATTCTATCAAGTTGATCCAAAATTCCACTATGGTACCAAAATTTGATGCCAATATTACCTCAACTTGTTTTAATCATATTATGTTTCAAGATAAAACCCATAATCCTCACTTCTTGTATATTCTTGAAGAATACCGATAAATATCATGTTTTGTCCATATACGTGCATGCAAGTTTTCGAGAGTTTCAAAGAAATTCTAGGACTAATTTGTAATTGATTTATATATTCAACCTTCTACTATGCATTGAAGAACATCATTCTCTTACCCACATACAATCGAATATCCACATACAATCATTCCTTACTATCCTAATTTTAGATTATAACTTAACTATAAATGAACACATGTACCTTTGAGGGTAGTTCTTTCTTCATTTGAAATTTTGGTATGACTTTGTTGTTAGTTACTAGGCTCCAAAGAATCATTGATAGATTGTCCTCTTTCTTAATGATCATAGTAATTGCATTGATCTAGGTCTACCTTATCATAAGACCTCCATAGTTTTGCCCTGCATTTAATTAATCTTGATAGCTTTACCACTATATTGATTTTATCTTGCCAAAACACCACTATACCATTCATGAATTAACTAGAAATTAAAACCTCATATTTGTATGCACTTTCTTGTATGAATTGGCATTTTGCAATTTATTTTTCATATGTATGATAAAAATCAGAATTTTCCTTGAGCTTCTCATCTTCATATAGCATGCTCATATTCCTCTATCTAATTATACTACTACTACTACTCCTAGTGCTGAAAGGGAAACTAAGCTAATAATGCCAAGGGACCAAGGGATAGAAGGATAACATGAAAGGAAACTACACTAAAAGGTGATAGCACCAGAAAAGAGGGATGAACACTATCTGTTCTGAGTGAAAATGAAGGGAAATGCATGAAAGAAGGCTAGGCACGTGTAGCACAACTTAAAACATATTTACCAGATCAGTTTCATGGAACACAACTAAATAAGGAGCTGCAAGGGACATGAAATGGCACAACAGGCACACAATGTAAAAGAAAAGGCAAGAAGAAGGAATGAAAACATGTTAGGATAGAGAATAGTCACAAAATGATGCTTATATTACTTCCAGAAATGCACAGAGTTGTTACAATGGTGAAAGAGGCCAATATCTACATGCAAGAGCCATATCTAGAGGTCTGCAACTCAAAATACATAAAAAGATGAAGTCCTTAGAAAAGTGTGTAAAGGATCCAAAATGTCCAACATTAATAATGAGCCCAACTCTTACATTTATAGATGAATCCATGGAAGAAGAAGAGAAGGAGGGAAAATCTGAATTTGAAATGCAACCACCAACAAGAAGCATTCAATGCCTGTAAATCCACCTGTAAATCTATCAAATACATTTCCCATCCCTAGGAGAAGGAAGGAGGGCAGATCATATCAAATCAGGTGGTTGGAGAAATTAGATCTACTCATTAATGCTCAGAAAGACATTTTCCCATTTCTCACCTACCAAATCCACCAAGAATTTGAATTTGAATGTTTAGCACTGTAGCCTACATGTCAGACAACTATCTGACAAGTCTAGGCATGTGCTGATTGGAGCTCTGTAGAAAAATATACGGCTGTCAGAAGTTTTTCAGAGTCATCAGTGCACACAAAAACATGTGGCAGATCATGGATTGGTGAAAGGATGGCCAACTATGCAAATGTTTTGTCATTTCTACCATGTGTCACTCATTGATTTGTTACAAGGATCCAGTGCCCTATTGGTGTGCTTTGACTAGTTATGTGTGGCACACTCAAGCATGTTAGAATGATGACTAGTGGCATGAAATGGCACAAGGAGGGCAAAAGATATGTGTGTGGAAGAAAAGGGCAATGGGGAGAAGGTAGAAGGAAGGTGCAATGACATGTGTGGGAAATGAGGAAAACTGGTGAGCAGAGAATGCATGGTCAAGGTGTAACTATTACAAAGTAATATGTGGGCGCACGTAGAGGGCCAAGGGACTTAGCTGATTGAAGCAAGTGCAAGGTTGCATGTGCAGGGTGAACAAGTATGCTTAGGAAGAAGGTGAATGCACAAAGATGCACAAAGGGAGGAGATGGAACAAAGAGGAAAGGAAAATGAAGGGAAGAAGGGGAAGCACACAAGGGTGCGTGAGGAAAATAAACCACCCAAGGGAATGTGCCAAGTGAACTTTGAGTGTGTGCAACCTTGCAATGAAGAACTCAAAGCCAGAATATGTATACAAGTTATCTAAATAACTAGGAGAGTTATTTGGATAACAGTTTTGGTGACTTTTGGGGCCATCTTCCTACTAGATGAAGGAGATCAATAGCCTAGAGCATCCATTGGGCATGGAGTCTACTATGTAATCATGAAATTTGATTTATAACTTTGAAGAACTTCCCCTGAAGTCACTTGAAGGATCATTTCTTGACTCTATTCTAAATCTTGTAAGCTGCTGAAATTGCTGAAGAAGATTGACATCCTAGAAGCAAAAGAAGAGCACGTGCAGGAAGCATGCATGAGAAGAAAGAACTATGTACAAACAAACAATGTGCACGCAACACACTTAGAGGAATTGAAACTACTCTAATATATATAAAATGATGCAAAAACTTAATGGAAGGGTTTGAGATAGATCCCATTTACTGGGATTTGTAGTGTGCCTCCATCAAGATGAGTTAACTCAAAAGAGTTAGCCTCTTTGCATGAACTGATGATGTATGGGCCACTCCAAAGTGCATCAAACTTTGAATGGCACCCTGGTTTAGCTCTGTCAGCATCCCATTTTAAAACTAAGTCCCCAAATTTGAAATCTTGGGGCCTAGCCTTTCTGTCAAACCATTTCTTTGTTGCTTGTTGATGTTGTTCTAGCTTGATCATGGGAGAGTTTCTTAATTCTTCAAGATTAACTAGTTCTACCATTCTGATTTCTCTCTGGTCTGCACCTTCAAATTCCAGTTGCTAGGAAAGCACCAATGAGTTCAAATCTAGCATCAAAGGAAGGGTAGCCTCTTTTCCATAGACAAGCTTGTAAGGAAAAGTTCCTATTACCTTTTTGACTGTGATTCTATCTTCCTAGAGCATGTGCACAGACCTTTGTATGCCACTGTCTTTGGCTGATGTTCATTGTGTGCTTCATGATTCTGATCAGGTTCTTGTTTGTTGACTCTACCAGACCATTTCCCTGAGGGTAATAGTTGGAAGAAGTCTTAGGTAGATGCCCAGATTTAGTGCCCAATCAATGATTTTAGTCCCAAGGAAGGATTTTGCATTATCAAAGATAATGGTTTGAGGAATGCCAAACCTTGTGACTATGCCTTCGAGAAAGTCAAGGATGACTGACTCAGGTTGATTCCTTGAGCATGACAGCTTCTGTCCATCTGGTGAAGTAGTCTGTAGCTGTCAGCACCCACTTGTGTCTAGCTTGAAGGTGGATTGATCATGCCTATGAAGTCGAGACCCCATTATGCAAAAGGCTGATCCACTTGGATTGGTCAGAGGGGAAGCACTGCCAATCTTTTCTTTCCTACAAAGAAAGTGCATTCCTTGCATTTTGTGACCCACTTGTGTGCATCTGTAAACAGGGTAGGCCAGAAGATTCCTACCATTATGATCTTCATTGTTGTAGTTTTGGTAGAGAAGTGTCCACTAGAGAATCCATCATGAAATTTTGCTAACACTTTTTCAGTCTGCGCATGTTGATACATCTTAACAACACACCATCAAGATTTTTCTTGAAGAGAAGTCCATCAATCAAAACATAAGGGATAGATTGTAACCTCAGATGTCTTCTCTTTTCCTTGTTTAAACCAGGAGGGTATACACCCTCAGAAAGGAATGTGATCATGTCCTTCATCCAGTCGTGCACTAGGATCTATATTTTGCTCAAGTTCTGCATGCGGGAGACCTTCATCTAGAAATAATGAAGTCTCATATTCATTCTACACATCCTCAACAATCTACTTACAGAGCACACTACCTCTTACCATTTTTGTGGCTTTGATAGTCACATCATATTCCATGATTTTGGTCACCCATCATGCTCTCTTTTCACTGATCTTTACTCCCATGATGAAGTCTCTGACAGAAGAGTGGGAGACTAACACCTTAATATGATTTGTGGGTGAGCATACTTTTGAATTTCTTGAGTGCACATGATGGAAAAGACCTTCTTCTCCATGTGACTATACTTTAATTCATAATCCTTCAGTGTCTGGCTGAAGAAAGCCACTGTTGTTCCAGCCCTTGTTCATTTTCTTGTGTTAGGACAACAACAACACTCGCATCAGTGCCATAAGCATAAAGGATGAAATCCTTGGAATAATCTGGGTTGATGAGTGTTGGCATGCAAGCAATTTATTTCTTGATTTTGTTGAAGCTTTCTCTTCCTTCTAATTGTCCATCTGAAGGTTATGTCCTTCTTGAGCATCAGGGTGATGGGTCAAATCAGTCCTACAAAGTTAGGGATAAAACACCTAACAAAATTGATCTTACAAGGAAGGACTGTAAGGATTTCTTGTGCACCGGTAGGGAAAGAGCTAGGATGGCTGAAATGTGCTCAGGATCAATTGTGATGCCATCCTTTGAAACCACATGGCCCAAGAGCTTTGCCCTGTGCCACTGTAAAATTACACTTCTTGGGGTTAAGAGACACCCCATACTTTTTGCATCTCTCAAATACTTTCTCCAGGTGTGCCATATGATCCACACTCTACTTTGAGAAGACTGTTATGTCATCAAGGTAAACCAAGATGAACTCATTGATGTAGCCTTTGAAGGAAATATCCATGGCACGCTGAAATGTAGCACCTGCATTTGACAGACCAAAGGGCATATTTTGATATGCATATGTTCCCCACTTGGTTGTAAATGTCATTTTGAATTGATCCTCTTCCTTGACCAGGATCTGATTGAAACCTGAATACCCATCTAGCATTGAGAATCTTTGCACGCCAGCCACAGTCTGTAGAATCTTCTCCATTGAAGGAAAAGGATAATGATCCTTTAGAGATGCCTTGTTCAAATCTCTTGAAATCAACACAAAGTCTGATTTCACCATTCTTCTTGTGCACTAGAACTAGATTCGCGACCCAAGTAGAGTACTTGATGGGAAAAATAATTTTTTCCTCAATGAGTTTGGATAATTCCTTTCTCATGAGGGGCTCTATCTTTGGATTGACTGGTCACTGCTTCTGTCTGACGGGTTTGATACCAGGATCAAGATCAATGGAGTGTTGAGAAACACTTGGATCAAATCCTTTGAGGTCTTCATACTCCCATGAGAAGATATCACTGTATTTTTGACAGAGAGAGATGAAGGCCTGCTTTTCTTCATGTGTGTAAGCTTTACTGAGCAGTAACTCTTTCCCATGCACAAATAGTGACTGGGGAGTAGTCTTCTTGTGTGGTGCACATATACCTTTTCTTCACCCTTGAACTCATCATCAGGGCTAAACATTTTCTCTAAGGTGACCAACCCTTTAGGAAACTTATTTGACTTCAGTTGAATCACTTGGTCACCATAGCTGTCATGCAAGTCAGCTTGCATGCTTGATGAGAACTCAACTTCATTTTGGATGAACTGGATGATCTGCGCATCACTGTCAAACACTTTCCAACTGGTATTGTTTTCTGGAATGGATGGTTATGATCACCATCTTAATGTGCTGAGTGTTTCCTTTGACAAATTCCTCAGCAAGAGAGAACTGCAAACCGAGCACGGCCATTTGATCATCTTCCTTGTTCATTTTTTGTGGCACCACCTGCAGATTTAGAGCATCAAAGCTCTCAAAGAGGTCCCAAACTCTATGCTTATAAGCTTTGAGGAGCTTATTATTTTCCTAGAATTTTTTGGTAACCTGATGGATAACCAATTCTATGTGTCCCCAAATATCTGCAATGCCTTAATCCCTTTCTTTTCAGCAATAAGAAGGCCATGCACCAATGCTTCATATTCTGCCACATTGTTAGAACATGTAAACTGCAACTTGTGCATGAAGAATAATTTCTCATCCTTAGGAGAAATGAGAACAACTCCTACTCCCACACCATTTCTGCTTCTAGAACCATCAAAGTATAACTTCCATAGACCAAGTTTTTCTTGGTTTTTCTTGAGCACGTGTGTGAAACATAACTTCTTCTTCAAGAATGCAGTAAGTACCAAGCCCAGTTTCATAGGCTTCCAGTTCTTCAGCATATGGGTCAAATTTATGGTGCCTCTCTACCCACTCATCAAGTACTAGATCAGGAATAGAAGGTGGAAGAGGATGCTCTTCAGGAACTGAAGCTTGTTCTTGGATTAAACAGTTGGCTTGGAGAGGGGATGGGACATATGACTCTACATGATAGGAAAATATTGGCTCAACTTGTATGGTAAACTGGGTACCATACCTTGTCTTGAGTAACATATGAGACCAATCAGAAGACAAGTAACCACCCACTTTTGTAGTAAATTCTCTTGATAGACATAGGGAAAACAAAGGAGGTAAGTCAATGATTGACACATCTTGAGTAATTGTTAAACTTGGACATGCATGAAGGGTCAACTCAAGATCCTTGATGATTCCTAAGGTAGTAATAGTTGAACCATCAAGTTGTAGGACTCCTTTTGTCAGGGGGCTATACTTGAGACCTAAGACATCAGCTATCTTCTTAGGCATGACAGAAGTACTAGCGCCTGAGTCTATCATGCAATTATGCACTAGGTGTTTTCCTATGATCAAAGACATATAGAAGGGTGGGGTTTTAACAACTTTACTCACTTTCTTCTCCTCTTCTTGGAAGATGTTGATAGTAGCACATGATTTTTGAATAGTTGGATCAACATGCAGGAGTTGTGTCAGAGCTTCATGTAATAGGTCGTGCTAAGATGGAATGGTCAGGGCATCCCACATTGTGACATTTATATTTGTCTTCTTCATCTGGTCCACAATGCTAAATGGAAGACCCACTGACTTGTGCATTTGGGGCACAATGACATCCTTTCTTGACTATTCAGGCATGGAAACAGGGGCTTTAGCTGAAGCTAAGGCTTGACCTACCAAAGGAGGGGCACATGCCACTTCTGAAGGATCTTTGCGTGGGGCCTCTTGTGGAGGGAATTGAGTGCTTTTACTATTGGATGCCTTGGCTGCATCTTTCTACTTTTTCTGGTCTACTTGTGTTGCTGGGATTGTGACCTGTGTGCAGACTTGAGCATTCTCTTCTTGTATCTTGTGTTGTCTACAACTTGGGCATGTGGTCTGCTTGTATCCTCTGTGGCTTGGTTGATTACACAGAAGTCCTTAGCACCAAAGAACATCAAGTTGGAGTCTAGGAGGAACTTCTGGCCTTTCTTGGTTTTCTACTTCAGGGGCACTTGTTGAAGGCTCATAGGTTGAAGCATTCTGGATCATGTAGGCTTGGGCACATGTGTAACATTGGCACAATGATATTGAATATGAGGCATGTTGCAAGGGAAGAACCACTCTGACTCCTGCACCAAATTGTTCTGAACTGGAACAAGTGCCTGACTTGCACTGGGTGCTGGAAGAGAGGGCGTGGAGGAACAACTTGCAAGGGAAGATGTGCACTAGCATGCCATCTATCATTCTACTGGTTGGGCATGTATCTTTGGTTTCCATATTGATTCCGCCAAGGCTGATTACTTTAGGCTATGCACCTGATTAGAACTGCCTCTATAGGCTTGCGCCTGTTGTTTCTCTAATGATATGACTTTATTTGATAAATTTCTAATCAGGGTCTTCAATTCTTCATCTTCTTTCTGTTGCATTGGAGAGTAGGATGTTGATGCAACAGGTTGTGCACTTTTCTCAAGGAACAGGAATAGGGGCCAAATAAGGTTGGGGTGCTTGTGACATTTCTGGGAATAAGGGCATAGGTGGTCTAGGAGCTATCTTTCCTACCTGAATAAGACTATTTTCTTCCCTTACTGCAATATTATAAGCAGTTGGTAAAGTCCTACCTCCCATGGATTGAATCATGACTGAGATATCATTGTTCAATTCCTTTAGATAATATAGAAAAGCATGTTGGCTGTAGGTCTTACCACAAGAGGGATTCTATCCCAAGTCTTCTAAAATCTGATGTTGAAATCAGTCATCTGCTCATTGGGCACCCTCCTTGTTGTTGTCAGTTGCTCCACCAAAGATAGGTGATCTGACTTATCTTCAAAATAATTACAAAGAGTTGTTCCCAGCTCATCCCAGGTGGAAATAGATCCAAGTCTCAAGCCTCAGTACCATTGAAGCACTTTTCCTTTGAAAGAGGCTGCAAGTAGCCTGACTGCTACATCATCATGTGTGATCAAATAGAGTGAACATACATTTGCTACATCCTAGATATGCTCCTGAGGGGTGACTTGATTCTCACCAGTAAAGTATGGAATACTTTTGAGCACACATTTGGCATATCATGTTGCATGGAAAAGAACCAGGGGACTTCCTCTAGTGAAGTTAGCAAAGTTCCTTAGTGGAGGAGGTGGCTGATGCACCATTGTAGGGTGCACTCTGGTTTTCTATTGTGAGGAGGAGTTGAATGGGCATGGTGCGCTAGAGATGGAGATGTGTGTGGGGATTTCTAGAATGAAATCTTCTTGGGGATAGCTAGAGGTACTCGAAAGAATCTTCAGCTACTGCACTTCTTCTTGTATGCACTCTTCTCATGAAAGGCACTCAGGGTTGCTAAAACAGAGATCTGTAAATGTTGGGAGTCACCAGATGTGTTGAAATGAGCCTCCAAAGGCTGAAATACTAAGTCCACACACCAGAACTTAGCAATATGAAATTTAAGCTTTCATTACTGGTCCCACTGGGCATGCCAGAAACTGTTGGTCATCAAACTTACACCCACATCTCATCTGGAAGAACCGAGTTGTTTGTGACAATAATGGAACCATCCCCAAGTTGTGGGACCTTGCATGCTTGGGACAGATCTCTGGAGAAGGCCAGTTCCTCTATCTAGTTCTACTACTACTGCTACTCCTAGTGCTGAAAGGGAAACTAAGCTAATAATGCCAAGGGACCAGGGATAGAAGGATAACATGAAAGGAAACTACACTAAAAGGTGATAACACCAGAAAAGAGGGATGAACACTATCTGTTCTGAGTGAAAATGAAGGGAAATGTGTGAAAGAAGGCTAGGCACATGTAGCACAACTTAAAACATATTTACCATATCAGTTTCATGGAACACAACTAAATAAGGAGTTGCAAGGGATGTGAAATGGCACAACAGGAACAATGCAAAAGAAAAGGAAAGAAGAAGGAATGTAAACACGTTAGGATAGAGAATAGTCACAAAACAATGCTTCTATTACTTCCAGAAATGCACATAGATTGTTACAATGGTGAAAGAGGAGATATCCACATGCAAGAGCCAATCTAGAGGTCTGCAACTCAAAATATAAAAAAGATGAAGTCCTTAGCAAAGTACGTAAGGATCCAAAATGTCCAACATTAATAATGAGCCCAAGCTCTTACATTTATAGATGAATCCATGGAAGAAGAAGTGAAGAAGGAGGGAAAATCCAAATTTGAAATGCAACCACCAACAAGAAGCATTCAATGCCTGCAAATTACAAATATATCAAATGCACTTCCCTAGGAGAAGGAAGGAGGGCAGATCATATCAAATCGGGTGGTTGAGCAATTAGCTCTACTCATTAATGCTCAGAAAGATGTTTTCCCATTTCTCACCTACCAGATCCACCAAGAATTTGAATTTTAATGTCTATCACTATAGCCTATGTCAGGACATCTGATAAGTCTAGGTGCACACCGATCAGAGCTCTGTAGCAAAAGATATGGATTGTCAGAAGTTTTTCAGAGTCATTGCACACACAAAACACGTGGCACACACAGATTGGATGAAAAGGATGGCAAACTGTGCAAATGTTTTTTCATTTCTACCACGTGTTCACTCATTGATTTGTTGTAAGGATATGGTGCCCTATTGGTTCACTTTAACTAGTTACACATGTGGCACACTCAAGCATGTCAGAATGACATGGCATCAGAATGGTGTAAGGAGGGTGCAAAGATATGTGCATGGAAGAAAAGATCATGCGGGAAGAAGGAAGAAGGAAGGTACACACAATGTGACACGTGGGGAAATGAGGAAAACTGGTGAGTGGAGAACACATGGTCAAGGTGTAACTATTACAAAGTAATATGCGGGGCGTGAGAGGGCCAGGGACTTAGCTGATTGAAGCAAGTGCAAGGTGCATGTGTAGGGTGAAAATATTCTAGGAAGAAGGTGAATGTAGGATATGCACATGCGTAAGGGAGGAGTGAAACAAAGAGGAAAAGGAAAATGAAGGGGAGAAGAGGAAGCATGTAAGGGCACATGAGGAAAAGAAGTAAAGTGAGTGAGCAAGGGAACTAAGACACGAAGTAGTAGAGAGGCTTAAGAGCCCAAAATACATTCTAGACTTAGCACCAAGGAGCTAAAAGTTGACAAGTTGGTGAAAGGTGAGTTCTTAAGGGAAGTGCTTGAAATTAAACAAGTTTTATGATTGAATCAGAGGTAAATGAAGGGGTAAGAAAATTATGAGTGGTAAATGAGTCCTTCCCTAGTTGTACATTGTCCAATCAAGTAAGATTTTGAATTTTTTAAGCCAAAATGGATAATTTAATGTAAATCTACGAGGAAAATTGTTCTTGAACCTTTCCTTATTTACTTGAGTGAAATATATTATTCTAATTATTTGATCTATCTCATTTGGCATCAGATTGTGTATTTTGTTTTGATTTGGTTTTAATATTGAATGGATAGATTTTGTTGTGGCTAATAGTGTTGTGTGAGTGTGTGTAGTGAAAGTGATAGTGAAGATGAGTGAAGAGAAGGAATTGAAACCGGTCATTAACCAAGGGTATAAGATGCCACAATGGATGAAGAAACTAGTATCAAAGAGGGAAGAGGTCATATAAAACAAAGTATATGAGAATATGAGAGAATATAAAATAATGAAAATAAGAAAATAAGAGAGAGAAGGCAAGAAATCAAGAGTTGTGGTTTGAACACAAACTCAAATGAGTTTGTGGAATTAAGCAAAGACGGTGGTAGTGCAGATGAAGTGACCCCTAATGGAACAAATAGAATGGTTTCTTTGGGTCATTGGTTCTCTAAATTGTCCAATCAGATGACTAATGGAAGTGGAGAATTGATTGGTAAGGGGAATGAACCAACAATGTTGTAGATAAATCAGGAATTTTAGGCACAGACGGAGTGGGTGGAACTGTTCCACCTCGTACCTAATTCACTGACCAAAACATAAGCCAGTGACCATTTTTTCGGTAAAGAGGGCCCAAGAAAATAACAATTGGAAATTAGTTTCCCTAATATTTCTTAGAGAAATATTAATGTTACCCCCTTGAAATTTTTGGTTTTGCTATGTTTTGTGATGAGTTGTGCTCGTGTTTGTTTTTTGTTTTGTGTGTGTGTCTAGGTTGTTGCTTTGAATCATCTGGGTTGTAAGAGTGCATGATGATTCTTGACGAAATTGCAGGAGGTTGCTTGGGGGGAATATCCATGCATTCACATTTTTGGTAGGAGAGCAATTGTAGACCCCCTAAACCTCGTGCAACTCCAGTGATCGATTGAAGAGGAATTAACGCGAACTGATTCAAAACCCATTTGTGGTTAAGGTTATTAGATTGTTTTCTTTCTAGTTTTTCTATTTTTCCTTCCTTATATTTGTCATTTTAGTTTTTAGCTCATGTTTTCTCCTAGTCCCTATTTTCTAGGGTCTAAAATATGAAGTTCGAGTTTAATTATTCATTAGGATTAAGATTTTTCTTTAGTAATCAAATCTGTTGTTACCTCTGGAGAAAAATGATTAAAACTTAACCCTAGTTTATTCCCTTGTTTTTTTCATGTCATTTTTCTATGTTTCTTCTATGTTGTGCATTTTACATCGATTAAGTGAATATTTACTTGCATTTTTAACACAAGTTAAGTAGGGTGATATCAATGAAAACATGTTCCATTAAGTTCATTTTTTAGGTCATCTTCTCCTTGATTTCATGTTTAGAAAGTAAAATTCGATTGATTTAAACCGTAAAAATCTTTGTTTTAGTTTTGCAACATTTTCATTTTCTTCTACTGGTTTTGCATTGATTAAATATGTTTATAATTTTTTTATAACATTAGATTTGTATGAAATCACTGCACAGCTTAATCATTGCGTTGAATTAAGTGTCTCTTACTTCACTTGGAAAAAATAGTAAAGCACTTCGAAAAGACCACAAGTCTTATGATCTTTCCTAGTTCTACAAAAATTTTGACATACTTAACTTCCTTTGAGTTTTGCGTTGATCTTGACTCTCTTTACTTGCCTAGTTTTGTGTCTATTTAAACATGTTTTACTTCCCTTGTGTATTGCGTTGATTTGGACATACTTTACTTGTTTTATTTTAAGGAAAGAAAAGTAACATGAGTTCACTACAATTGTCTATATCTTTAGTCATTATATTGATTCCAACATGCTTTAATTATTTTGATTCATTACTTCGATTTTTCTTTACTTTACTTATTTTTATTTTTAAAAGAAGAAAACTAATAGTTATTTACCATAAATAATACCTTCCTCTATTCATTATGTTGATTTTTTGGTTGTTTTACTCATTCTATTTATAAAGGAAGTGTAAAATTCCCATTTTAAGACTTTAGAAACAAGGGAAAAAAATTACACAATGTTCTTTGTTCTAAATAAAACATAATTTAGAACACACATTCCATGCCAATCAATCTCATAATAGATAACCATATGCAGTTGTAAATGACTTGGGGAATTACCGATCTCTCATTACATGACTGGATCTCTAACCGATCCCTCATGTTTGTCTTTAAGTATTGAATACTTTTATGTATACTACATATACTTGGTTTCTCTTACCCTAATCTGGGTACTGAGTGACCTGTTTAAAGAACCTATCTGAATATTTGTTACCAATATTCATCTAAAATCACATTCCTTAAACTAGGTGACATAGGACAACACAACCAGTAGTTTGTGATACTTTGCACTCCCACCAAATATTTCCAACATATTATTCATGTTACTATTCTTAGATAGCATATTCATCAAATCAGAATACATCCTTCACCTCACTCTTTTTTTATCTAGAATGGTCTTTACTGACTTCTGTCAGTCCACTTGCCCAAGGTTTGACCCTAACCCAAGTTAGCAACATAATTTTTTTATAGGGAGATGCTCACGATGACTTTAGGGTATATGGGCATACTCAACCAACCTAAGTCAATCAAATGTGCATAGGTACCCTAAGTCATAGAAAGCTACTTCCTATTCCAATTCATACTACTAGCTTGACCTAGAGAGAAACTAAGTTCAAGTCCAGATATGTGTAGATCTAGATGAACTAATGTGGAAGGGTGTTTCAACATGTCAACTGCAATACTGTATCCTCGAGAAGATCTTAGTCATCTCAAAGGTACAATTCTATAGTTGGTGTGTGCTAACATTTGACAGAACTACTTCATCACAATGTACATACCTCTAGGAGAGTATTAACACTAATTATTTTGGATTAAGATTCAAATTACAACAACCTTTCCAAACCCTAAATCCAACACCCCTTAAGTTCTTCATCCATATTGATTTAATTAATATAAAATAACTTCATTAATTCATGATTGCTTTTATTTTTGTTAACTTTGACTTGCTAAGAAATTTATCCAAAAACAGACCAACATACATCATAAGATTCATTTAATGTAACTCAATTGTTCAAATAAGGTGGAGCAAACCACACAGGTTCCACTAGAGCAGACTTCATATAAAATGAAGTCTAAATTATTAACGATCATAAACACCATTCTTTTACTTTACATTCTTTTGAGAGAGGAAGAGTCTTCCTCTACATGGTTAAGTGTTAGGGTTTATCATACCCTTTATATCTTTCACACCCTTTTATAGTTTAATTATATATTCAATATACATCCCATTATCATAATATAACTTATTTAGATAAAGAACGTCATCTTATGCAACTTAACATACGTTGCTTTCAAGTAAGAGAGTGTAGATTGAACTATTTCTCTTCATCCAGCTTATCAAATGACAATAGAAATAAGAATACAAAAAAATATGAAAAATACCAACAAGATAGTATTCCAACTTCCTTCATAAAATGTAAAAGAGAAATTACACAACAATTCGAAGTAAATATCCAACCTTTTCAATTCATCATGATAAAATACACAAAAAAAAAATTTGATTAGAGGTAAAAGTTAGGGTTGAGGGGACCCTACCCCATTACAAAGAGTTGCAGCAACCTTACATATTGGCAAATGGATTTACCTTTAAAGGCCATTCATGTTCCAAAAGTTCAAAAAACAAAGACTATAGTATAAGATATCCATAAGATAGGAATTACAATATATAGCAGTCCAAAGGATTATACTAACAACATAGGGATAAACTAACAACAAATTAAAAACCTTGACATTATTCACTGACCATTTCTCCCACTATCTCCATACAATCGTTCCATTCATTTGACCAGTGTAGCTATTGTCTCCTTCTAGTACTTGTAATTTGGTTCTTAAATCACCACCTTTGGCCTGTACCTTCCTTTTCCTTTTCTTTTTCCAACTCCATGGAATGGATCATTTCGGCTAGCAATTTAAGATGGTGAATAGTACTTTTCACATTTAGGATATGTGCATCCCTGATTTGCATAATAATACCTTTCATTTTCAACAGCTCATTTTCCATTTCCATACTTCTGGCATTGGCATTTTTGAGGTTTTCACTTAGGATAAGTGAAGACATTTTATCCACTTTTTCAGACAGCTCCTTAAGGTCCATAGAGATCAAGCTAATTTTGTGCCTATTGATATCAGTATTCAGTCTGCAGTTTTCAAACTCTCTCATAAAAGCATGGGTTTTAACAGCCGATTCTTGGGCCTGAGAATAGATCCCTCTGAGTCATCTTAAGATTATGTAGACTGTGGATAGCCTCCTCAGTGTTCTTGGAATGCTTACCCTCAGAAGACTCCTGATCTTTCATGCAAGCCACATCCTCACTGCTTTCTCCTTCCCCTTCGACTTTGTCATGAAAGGAATCCATCTGGGTTGGGGTGCCTCCAGGGCTTTCACCTGAAACAATGGTAATGTTTTCCTCCTCAGCCTAACAGGGAACCTACTCTTTCCTATTCTGAAACTTATCCCCCACTTTTCCCATACTTGACCTAGTGTACATTTGGCCACCGGATTCCCAGGCACAAAATCATCAAAGCTTCCTTCCTTAGGGTCCAAACTCCCTACCCTTTTACCCTAGAGAGATCGTTTGAAGCCAAAGCCCTAAATTTATCATTTTTTCCCAACAGAGGAGTGCTCAGTCAAAATGATAGATTTTATTAGACCCTAGTGTAAAGGGAGAATGAAAGTGCCTTTCTTCACCATTGTAATTGATTTTTCCAAAGAAGAAAATAGGTAGAAAGGAAATTTATAGGGTTTGGAGTTGCAGATATGGTTTAACATGGGGAAATGATAACCATAAATAACTTTATATCTTCCTTCCAACTGTTATGTAAGACATTATCAATTTAGCTATTTCATCAAAAGGGGAAGGTAACTTACTTCGAGCATATCCATTGTGAAGAGATATGGGATCCCCTTTTCCTTGCAAGAAACATTCTATCTCTAGACTGTAGTCTAATTTCAGCTTGAAAATGCATCTACCTTCCAAAACAGAGGCTTGTCACTTTAGCTATGAGCTTAGGCGTTATTGTGAGAGAGCAGTTACCAACCTGTACCTTGCCCTCATTCCATGTTTTAGCGACCGCTTCACTCAGACTCTCATCATGGCCCTCAAAAGTGTGGAGAAAGGACAATAACCCCGCAACATCCAGAAGAGCTTCAGCTTCCTTGGAGATCTCTAGGAACTTAGAAGGTTCAGTGTGCAAACCAAGTCCCCCCCATCCTTCTGACCCCCAATTTTATTTTTTCTTAGATACTGGACAAAATTTTCAGCTTTGTCTTTCTTCTTCCCTCAATTCCAAAATTTCCAATCTACCCGTGAGATGAAAAAGGAGCCAACTCATGCATGGGAAAGTAGGAATCATGAAAGGTTACTGGCACGAGCTGGGGAGTTTAATAAATTATCATTAGATGGAAGAGTGAAAGAGTCTCCCTCCCTTTTCATGATTTCAATGAATTTGGCATTCATACCAATGAGGTGCTCAACAACTTGGAGACCGCTAGCGGTAACCCCTAGATTAGCTACAAAGTCAACCCTCAACATTACCTTCCCTATACACATGTTTGAAAGAAATATTCACAAAATAAGGTAAAAAAAAATTAGTTTTACTGATGAAGTCTTCTATAGATATGGAAGGTTGGGATGAACCCTTCATATAAGAAATGATATACAACGAATCACCTTCCACTTCTAGAAGGTTGAAACCTTTTTCTTTTGCAATCTTCACCCCCCAGTACAGAGCTGCTACCTCTGCCACATTATTTGATTGATGTCCAAGGTCAAAGAAATAAGCAAGAATAAAATGACCAAGAGAGTCCTATATGACTCCTCCTCCCCCATCTTTCCCAGGATTCCCTTTAGCCAGCTCCGTCAAAGTTGAGTTTTAGAGAACCTTCACAAGGAGGATTCCACTTAATCCCCAACCTGGGATTAGGCCTATTTGTTTGAGGGGTCCCAGAAATATTCCAATTCATTAAGAAATGTTATTCATTATCCAGGATTTCCAATTATTTATTCCTGAGGATAGAGAAATTATTTCTAACTTCCTGAAAGAGGTTGTTTATAGACAGTTTGATAGGAAGTTTCTTGTTTTTGAATATCCTTCTGTTTCTTTCCTTCCAGATTTCCCACCAAAGATGGCTTAAGCTCATGGCCCATAGATTTTTTAACCCTTGACTATGAAAGGGGCATCTTCCATTGGTTCCAAGCTTCCTTTATATCTTTGGGGATGACCCAGTTAACTCGAGAAACAATCCAGAATGGAGGATAACATTTGATGTGCATACTAACATTCCAGAAACATATGGTTTACTGATTCCATTTTTCTTTCGCATAGCACACATCTATTAACCCAATGGAATCCTCTTTTTACAAGATTATCTACCATGAGGATTTTATTTATAAAAGTGAGCCAACTGAACACATTAACCTTTGGTGTTATATTCTTGTTCCAAATCTTTCCAACCATTAAATCTTCTTCTCTAGTTTGTCCCTAAAAAAAAGGGCATAGGCAGATTTGACAGAAAAATTTCCACATGGTTCCTTATCCCAAATGATTCTATCTTGATCCTTGCTATTAGATGATACATAATTTTTTAAAAACTCATTAAGCCCTCTCAAGTGGTCATTTAGTTCTTGTCTATCCAATTCCAGAGTTTTCCATGTCTGAAAGCTCTCTTCATTAGCCATGTAGTTGTTTAATTTTTTCTCCATACTTATCTTCCAGTAATCTAGAGATTTGTGGAAATTTATCTTGAAGGGTGAAATCTCCTAGCCCATTTGTCTTTCCAAAAACCTATCTCATTGCCTCTTCCTATTTTCCATCTACTTCCCTTATTCAGAATTTCTTTGGCCCAGTTAATGGCTTTCCATATACATGAGCCATTGAAATTCACCTATTTAAACATCCATCTTTTATCATTATCATCCAGCCAATATTTTTTCTTAAGAATTCTAGCCCAAACTCCATTTTCCTTTGTTAGTCTCCATCCAATCTTAGCAAGTAGAGCTTTATTCATCTTGGACCAAGTCTCTGAGACCAAGTCCTCCTAGATTTTTGGGTCTACACACTCTACTCCATGCCACTAAGAGGGATTCTATCTTTACTTTCAATGCTCACTCCATAAAAACCTTTTCTGGATCTTTTCTAACCTTTCCCCAATTGTTACAGGAAGTTGTTATAGTGACATGACATGACACAAGGAAGACTCTGGAGAGAGCTAATCAGAAGAGTGATTTTTCTAGCTTGGGATAACAGATTAGCTTTCCATCCATCCAATTTCCTTTCAAACCTTTCAATTAGAAAGTTCCATTCAGAATAGGAGGGTCTCCTATCCCCAAAAGGAATTCCTAAATATAAGGTAGGGAAGGGTTTATAGGTACATTCCAAAATTTCTGCAATCTTCTTACAGCGGCTGTCCATAGTATTCAGAAAGAAAAGAGAACTTTTTCTAAAGTTGATCAGCTTCCCCGAGACACCCATATAGTCATCAAGAATGGTTTTTAGTTTTCTTGCTTCAGGTACAATAGCTTCCCCCACCACAAAAGTGTCATCAATAAAGTGTTGGTGTGTAACTTTTTCCATATCAAGTGCTGGAGAAATCCCTTTGATGAAGCCTTTTTCCGTCTCAACATTAAGTCTTCTACTGAGAGCTTCTACCATTATAATGAAGAGGAAAGGGGAGAGGGGATCCCCTTGCCATAATCCTTGTGTGCTAGGAAAGAAACCAATTGGACTTCCATTCATGAGGATAGAAAACCATGTATTTAAGATGCATGCCTTAACCAGATGTCTCAATGCTATATCAAATCCAAACCTATCAAGGATTTTGTCAAGAAAGCTCCACGATACCCTATCATAAGCTTTTACCATATCCAATTTTAAGAAAAAAATATCCTTCTTACTGATTTTTGTTAAATGAATAGTCTCTTTGATAGTAATTATCCCATCCTATATTTGTCTTCCTATGACAAAGCCCCCTTGTTTTTAAGAAATGATATTGGGCAGGAGTATCTGAAGCCTGAGGGCAAAAATTTTCATGCAAATTTTATAGGAAGTGTTACAAAGACTTATAGGTCTGAAGTCTTTTAGTTCCATTACATTACTACATTTCAGAACCAGAGTCAGAAAGGTATAGTTCATGTCCTTTAACATAACCTTCTTCTTGAAAAATTCCTCACTGCATCATAAACCTCTTTTTTAATTATATCCCAGAAATTTTGGAAGAAGAATGTTTGGAAATCCATCAGGCCCTAGGTGCCTTGTCCGGGCTGAGTTGTTTGACAACAAATTCCACTTCCTCCATGGAAGGAATTGCTGAGAGCATCACATTGTCTTCAATCGAGACTAACTTAGGAATGTAATTTAAGAAGTCCTGTTCCTTCATGAGGTTTTGATCATTGCTATTAGAGAGTAAATTTTGGAAGAAAGATATGGTCTCTTTGTCAATTTCATCTTGTTCCTCCACCAAAACACCCCCTTCTTTACTAATTTTGTTAATTCTATTAAAGCTTCTACACTTTAAGGTGGATAAATGAAAGAATCTAGAATTTTTGTCCCCTTCCTTTAACCAAGTGATTCTAGATTTTTGTCTCCAAAAAATTTCCTCTTTTCCCAGGATATTGTGGTAGTCCGACAGGAGAGATCTTTCCTTAACTATGATCAGAACGATCATTCTCAATACCCTGTCTTTTAGTTCTTCTTTAAACAATCTGTAATTCATCTCTGATTTCCACCTTCTTCTGGAAGATATTTCCAAAACGTTTTTTATTCCACACTTTGAGGTGGGATTTCACATTCTGAAGTTTTTTGGAGATTCTATACATTGTTGTACCTTTAACCTTTAGTTTCCACCATTCTTTTATGAGATCATTCAAATCCTCACTTGGAGCCACATCTTCTCAAAATGAAAGGGATTTCTTCTTCGAGAAGGGTTCTTAATTTGAAGAAGAATGGGATTGTGGTCAGATCTAATCCGAGGAAGAGGAAAAGAGGGAGATGTCCTAGATTAACCATTCCTCTAAAACCAGAGCCCTGTCCAATCTAACTTGAATATGTTGAGTGTCAGTCCTTCTGTTAGACCATGTGAAACTCTACCTTTTATATCTATATCATGGAGCTGAGAAGATATTATGAAATGATTAAAATCCTCCATGCCAACAGTGAACTCCTTAGACCCTCATTTTTTTTCCCCCGGAGTCCTTGGGGTGTTGAAATCCCCCATTACAATCCAGCCAGAACCTTTAATAGAGTGATTAAAGGATAAAATATGTTTCCACATTTGTTTCCTTTCCTTGTGATGGGTGGGAGCATATATATTTGAAAGAACACATATACTCCTATTTTCAAGATCTCTCAACATCACCACCACATGGTTATCTCTCTTAACCAGCAAAGTTCCCTCAAACTTGTTCGGGCTCCAAACCACAGCTAATCCTCCTGAAGCTCCTTTCGAACTAACAACAAAGGCTTTAGAGTTTAAGATTTTATTATTGTATTTATTTTCTTTCTTTATAAGTGGATTTGGTGCATTAGCACAGGGGTTGAGGTGTAGTTTTCAAAAATGGGATTTTGAGAGGGTTTGTTCCCTCATACAATAGAAGAAGCATAAGACAACAATATAGGGATATGGAAAAAAATAAAAAACATACTAGAGAGGAATATAAACTCCACTTACATAATGATAGTTTTTTTCCTACTAGGGAATTAGGCGGTGAGTTGTATAAACAATGGTTTTTTGGAATTATAATGCACGGAGAGGTAATGATCAGTTGTTGGAATAATGATATAACATAGGGCCTTGGTCACTATAGTAGCCAGTTGATTGCTATAGTGACTGTAATATATCATTATTACTATGATGTTGTGCTTTTTGGTATAGTATGGAAAATAGAGTGTGAGGTTAACGACATCACTATGATTTAACAAAAATAAATCTTAATTAGAGAAATGGTAATCAATAAGATATATCAGAAACCTATAATATGTAACATGCAATGATGAAAACGTACATTTAATAAGAGGATGATAGTGAATTAGCTGATATCTAGTTGTCTCTATTGAATCTGGGCTGGAGTGATGGTGGAATAGGCTCAATATGAACTATGCATGCTTCATCTCGGAGATGGTGATCTACAAGTGTGCCAAATAGTAGCGCATGGTATAAAGAGAATCACCTTGGGGAGTTAGTGTATTATTTGGGAATTAGTGTCCTGATGGAGAGTGTAGATCTAGATCCTTTAGTGTCTAATAATGTCACCTTCACTTTCATGTGTTATGTAGCTACTTCACTTTAGGGTTCTCCTATTGCACATGTACCTAGAAAACAAACCCTAAATACATGTACACGGATCAAACACACATTAGATGGGATAAAATACGTATATTCTTGATTCAGACTGGCCTTGTGGTCACCCCAATGTGATTGTCACTGATTATTGTACTATATTTGAAACTTAATGTTGTACTAGTGTGTGTGTGTGTGTGTGTGTGTGTGTGTGTGTGTGTGTGTGTTGTGTGTGTGTGTGTGTGTGTGTGTGTGTGTGTGTGTGTGTGTGTGTGTGTGATAGAATCATGTCCCTTGAAGCTAGGTTTCCCTTGTGCTAGTTGCACCAAGATATTGGGCTATAACTGCTTTTCCCCAAAGATAATACATGTCATATAATTCAAAATTTTCCCTTCCTATGTAGTGAATAATGTAACCCAAATGCAGTCCCCAAGTGTTCCTTTTTTGCCCAAGTAGTTTATAAAAAAATAGTGACCTAATTTTCCCCTTAGAAAAGTTAGTAGGTTGTGTATATATATGATTCCTTTATTTTAATTTTGACACATAGTGACACCAAAGGCCAACCCCAAACATGAAATAAGAATTATAAAATATCTAAAATCAGGTGCCAAGTGATAATTTGAAATATAAACAAGAGTGGAGTAAAACACCTGGAAGGGACACTAGCATTGAGGCACTAGTGTCCTTTACTGGGCGCTACTATCCCTATGACAAGAGAAACCTAAACTAGACCACGCACAAAGACATGGATCCCTATGACACAATAAGAAAACTAAATCTAGAAATTATAAGATAATATCACAATCAAAATCAATATAAGGACTAGGAGAGGGTGTCACTAGTGTCTAATCTTCTCACTTAGGAATCATATATATAACGACATACTAGAGGGTGTAATGTAATAATAATAAGTGCATAATTTTATGTCTTCATTTTCTTCCATTTTATCCTATTAAATGAATATTCAGTAGCATAAAGTAGATAGGAAGAGCATATTGTTAGTGTAAAATAACATCACCCTCGAATGACCAAGATATGAATGGGGCATTTGGTGTGATTGCCTAACATGGAGCTATCCTAAAGTGTGGGACCTTGCACAATGGGATAGCTCTCCGAAGAAGGCCGATTCCTCTTCCTAATCCTACCTACCACAACTAATCCTAATGTAAGCAATTAAACTATCTATGCCTAAAATAACATTCCAAGGAGATATGGATATAGATGCATAAAATAAAACCTATACTAAGAGCGGTGATACACCAAGAAAAGGAGTGTTAGAAAAAATTTCCAACCCTAAAAAATGAAGAAGAATTCACTTGGAGAGGGTAGACAATAGTACCACATACCACAATGCAACATCAACCATTCTCGAATAAGCACAAAACACTCAAAACTTGCAATAAAATAATGGAAATTACACAAAAACACTTGATTTGCAATGAGAGGCAAGATAGAACACTAAAATCATGCAAAGGTTAGAAGATTTAACAAAAATCACAATTTTATTACTCCTTGAAGTATGCAAAGTACATTACAAAATAGGGAGAGGAAATAAGTGCCATTACAAATTTTTGGGAGGAAGGCTTTGAAGCCCTAGATCTACCTAAGGGAAGAAGAGGGGTGCATGGATGGAGAAAATGACCAAATTTTTGAAATTGTGCATCCCCTTTACATTTATAGAAGAAAATATGAGACAGGGAGGAGAGAAATCTGAAATCCTGCCTCAAACCACTTACAAAATTCACCATTACATCTACAAGAGTGATGGAAAAAATCTGCAAAGCCCATACTCCATTGTACCCTACCTTGTGGAAGAAGGAATGGCCTCCATACCTTCAATCATTTCATATTTGCACTTAGGTATGACCTCTATTATCCTGGGAATTCATCATGATTTTCCTCTCTTCTAATCCCCAAATTTTCAATTTTTTAAGCATTCCATGATGTGGGGCTTGAAAATACCTTTCCAAAAAAGTATAATTTTGTGTAAAAATAATGGAGTGAAGTGAAAGTTATGTCATTTTAAAGGTGGCTTGCATTTTGTTTTAGGGGCTCCATTCACCCTCTCCACCGAGCTCTTCACCAAGTTGTTTCATTACTTTTAATCTACCACCTTTACTCCTACTAACCCTCCATTCATTCACACCTCCCCTGCTCACTCTACCAAGTTGACTCAGTGTTTGACTCGGGCTTCACACATGTTTCGAGGGTGGGGGGTTTAGTTTGCATTTACATGAAGGAGGCTCATGCATCATGCACCTTGTTTCCCGGTTATGCTCCCTATAAACATTCCAACTTGCCTTTTATATTGAGTTGACCGAGCCACATGACATGTGGGTCTGGGACCAAGTTACACCACTCACTACCTACCGATCATGTTTCTGTGACGTGGATTCTTGACAATGCACCTGAATCACCTTTCCTGACACACCACCATGTTATGCAGGCTTAGGCCTTAAAAAAAATTTACATGCCTTTCCCATCATGTAATATGTCATTGAATCTCTGGTTTTGAGTCTGATAGACTCACCTCGCTTGCTATGTCCATGTGTCATGCTCCACTAACTCCCATGTTCAAACCTCCACTAATATGTTGAAACTGACTCGTTCACTCGAGTCGCTTAACCCTTAGCCCACCTGATCTGAGGTTCTTCCAAACATAGCTCACTAAGATAATATGAGCTTGCCTAAGCTCTTTCAATTCCTCACCCACTTTTACGTAGGAGGATCTCACCGAATAGCTCGGTGAGCTGTTTGGCGAGCTAGAAATTTAGCTCATTCTCCCAAAGACCCATTTGGGCAATTTTTAACCCAATTTAGCATTTTTGAGGATTTATTCTAGATTTATTAATGCCAGAGGTTGAGGGAGAGGCCCTAAGATTCCCTAAAGGTAATTTTACCATTGTGGTCCATTTTTGCTTATTTTCACTCAAAGTGGGCCTGGGGACCCCTTTTCACCTTGAAGCGGAGCTATGACCCCTGAATGACCTTGAATTGGTCTGATGAACTTGAATGGCCCCAAATCTTCCCTAAATGCCTACATGTTCTCCTTGGAACATGAATTTGACCGGAAACCTAGATTTCACTTGTAATATCCCTATCCAATGCCCAAGCTCAACTCTTCCCTATTGTTTATTTTACCTAGGGGTAAAATTGATAACACATACCTTACGGAGAGCCGAAGAAGGTTATAACTCATAACATGCTGAATAGAAATCATAGGATGTGTATTATGGAGTAGAAGAGTGGATAAGAACCCTAGGGGTGACTTGTGTGCATAGTGAAAAGGATTCTTATGTTTGTAACCAAATATTACCTTTGCCTAGGTGTTATGTGCTTGAGATTTCTCCTTGTTCTAGTTGTGTTACATTTTGTTAGGATAAGGAAATACTTGCAAAAGAAGAAAAATGCAGTCAATGCTCATAGTATATGAAATTAAACTTTAATTTAGATAAATAATAATAGAAACGTGTAAGATAGATAAATGGATAAAGGATAGAGTACACTTGAATGTTAAGAGAAAAAGAGGATATATTGTCCTTGTGTATTGTTTCCATGGAGGATTTTCACTAGAATATGGTTTGAAGGGTCGAGAGTGTTCAATTCCCGAACTAATGTGAATACTATTAGGATTTAGGTGTCTTACAACAAGTGGGAGAGTTTTTGAATGGTGGTTAGCTTATTCCTCCATCCATGACACTTCCCCATGGATAAGTGCCATTGCAGGTGGTTACCAACCCAATAGTAACTAGCCATAGATAACACTTCGTTCTAGGTATATTGGTGTCCCTACATATGCCCTAGGTACCACTCCTTATTAGACACTAGTAGGAAAAATGTGAGTTGAAAAAGAAGATTGATTAGTTCCCTTGCTCAAAGTATGAAACATGCCATTGATTTTGTTCCTTGGATCCATATAGTAGACTGAATATGAATATTTTTTGTTGTGTTTTGTAATAACCTGTCATTGAGAAAGTATACCAATTGCTAGACTACCTATTTTTCCCCAAGTCAAAACTGCCCAAGTGGAACACTTGTGCCCATTTTCCCTATTTGATATGAGTGTTTCTATGACTATGTTGTTTCTGGCCCATGTTTGATTTTGAACCATTTTATGAGTCCATGTTCTATATAATTTTACTTTGTACCATTTTTTCCCTAGATTTTGAACTACTAAGAGGGTGAAATAATCACCTGATGATTGCCCCCCTTGTTTGATGTGTGTGAGATGGAACAAATGTGAACATAATCTAAACAAGAGGTCTTGAAGCTAATGTGCACATCTAAATAAGGATTCCTATAGGGGGAAAGGGGAATGTGCATGGTAAAAACCATGGAACATGCAAAATATATGGAAAAAAAGATAACAAGAAGTGTTAGTAAAAAACAACCATAGCATATTATAAAAGAAACAAATCAAACATGTAATAACACATCAAGAAAACAAAATATTAACTGGGGAGAACATGGGACACTGTACAAATGAAAATTGACATGCAACCTTCAACCCCACTTGACCCCCTAAGGTCGTGCCGGAGTAGCCGATGTTGAATGTGTGGATAGCTAACTATAGGAGGATTAGTGACTAAGATTTGGTAATGTGATCTCCTAGTAGCTGAATTGGCAAAGGGGAGATTTAGAGCTATAAGCGGGTAACGTAAATTCCCTATGGTTTATTTACCTAACTTGGATCTAAGTGTTGATCTAGTTCAAAGTGTCCAAATTAATTAAGAACCTATGTTATTGCTGAAAGGGAAACTAATCTAAACAAATCACAAAACTGAAATATTACAATCACAAACAATAATTTGCTTTTATTATAAATAACTAAAATATTTCTACACTAAAACTAAACAAGAAAAATAACCCAGTGTGGTTATTTACCTGTGCTAAGTGTATTGAAACTAAACTAACTTAAAACAAGAACTTTTGCAAATGATCTATAGTGTGTAGACAACCTCCTACATATATTCTCTCATTCATATCCATAGGGATGGGAAGAAGAGGATCCGTCACCAAGAGCTGCTATTAATGATTTAAACCCTCTTGGAAATCAACTAATTACTTGTAATCTATGCTAGAAATGAAATTGATTTCTACTCTATTTGATATGATGTAACAACAATAAATTGCAAGAATGAAGGAAATCAAACAACAAATCCAACCTAGAATTCATAGAATAGAGGTAAATCCAGCTGTGTAGTAATTTATCCCCTCAGTTTATCCTTTCTTTCTCTGTGTGTCCATATGAGTCCAAGGAATTGGGAATGCAAAGGCAAAAATAGGAGAAAACACTTGAGCAATGTCTGATTGAAGGCATTCTAGTTGCAATGCAAGTGGAAGAGAGATAACACAAGTGAACAAAGCTTGGATATGCAATTTCCAGTAGGATTGTGGCAGCAATACTATGCAAGATACACAAAATTCTCAGGCACTTTCCTTGAATACAAACATTGAATATATAGGAATTGGATGGGATGTGACTTCATGCATAAGGCAACCTCAGAGTGCCAAATCATTGGGTGAAGAGGTAGTTCAAATTAATTAAATCTATTTAAAAATATAAGAGGGGAGGAATACCATGCAAGCAAGAATTTTTTAGGCAATTTGGTTCAAAAACGTGCCTTGGAATTCAAGTTAAGCGAAATCACGTCTGTTAAAACCGTGCCCGAAGAGTTCTAGAAAAAGCGCACATGGCCACCACCCTGCTTGGGTGGCGGTTCCAGAACCGCCGCTGACGCAGGGCATCGGTCCTGACACTAAAGGCCAAAAAATGCACAAAAATGAGTGGGAAGCTAGAAGAAAGCATGGAAAATCTAAGTATAAACATCTAGGCTACAAATATATACTGCGAATGAGCTTAGGAACTTGAACACCTTCTGAAAGGACATGAATCATCATTAGGGACTTTTGTAACCATTTTTTGACAATGTCGCACATGTAATTTTGGGCGCATACAAATGCCACTCAAGAAATCACAAGAAAATCAAGGCCTTAAAGGCCATGCATGAAAGAAAACAAGCAATCATAGGGCATAACCTGCAAACAATGAAAAATAAGTCACAATCACATAAGACAAGACACAAGAAAATAATAGAAGTAGATAGCCATGGTTGGAAGTAAACCTGTAAAACTAATGCTACACATGAAGTACCTATTAGTATGTTTATATAATGAATAGTATGTCACAATGTATATATTTGAATAAAACTAGAAATGAGAGTAGTAAATATTGTAATGATAACACATGAATGTGGATAGGTAGGGAAGGTATATGCCCAATGGAGCCTCAATAGGACTAGTAAAGAACAATGTCAAACATCATGTATTGTGTGATAACTTGTATATAGACTACATTCAACTCAAAATACCATGTGAATGTGCATGTGTATATGTAAAAAGGATATAACATATTATGAATCAAGCTAACATGATATGCAAAATGTAGCATTGAATAGTATAATAAAGTAAAGATACAACCAACCAAGATCTAAGTTATTGTTTTTATATTTTTACAAATATCTGATTTTTTTTAATTATTAGAATATGAGATCCTATGACTAGGGAAGGGAAGTAAGGTTTCCCCTATTATGTATATGTACAAAGTGAGGTTCATTTAGGTAATTACACCCTCAATAATCATATTTCAACCCAGAACAAGAGTACGTCATCAGGTATTAAGGGGGGAATTAGATGCCCATAAGTGTGAACATCATAGTGATTTATTGAATGGGGATAGAGGGAAAGGGTCCATTATCTGATAATGCGAGGGATGAATGCATGTGAACATGATCCAAGGACCTAGTGTCATGTAAAAGTGCATGTGTCATGACATGCAGATTATGACTATGTTTTACATGTGGAGAATGAGACCATGAGGTGGGCCTAGATGTACCATGGGTATCATGTATCTTATGTGAGGACATAGTCCTATGAGGTGGGATATGGGACCAATAAATATGTCGTGGTCTAGAAGCAGAAGTCACATGTGAAATATATATAGGTGATGTTTAAGTAGCATTAGGAGTGGTAATAGATCTAGATATCATAGTAGTGTATGTCAAATTTATGGGACCACCAATAATACATGAAAAATTAGGTGTACTATCTGTAGTAGAAAATGAAGATGTGACGGTGATAGGTGTTAAAGATAAAGCTGTCTATGGTGGGATACATCAAATAGTGACAACATAATGCTCATGTAGAAACTTAAGACATAAATGAACTATGGATTGGAAATATTTAACAAAATTAATCCAGGGAAGTCCTAAGACCATGTCATAATGTGTAACCTAGGATCCAATAGAAAAAGATAGAGATATTAAGCGGCCCAACAGTGATTGTGTAATGCCCCAATTTTTCACACTAAAAAACAACAGCAAAAATACCAAGTTAATTTTTTTTGACTTACATTGCTCACTACACTATGCCACAAGGGCTCCAAGTAAAGAATACTCAAAGACACATACGCCACTTATAAGTCATCGACTCACATAGACACATGAAAACACCATAGACATGTCGATGCCACACTTTTCCCAATGAATGAATACTAGCAATGACCCAACCACAAGGAAAGGACTCAAGGATAGGAAAACCCACCACACATCTTTTCTTTAATTGCATTTTATCTACGATCAACATTCCAAGAACATTATAGTGTAAGGAAAACTTTCTCCTTTTTTTTCCATCTACATATTCTTAAGTTTATTCCACATTTAATTTACAGTTCGACCATTTTAAGTTGGCTTTTTATCCTTTACGGAAATTTCCATAACTTACATACTTATTTGGCATAATTCAAATTACATATAAAGTACTTAATTATCTTATTATTATGTTAAGAATATTCTTCTCCAACATTTATTCGATGTCTGCATTTTTACCTTACAACTTAGGTGAATCAGACTTGATGTCCATAAAGCAATATTAGGTTTTAAGGGAGATTTGTATACAAGATAGATTTTTTCCCAAAAACATTCTTCGATCATCGTATAGTTATTTCCCTACCATAGTTATTCTAATTCAATGACTTGTGGAATTCCATTTTGAAATATATATATATATATCTTTTGTTTTCTTGAAGTTTGATCACACCAATGCAATTCATATTCTTTGTAACTCATGAAAATGTTTCATTAAGTTATAAGGACTCCAAGAGTGGCATTATTCCTAACCTCAAATCTCATTTTTACTCTTCTATGCTTTACTTTTTTTTTCATCGCATTAAGGTCTCATTATTACCATCGCGTTATAACAAAAGAGTTACGAAAGTACTTGTCTGTCATCTTAAAGAAGTACATGGTTAGAAGCATTATAAACTACACATGAACCACAAGTAATTTGTGTTCAAGGTAGGGTCCCACTTTTCAGCATTTCACGATTCCACATGTGAGATATTATTTATTTCTTAATGTCATAAACGGACCTAACAAGGTATTACAGGACAAGATTTCAGTTGCTTGGGTTCTCTAAAGTCAACATCTTTAAAAAAAATTGTTTTACAAAGAGTTACTTATAATTTTCTATCCACATGTTAACCACCAAATCAACTAAGGTTAAGCTTGATTTCAATTTTCACCCAGGGATTTAATCCCTATTATAGATTAGATTTAGGGTTTAAATGTATTAACTCTATAAACCCTTTGTGAGAGATCAAGACACTATATTGTCACAAGCCTAATATAAGACATTTAGCTGCGAGGGAATAAAGAGTTCACTAACAAGAATGCAAGAAATAGAACACCTATATCATGATCTCCATTTATGTCGTGTGAATCCAATACGGGTTTCGTTCAACGAAGAAAATTAATTTTAAATCTATCTTTGGAAGACAAGGTAGTCCACTAGGATACAAAGGAAGAGATAGCTCTACCTACTCCAAATAAAGTTTGACTGTGTCACTCCTATCAGACAGGTTTATGACAATATCACTAAACATACCGACTAAGATGATAAACCCATTCTTGGGCTCTTCTTTACCAAAACTAGGAGGTTCCATCGAGGGCAGAGTTTAAGTTCATTCTATGGTTTTCAATGTATTCTACGGTAAAAAGTATCACATATGAAGACATGTTCTGCTTCGATATTATACAAGGGTTGAGTGTTTCGATTAAAACTCTTTATTACATTCACAAAGTAAGAATGCACAAGATGATTCATTAGTCATTTATTGAACACTGAATATGCACTATAAGATATTACTTCAAATTCATTTACCATACATACATATATATATATATATATATATATATATATATATATATATATATATATATATAAAACCTTTGTACTATGAATCAAATTGAATCTATGATTAAATACACATTTCCTAGATATCCCTAAAAGCTAGCATCTCATACAAATTAGAAAATTATCAAATATAACCTTATGTAACATGAGACTACATTATGCATATGTTCATTTTACAATGAACTATATTAATTACAATGATAATTAAAGAATTACACATTGCCTTTTCGCCATCATTCTTGCATCTTGCAAAACCACGTGAGCATGAAATCAACGATAAATCACTGGCATGTCATCCTCCCTAATCTAACATAATTAACATTTTTTCAGTTTTCCATTTACAAATAATAATAATTACAATTTGCAATCGAAAGAAAAGGTTTAGAGACATGTATTCATTACATTTCATTTCACTTCATTTTGTAACCCAGGAGAGAGAAAGAGAAGGGAAGAGAGAGAAAACACCATTTTGTCAAAAGTTATATTTCACACAAGTTACACTATAGGGTTTTAAATAGTTATTTACATGAGTTAAAAGTTTCCACGGTGGTTTGGAAACCTGACGAGGGTCCTACAACTTTCTATTTTTACATTTTCTTGCTAGCTACAAAAACGTTCAAAACGGCTCGGAGGCTAAGAAACTACTTTTAAACATTATCTTCTGATGAGAAAACACACCACGGTTAAATTTCTATGTGTCCACTTATATACCAAGAGTTCATAACAACTGATGGAATTTGGAGCTGGCGAACGGTTTACGTTTGACAGCTAGTTTTCCGAGGCCATTGGTCGTAATTGACCCAGTTGCAAATGAACAAAAGTTAGCTCGAGGGCTTAGAAAAGCCACGTCAAAAACTGACGTTTGATGGATGAACGCGCAACAAGAAACTTCCTACAAGATCCCCTATATAAGGAGAATTCAACAGAGGTGACGAGGCTGAGAACTAGAAAACCAGGTTTCAAATGGAGGTAAGTTTTCTGGAGCGACCGGTCGTAATTGGTCTAATTTGACCTCGTCAAACTGGACCAAACTGCAAACTGCAATCAAAGGCCTACAAAATGCCATTGCCAAACTATCCAGAAAATTTTTTTCCCCCAAACTGAAAGTTTCATGTAATTGTCTAGTAAAAACACTAGAGGTTTGCGAAGATGGATGATAATTTCTCTATCCAGGTTTCAAATGGCGGTTCAAAATGAAAGCCAACTTTATAGTTTTAGTAGCTTCTTATAACTACAAAAACGGTGTAACATTGCTCCCAATATGGCATCAAAAATATCAAAAATGTTCATTCGGGGTCAAGCCAAAGGTTAAGGTGACTCCTCACATAACTAGGTACACGAATGAAGCTTAACATCCCATTTTTGAAGTTACGAAGGGTACTTAATGAGTCTCTGAAAAATGCAAAATTATCTATTTAAATAGGGAGATGGTCAACATTTTTACTAAGAAGTCAATTTCGTCTTGTCGATAAAATAATATTGTAGTGATCTAGTTTGGTAGGAAGTTTTCTAAATCACCTCAGAATGAGGGTTAAAGTTCATGGTTTAATACAAAAGGGTTATTTTGATTTCGTGAGTTACGACATGACATTTTATTATTTTACAAGTTAATATAAAACAATTAAATGTATTATAATCCTAATTTTTAAAAATTATATTAAGTTGCAAATGAAAACTAGAGTACAAGAGTTATGAAAGATAAAAGGAGATGAACCATGCTTGGAGGGACGAAGTCGGTCAAACCCGTAGGATTCAGTTTAGCATCTCGCTTGGGCATTTCATTAAACAGTTCATGAGCATTGATCTAACCTCCACAATGTCACAAAAAATTCACGATCACTTGAATTCTTCCAGTAGAATATGTTTCCCATTATGTTTTTGATGGTTTTCTAGGGCCTACTCAAGGCTCCATACTGAACACGAGCTAGGAGAATGTTGGAAAAGTTATATGTAGGGAAAATTTTAGTGGCGAATATTCGTAATATGGCGAATATTCCATTTTTGAAAATTTTTAAAAGGCGAATTTTTTGGCACAGGCCAGTGACCTGTTCGCCTAAAAATTACACTTTAATTTTTTTTAGGGGTCGGCTTCGCCTACCCTTGAAAAATATCCCCTATATAAACCTAGATTATTCGCCAGGTAGAACACTTTTACTTCACATTTTTCAACAATATGATATATCCCGTATTATAGACGCGCGACAAGGGGGTAAGTTATTGATGCGCGACAAGGAGGGTTTGTAGACAAGGAGATACTATAGATATTGACGCATAGTAGACGCATGACAAAGATTTTGTTGACGAGCGACATGGAGTTTTTTTCGATGAGCAAGAAGAGGGCAAAGGTTGTAGATGCGCGACAGGATATTTGCTGTCGCGCGTCAATAGACCTTAGTGACGCGCGTGACTAAGGCCTATTGACGCGCGTCACTAAGGCCTATTGACGCGCGTCAACAGGCCTTAGTGACGCGCGTCAATAGGCCTTAGTAACACGCGTCAACAGGCCTTTTGACGCGCGTCACTAAGGCCTATTGATGCGCGTCACAGGCCTTAGTGACGCATGTCAATAGGCCTTAGTGATGCGCATCAACAGGCCTATTGACGCGCGTCACTAAGGCCTATTGATGCGCGTCACAGGCCTTAGTGATGCGCGCCAATAGTCCTTAGTGATGTGCGTCAACAGGCCTTAGTGACGCACATCAACAGGCCTATTGACGCGCGTCACTAAGGCCTATTGATGCTCGTCACAGGCCTTAGTGACGCACGTCACTAAGGCCTATTGACGCATGTCACTAAGGCCTGTTGATGCACATCACTGCATTTTTTTGACGCACGACAAGGAGGTACAACAGATATTGACGCATAGCAGACGCATGACAAAGAGTTTGTTGATGTGCGACACAGAGATTTTTTGATGAGAAAGCAGAGGTCGGAGGTTGCAGACGCGCGACAGAAGATTTTGCTGTCGCGCGTCAAAAAATGCAGTGACGCGCGTCAATAGACCTTAGTGACGTGCGTCAATAGGTCTATTGATGCGCGTCACTAAGGTCTATTGACGCGCGTCACTGCATTTTTTGATGCGTGACAGCAAAATCTCCCATTGCGCGTCTGCAGCCTTTTGTCGCAGTGCTTGATAATCAGGCGAAGTTTTTTCATACAACCCCTAAAAAATTCACCTTCCCGTGAAACCGGTTCCGGGGATATTCGCCAGGTATTCTCCACCTCCAATTTCCGGGAGGTCTCTTAAAATGAACCCTGGTTGTATAGAGCTTGGAAACACATTTATTTCAATAAAATGAATCCTTTTGACTGAATTTTCTCCTTAAATATAGATGTTTGACAAAATACATAAGTTGCAACATTTTGATGATCACCTCAAAAGAAGAGTTGTTGAAATATACTGCAACCCCATATTATTATGCGCTCTACAAGGGTACCAACCAACACGTCCCCACAACCACCGCTGATTTAATTAGTGAGTTGATGGTATATTTTAGAGTTTCCTCAAAATAGCCAGCACAAAAAAGAGGGTCGATCAAACAGGCATATGAATTCAGTTCTAGGTAGGTGGCATGTTAAAACCAACACTCACGCCATTGAAGTATTTACAGCCCTTTTCCACTAAACCTGTAAGCTTGCATTTTAAAATAAAACAAAATTGAAGCTTACATGATCATGGATAGACCCATTAGACCCCATCTCCTTGATAAGCATTGCCAAAAGTCAACTTGCCTTGTGCAAGTTTCCCCATTTTACGTACTAGATTGCAATAAGATTAACAACTACAACATCTGACACTATTCCTCTACCCTTTTAAATTTTTTTTGAATGAACACAACTTCTCCAGAGGTCCCCTTTGACACAGGCTGGGAGGATGTGGCAGTGATAGGAGACCCCACACTAGCGAGTGCATTAGAAAGAAAGTTTCTGAGCCTTTTTAACAAATCCATTTCATGTATCCTACAACCGTGGTAGACCCAAAGGCCACATTGTTTTTAGGTATTCAGTCAAATAGTTCACGTGCCAAACATACACTCTCAAATTTTGCATGCATGTCTGCCAAATCATATTCAAATGTAACATATGACAAAAATCCTTATAGAACGTCCATACCCTGCTATAGAGCTCATATTTTGGCACCAGCTGGGAATACGTGGAAAAGGTGAACTGATTAGGTTGGAGGCTTGTATGTTGCCAAAAGGAAATGGTGCACATGTTGTGAGGAATCCATCACTTTTGTGTTCTACCATAGCTGAAACTATCCAATACTACTAAAAATACAATGCTGCCACAAGTTTCAGTGTGATTAGAGACTTTCCAAAAAAGTCCAATTTGATGTGAATCCAAACCAAAATAACCCACGCGACCAACACAAGCTTGGTGTTTTATCCTCCCCAAAAATGTGAGCCAAGTCATGCAAAATTGAAAACCAAAAACAAGAAACTGGTTGCCAGCATCCTTACGCACCCACTATTTCCACTGCCAGCACGCAAGCACCCACGTTTTTGCAGACATATCTGTCAGGGCACTAAATTGAGTCACTACAACTAACCAACCAAAATTAAATTTACAACGTGCTCTTGGGTTTTTGTGGTAACTGGCTGGAGGAAACAATTAAAAAAATTCATGTATTATTGAGAAGGAAGTGACAGGTCCTACCTTCCACCTGCCCATGGAAATCCACCTTTTTACCTCCTCCCACGTCCCTACCAACCCCCACTGCCAGCACTAATTCCATCAAATTTTCATTGTTTTTTTTTTAAATTTAATTTTTTTTCTTTTATTTAAAAACATTTGTAAATGTCGGGCACTACAGATTGCGAGAACCACATGCCCAAAAGAGGTAGGTGATCTAAGTGTCATCTGGGATATTGGAAATTGAATAACACGTAGGAAAGATAATGAATATGAATTGCATTTGAAAGTAGGATGCATCATAACATTGTTAAAAACATGAATACCAATAGAAGTATCAATGCGTAGTCTATGTGATGAAAAATAAACATGAAAATATGCATAAATAAAAGTAATAACATATAGGGGAATATCAATAATACCAACAAGAAACCCAAGAGGATGATCATAATATGGAGGTGAAACCTCATGATAAGCATGATTAGAAGAAGAATTAGGAACCATTTTTTCATGTTTGGGTAATGGATCGTTGAAAATCTTGAGCTTTCTATTGTCATTGGTAAATTTAGAAAAAGTGGGTTCAAGTAATTCAAACTCATTAGTATCAATCAAGTCCTAAAGATTTCTAAGTTAAAGCATATATATGTGTGGAATGTCCATTACATGTATGATAATCACAATGTGCATTTTCATCAAAATTCTTACCATGAGGACTATTAGGATCTAGTTCAAAAGGGGATGGAAGAGAAATCATATTGCTTTCAATTATCTTAGGCAACAAGATGTGAGGTAGATACGTGTAGTGCTTGCTAGTTTCTCTCCCTTTGATGATGTTGTCTCCTCATGTCGTTCTCATCTAAGACATTGGAATTAATGTTAGAATATATATTAGATTTGCATAATATTGATTTTATCTCCATATTAGCACTTAGTTGCTAACATGTTCTTAACAGGAAGATGTATGAGGCATGTAATGTCAATTTACTACTTTTATTATTTTACTTGGTTTAGCTACAATGTTATGGATATTATTGATCTTAGACTAACATGAATGATATTTTGGATATATTATGTTGTCATAATGGTTACTGATCTCGTTAATGTATGATTGTGGCATAATAATTTTTGACGATTTATCATATGGGTTTTGATGGATTTGTAGATTTTTGTGCATCTTGTAACACATTGTGAAACATACCATGAACGCATTGTCATGTTTTATAACATTTGTATAAAGGACAAATGTATTTGTAGCTATTTGGTTAATTGCATATATATGGTGTAATTTCTCGATATGTGTGTGATTTATTAATTTAGCATATTGTATTGAGTAGGTATCATGTTTGCAATTGAGTGTACAGGTGACAAATTCATACCAGAGGAGAACATGAGACTCAGGGGTTGCACCTCTAAGATTGCAAATGGCCATTTGGGTCAAAATATCTTCCGTTGTTTATTCAATATTGTTTTTCATGTCATGAACTAGGATGGAAATATGAAAACCATAATTGTTTATGTGTGTTATTCATTTGGCTTGGTCACCTTGTCTTGTTGTCTCCTTTTGAATCAATCTAGTGTTAATTACCCTTATCACTTGTTTTAGTATTTTTTTGGGTTTAATGGTCCCTACTTGGATTCTATGTTATTTAATTTTTGTAACCATGTTTAAGGAGATATGAGGCTGCATAATCATGAATTAGGTGGGCCCCACCACCTCACATAGTGTGTCACTTTTCCTAAACCCGAATTTGGGCTAACAATAGAATTTATAAGGGGTGCTTTAATTATCGGGGCCACATTTACAATAAAATGGACCCCTCGGACCCTACCTATGGATAGGGGGACTATTTTCAAGGTTCAAAATGGATTTCCCCTCTCTTTTTGATCCTCTTTTGTCCCATCATCATAATGAATTTGATTTTGGGAACCACTTGAAAATTGGGAGGGCACTTTAATTTGTTTTACTTTTATTTTTGAGAGATTCTCCTCCATTTATACTTTTGTTTTATGCTTGATAAGGACATGAGGTGACATGGATTTGAGAAGGGGATGGGTGACACACATCACCATCCCATAGGTTATAGTCTCCTTTCCTCTCTTTACTTAAACCTCCATTTTGGAGATTTTGGAGAGCTTGGAGGAGAAAGAAGTTTGGAAGGATTAGAATGATTTTAAAATTTGACTTCATTGGATTGATAGGTAGGAATTCCACCTCATAACTTGTTTGGGTTGATAATAAACCATGTTGTTTGGATTTGGTTGTGTATTATGTGTAGGAATGCGTGTGGATTATGGTATTGTGTTTAAATTTTTCTCTATTTTTTTCTCCATCCATCTCCCTTAGGGATGGATTTTCAAGTGTTAGGGAAGGGGGAAGAATCCACCTTGCTCCCACATGGCTTGATGGGAAATCCATATTGAGATTTATAAAATCCTCCCTTCATTTGGTTGATGTGGGAGATGGATTACATATAGCTTGTAACCCAACTCCCTTCCTTGCAAGGAGGAGGTATGAAGCGATATGGATTATGGGAGAAATAAGAATTTTGGGTGGCTTGTGATCTATTGTAAAAGTTTTAATTTATTTGGTATATGAAAATGAGATTAAATTAGGGATTTTTCTCTCTCTCCCCCTATTAAGAAGCATATTGCTTCTCATATGTGATTTGGTTTTTTCATTCATGGGTGTTAGATTGTGTGGTTATGTGTTTTTCATGTTTTGAGAAGCATGAATCTTCTTATGCATGGTATTGGATTTAAACTTGCACACCTGAGTGAATGATTTGTGTGTCTTCCTTCTCTTTTCCCATGTGCATCTTGGAGCTATGCTTCCTCACTTTTCCATTGTCTTGGGGGGAGGATAACATGTCCTCCATATTTGGAGATGACATGTAATTATTCCAATTGGTTGGGTTGACAACCAATCCACCTCTCTTGTGATTGGAATCAACATATTCAAAGATGGAGCATGATTTTTGAGCTTTGTGTGGATTGTTCTTGCTTAGAGAAAAATGATTTTTCACTAAAAAAATTGACATGTTATTCCCTATTTAGGGAGGCTTGTCCACTTGAATTTTATAGTTGTGGTTTTCTTTTGAATTTCAAGGAAATAATGAATTTGAAAATGGATTGTAATAGATGGGAAAATTTCATAGTTTTTCTCTTGTAAATATTGTGAAGGGAAACATTGTTCAATATGATTCAGAAGTATAGTGTAATAAGTTGTAAAAAAACTTTCATGTTTAAGTGCCTTATAAAATTTCAACTTTAAGAAAGAATTTATTTAAATATGTAGTATTTGGGAAACACTTGATACAATGTGTAAATATTGAATTGTGAAAGGATTGATTTTGTGAGAAGTTGTGAAGGGCAATTCTATTTCTATCTTGATTTCCCATGAGATTTGTTTTAGCATAAAAATATTGTGAATATCCTTTCCTCTGTAATAATCTTGAGTAATAGGTTTTGTAGGTTCAAAATTCCATTTCTAATTGTAAAAAATTGCAAAACATATGTTGGTTCATTGTGTTTAGGTTAAAAAGAGAAAAAAATGAGTTTTTAAAGTTGTTTGATTGAAGTGGAAATGGGTTATGAGCCATGGGCATTTGAAGTTTTCAATTTGTACAAAATAATAAGAAAGGATTAAAAAATTATCTATACTTTAATATAGTTATCATAATAAGGGATTAGAAGATTTGTGAATATTCACCTTTTGGATCTTCTAATACAATGTTGTATCCCTGATTAATTTATTAAATGAATGCTCATGTTTTTGTTATCATTGAATGGTCCTAAATGAAAATGATGTATGTGTTTACTCCATTGTTTTCAAGTGAAATAGAAATCCTTAGTTGAAAATATTATTTGAGAAAAGTTCATCTTCTCATGGAGATAGAAAAGTATATATATATATAAAACTCTTATTTCAAACCCGAAGTTGAGAGTTTTACTCAAATTTAATCTATAAGTTTATAATTGTGCATATACATATAAGGAGGTTATGAATATGAATATATGTACATTTACATATTTTTTTCATTTTTATCATTGAAAAACGTTAAATAAATTTATTTCTCTAGTTATAAGGGAAAGTGAATTTTTAAAGGAAATAAAATGCATTTTATTATATATATTTGTATTTACATAAAAAAAATGTTATATATAATAATGGCTAGGGTTGTGTGGCTGGGTAGACCCTACCTAACCATGTCATATCCTCACTTGGGGCTCGAACCATACTTGCTAATTCACTACGGCTTGTGCCATGCCTTGGCCAATTAACCCCTCCTTTTGATAAGGGCTTGGCTTGGGACTTAATCCCTGCTCCACACACTACCATCGTGTGGCTTCCTTGCTCACTTTCCACCCTTGTGTTGCCTAAAATCCTTCCACTGAAGCCCTAAAATTCCTAGATCTGGTTGCGCCTCCATCACCATGCAACATACATACATACATATATATTGTATGATATATATATATATATATGTATGTATATCGTGTGTGTGTGTGTGTGTGTGTGTGTGTGTGTGTGTGTGTTGTGTGTGTGTGTGTGTGTGTGTGTGTGTGTGTGTGTGTGTGTGTGTGTGTGTGTGTGTGTGTGTGTGTTTATATATAATATCCCTCCTCAATCTTATTAGGGTATCATTAAATTAAAATAAGAGGAGGAAATTTATACAAATAGTAATAGTAAAATATAATCTTATTGTGACTCTATGGATGTCTACAATAGAATCTGCAACAACACCATAAACAAAGAAATATGAGAAGGAGAAAGGATATAATAGAGGAAACTAAGAAAATGAATGTGTAATAGAGATGTATGGAATATTTATGGCTTTTAGGAAGATCAATGGTGAATATAATTTTGATACTAGGGCTCTAAATTAAGTCTAGGATTTTCCATTTGTATTTTATTTAAACAAGTGGGTTCCTTTGTTTTTGGTTTTAGGTGATTAAAAAGTTTAGTTTGTAATTAATTTAATTTATTTGGTGATAAGGGGCATGGGTTCATTTGGATAGACCAAATGTGACCCATTCCCAATTCAATTAACCTAAACTATATCTAAATAATTTCTCTATCTTTCTAAATTATCCACTTGGAGGAGAAAACACAATAATCTTATAACACCTAAAAAACCTAGTGACCCTTTTTCATGTAACGAGAGAATGGAGATATAAAGAACATTTCGAATTAGTGCAAAAGATATGGTTTTTGAACTTAATTAACATTATTCATAAATAATAACTTGGTTTTTTATCTCCTACCCTCTTGTTTGAATTAACTTCATTGACTTGGAACAAATATTTACTAATCTTTTAGCACGAATGATATTAGGATTGATTTTACTTAACACTAATTGCATAAAAATGACATGGCTAATATATCTTACTTCTTGTGAAGTTAACGATGAGGGGTTAATGATTTATCTTTATCTCTATACTGTAACAATTAAACACTAGTCTTAGTGTACCTAGTTAAATCATGCAAAAACTTGTGGTGCAATTATAATAAGGATGATTTGTTTATGATTGTAAATTGCATTAATATTACCATGATGTTTTTCATCCAAACTTATTATCCTTTCCCCCTAAATAAGTTATGGTGTTGGCTTAATAATAATATAAAATATGGGATGACCAATGTTTATGTAATATAACGCATCGGTGTTTCATTTACCCACTTGGTGGCAAAGGTCGTATTAAACTCGGATGGCCCTAATCACATGAACATGGGGATGTGGTGCAAGTATTACAATAAACTGCTCAATACATCCTTGTAAGTAATTGATTTGGAAAAACAATGGTTAAATCGCATGAATTCTTACGAACGTTCCAAAAAATTGACCCAATTTTTTACCAATCATTTGGATGGTTATTTTGGGTCATGAAATTATGGGCATGAAAATATGGAAATCTAGGAAAGGGGCATCATGTAGGTTATGTTTTGAAATTTTTTCATTCACATACAACACTAACAGTAGGATTAGGCTCATTAGATTTTCTCTTCAAGGCATAATTACTTTGGAATTTGTTACTAGATTGATAGGAAGTATTATCACCATACTTAAGATTACCCGTATAAAGTAACTTATGTTCACGTTCTTTAAGAGTATGACATAAATGATGAAAATTATCAAACAACAAACCTTATTGTAAAGGAGGCAAGAGACTTTGGATAAATAGATCTTACAATTTAGATTCAACCAAGACATTGTTTATTTTTGTTAGGTTGTGGAGCTAAATAGATTCACTGGAGCATGCATTACAAAGTGACTGGAAAACACAGTAACCGTCATCGGTTAGGAGAGAACGACATCGGTAAGGAAAGGAGGAACTGGAAGTGGTTAAGGTTAACCGACATTGGTTACCTATGTGAGGATGTTTTAATTAACTCTCGGGAATTAGATCTATTTTTCGCATTAAAGTATATATATTGATTGTAATTACATGACTAAGTGCCCTAATTTTATATACGACTATATAAGAATGAAATCTAGGGTTTAGAATAATAATTAAGAGAAGGATTGAAATAGATCCTTGATTCTCCTAGATTGAGAGGCTGAAGACAAATAAGAAGAAGAAGAGAAAGAAAGAACAATGAACATGAAGATAGAGTCTCCATGGAGAGGAGGTGGATAGAAGGAAATAATAGGTACATCTGAATGGTGAGAAGAGGGTAACATATTCTACGTATTTTCTTTGTATAGTTATTGTATCATTGTAATGGCTTGTATAGTATGCAAAGCACATAGAGTTTCTTCTTATAGATCCACATGTTGGAGAGATCTTGTATTATATATCTATGTAGATCTAGTCTTGTATTGTAGATCCACGAGATTATATTGTATTGTTGATCCATGTAGATCTATATATTGTAGAGGAGGTTGTCTTCACGTTTACACAGGTTATGCATTGATGGAGAGACAGACTTCTTGGTGCACAATCATAGTTGCACATATGGTAGACCCATGTGAGAGGTCTTGTTTGTAGATCCATAGAGAAATTGGTAGCAGTTCAGAGATGCAGTAGTTCCTGGTTATGTGAGATATGCTGGTGGTGTTTGGAGACATATTTTTAGTTCACTCATGGAGATCCGTTTAGAGATCTGGAGGAGAGAAGATACTCTTGGAGAGATGCATTATAATCTTGTATTGAAGAGTTGGTTTGTACTCTTTTTGTATTATATATATGATATCTCTATCTTTGGTGGACATAGCCCACATTGGGTAAACCACGGTACATGTGTTATGTGTGTGTACTTTGTCTTGATTTGGATTATTCTAGTTTATGCTTCCACTACTGTAGATTTTGGGGAATTGTTTAGATCACGTGTGCATGATTTTGTTTGTTATTAAATCATAACACTATTATGCAGTCCTAAATTCCCAACAACTGGTATCAGAGCTTGGTTAGCTTAGGTAGCTTGGTTATTTCATAGAAAGGTTTTTCTTCAGTATATTGTTAGTGGTTTACTGACAGGTGTATGAGAGTAGGGTTTGTTTTTCCTGATGAGAAGATCACAGGAAGAGATTCAATCTCAAGTGGGAGCTGGAAAAGTAAGGTTTCTGGAAAATACAGTGACTGACATCAGTTAAGTGGTAACAGGTGTCAACAGGGTGACCGTGGTCGGTTACAGGGTAACCATGGTCAGTTACAAGGTGACCGTGGTCAGTTAAAGGGTGAGCATGGTTGGTTACTAGGTAACCTAGTTTTAAATAGAAAATCATAGATCTGAAGAATTAAGAAAGATACATGGAATGTATCTTGTTTGCTGAGGTGTCCCTAGTTCTTGGAGGCACAAACATGTTGGTCAGATTATAGATCTATTTATTGAGGTATGGTTTTATCTTGGTATTGTAGTTCTTATATTATTTTGGTTGCACATGCATGTTTGGGATTGCAGATCTAGATCTGAGAATGAGAGAAAAGGAGCAGTTATGCATCCTTTGGTGCAGTTAGATGCGTGGGATTTGTTAGAGAAGTTGAATACAGTAGAACATAATGAAGATAGGGTTTCCATCAGAGAAGCATGTTCTTCAGTTGAAGATGCAGTTGAGTATCTTGGTGCTAGTAAGGTGATGTATTTCATCTTGGTGCAATTTTTATTGCATGTATTATTGCTGTTGATTTTTTGGGCAAGATTTGGGTGCTTCTTGAAATGACTTTCTCAATATAACTATCGGATTTGGTTGGAGTAGGCACCTGGTTTGGTGACCTATGAAATTTTTTGGCGTCGTGTTAGTTCCAGCAGCACCAATGTCGGTCAGGGAACTAACATCAGTCACATATGGTAACTGGTATTGGTCAACAAACCATAGTTAGTATCTGTGACAACGAGTTTGCTCATGGTTTCTTACAGTAGAAGAGGACATGGATGGTTCAGTGTCCTGTTTTGGAGGATCATGTTTCTTACACAATGTGTACAGGTAGAAACAATGTAGATCACTTCAATGTTTGGATCAGAAAGAGGATGGATTTGGCTTGGTTAGTCTAGTGAGACTTTGGGTAAACTTGATTTTCTTAGGTATCTCTATATGGTTCATGTTTTATTTCTTTCTTTTGGAGCAGCTGATATTATGTTTGGACAGTTTGCAAAGATTTACACCATGTTTTTGGTGTTATTTGACTTTTATTTCCCGGTTGTGTGGAATCTTGAGGATAAGGATATCTAGTCTAAGGATGAGATCATCAATGAAAAATCATGGTTAGACATAGTTACATGTAAAGAAAGATGTTGAGTACACAGGATGAAAAGAAGTTGATTCACCTACTTCAGAAGAAGTCCAAACTTCTGTGATGTAGGAGTATTCTTTGATAAAAAGGGAATCATTTTATAGTTTTTCTTTCATCTGGTTATTTCTCACTGACATATTAGCTTTTGATCTTGGTGTTAGAGGCAGTGCAGGGTATTTCATGTTCAGTGGGAGCAAGCCATGGTTGTTGGCATTGTAGGATTAGATATATGATGCACATGTAGAGTGAGAGGAGATTGCTACTATTTAGAGTGGTAGAGGCACTAGTTTTTTCAAGCAAAAATTGGTTTTGGAGGACGATCACAGATTCAGAGGCATATTGTGTTTATTGCTTTGTGATGTCACTTATGGTTTATTTTGTGGTGCCTGGATATCCCTATGGGATTACATTTGATGGTTAGATTCATCTGGGTGAACATGATAGAGCAATTTTTTAGAGTTTTAATGGTTTAAGGAGAAAATATGAAACATCTCCCAATAAAATTTCATTCAAACTAACTCATCGTACCCATACTACCCCTGCATTGCATTGTGAATCAACAAAGGAATACGATCAATTCACAAAAATGCACAAAGCATATCAGGAATTTATCATGTCTCTAATAGCCTTAGCCTTGTCTTGAAAGCATTTCCATCATTTAGTAGTGATAACTCCTTTGAGTTTGGATAATGGATAATTGATCATGTTTTCCCAAGGCCATCTCCATACAAGGATATCTCCACCTCCTTTACCATACAAGGGCTACAATATAGGTTCTATTGCCTTGGTTTGTAGGCACAACCTAAAACAGTGAGGATTAGATCAAGACCTTATGAAGGTGCTATCCACTCCCTCAAATCTTGAGTACCAACAAGCTAGGTAGATGTGCTCTCTGGCTACAAACGACATACAAATCACCTATCTACCATTGAGTGTCTTGTGCAAATTCATGATGCTGTTCAAGTTGTACAGGAGATTAAATTTGGATACCAACAGGATTAACCATGGTCAGTCATCTGGTAACCGTGGTCAGTCAGGAAGTTACCGGGGTCAGTTAGGAAACCATGGTCGGTTTAGTCACAGGTTTGACATCCGTGTTTATTTACCATTTTAGATGGTGCCCTTGTTTTTATTTCATCTTGGTTGATTGTGTAGAGTATGTTGATGAAATGATTGATGGTATTTTCACTTGGTATTAGTTTCATGGTTTAACATGGTTATTTGTTATTGACATTGATGAGCACAAGATTCATATATTGCTTTGGAGTTAGTCGGTGAGAGACTTGGTGATTCTGGAGAGCCCGATGACATGGATGGATGTATATGTGAGTTTATACATGTGGATAGATTCAGTTTTGTGAGTCTATGATGATGTAAATGCTTTATTTGCATGTGGATGCCTATGAGCACAGTTTAGATGCCTTGAGCATGAGTAGGGGATGTTTGTATTTCCTCTTGATTATTATGTTATTCCTTGATATATATGTTATCTACAGATGAATGTCTTGGACATGCTAGTTGTTTATGCAGGGCTTGGATTTATAGATTGTAGTGTTTGGATTTCTTTGAGTTATGCAGGTCTTTGTGGATTGATAACCCACTGTTGCATGTAGAACTCATTCAGGGCTATTTTTACCCAGGATCTTGTTTTGCTTTCACATATTCCAATTTGACCTATTTTTGATAGTTGAATTGGTGGTTACATGAAGACATGGATAGATGGATGGAGAACACAATTGGTTTTACAGGTATGGCTGTGATTACCATTGAAACTCAGTACTATAGTTTGAGTGGGATCTCTTACAGGTGTGTTAGTCATGATGGATTATCTGCACGAGAGGGTTGGTGTTATGATTTAGTGGGAGCTTGGTGTATGGATAACTCGATTATCATGAATCAGTACTAGCTTTGTATAGGTCTATGGTAAGTCACAAGTTTGTTATCTTCATTTTTAGAAGATGGTTTGATCTTCCTAGTTTTATTCATTTGAGAGAATTGTTGAAATAAAGAAAATATGGTCTTCACAGTATGTAGAGGACAGTGATGTACAATTATAGGTACAGGTACAAAGGTTCAACAATTTATCTCCAAGTGGGAGATTGTTTGGTTTTTGAGCTAAATAGCTTCACTGGAGCATGCATTATAAAGTGACTGGAAAACATAGTAACCGTCATCAGTTAGGAGAGACCGGCATCAATCACCTATGACCGACATTGGTCAAAAAAGGAGGAACCGAAAATGGTTAAGGATAACTGACATCGGTTACATGCATGAGGATGTTTTAATTAACTCTTGGGAATTAAATCTATTTTTAGCATTAAAGTATATCTATTGATTGTAATTGCATGGCTAAGTGCCCTAAGTTTATATACACCTATATAAGCATGAAAGCTAGGGTTTAGAATAAGAATTAAGAGAAGGATTGAATTAGATCCTTGATTCTCCTAGATTGAGGGGATGAAGACAAAGAAGAAGAAGAATAGAAAGAAATAACAAGTTACATGAAGACAAAGTCTCCACGGAGAGGAGCTAGATAGAAGGAAATAACAAGTACATTTGAACGATGAGAAGAGGGTAACATCTTCTACTATATTTTCTTTGTATAGTTATTGTCTTATTGTAATGGCTTGCATAGTATGCAAAAAACATAAAGTTTCTTCTTGTAGATCCACATGTTGGTGAGATCTTGTATTATAGATCTATGTAGATCTAGTCTTGTATTGTAGATCCATGAGATCATATTGTATTGTTGATCCATGTAGATCTAGATATTGTAGAGGAGGTTGTCTTCATGTTTGCACAAGTTATGCAGTGATGGAGAGACATACTTACTTCTTGGTGCACAGTCATAGTTACACATATGGTAGACCCATATGAGAGGTCTTGTTTGCAGATTCACAAAGAACTTGGTAGCAGTTCAGAGATGTAGTAGTTCCTGGATATGTGAGATATGCTGGTGGTGTTTGGAGGCACAGTTGTAGTGCACTCATGGAGATCTATTTAGAGATCTGGAGGAGAGGAGATACTCTTGGAGAGATGCATTATACTCTTGTATTGAAAAGTTGGTTTTTTGTATTATATATATATGATATATCTATCGTTTGTGGACGTAGCCCACATTGGGTGAACCATGGTACATGCTATGTTATGTGTGTGTAATTTGTCTTGATTTGGATTATTCTAGTTTATACTTCCACTACTGTAGATTTTGGGGAAGTGTTTAGATCATGTGTGAATGATTTTGTTTGTTATTAAATTATAGCACTATTCCACAGTCCTGAATTCCCAACAATTTTAGTAAGATTATTTTTATAATGTAAAATATAGTCACTAAGATGCTCATTAGATTCTTGATTCATTTTATCCATTTGTGCATATGATATTTTAGTTCCAATGTTCATAGAAAAGTGTGCCCCGAATAGATTTTTTAGATAAGTGAAAGCTATAACAAAGTATAAAGGTATATCATAGAACCATCATAAAGCATACTACCATAAGATCCTAGGAAAAAAAAATTCAATGAGGTATCATCAAAATCATATTCCAAGTATATAACATGAAATGATCTAAGTTGATCAAGTGTATTTCCATGATTGTTGAAAAATGGAAACTTCAGTGAAACAAAATTAGGGGGAAGTGGTTAAGAAGACACTTCAGGTGCAAGAGGCCTATGTAGAAGAAGTGAAGAATTTAGGGAGGGAGATGAAGAAGAAAATATGTGTTGTAATTGATGAATTTGAGCCTATAAATCATAGTACAAGGAATCTAGGGAGTGGGTGTCTAATGAGGAAATAGGTTAGATATGAGGAATGATACCAGAAGAGAAGTGAGTTTTAGATGTGGGAATAGGAATATGGATGGTGGATTCCCCCATATTGGTGAGAGGAGAAGAAAGTGGAATAGAATATGTGGGACCCTAAATGAGGATGGAGTTAGTATCCATAGGGGTTGACTTAGATAAGCATTGTGCCTCTTCATGAGCATCATATAACAAGAGATACAAGTTATTGAGGTGGTTAATAATGTTTATATTTAGGTCATTGATATTTTTTAAAATAAATTTATGAGAAGCACTAGCCATGATAGGAAACAAATAGATCTAAAGTGTACAATTTGTTAATATTAGTTTCACCAAATGATTTAACATAAATTAAATCTTAATCAAAGAAATGGTGATGAATAAGATATATCAGAAACATGCATTATGTAATATGTAATGACGATGCAACAAGAGGATGAGAGTGACTTATTTGATATTTGGTTTGCATATCTGGTTATTTAATGTCTAATAATGTAACCTTGACTTGCCTCTGTGTTGAATATACTTCACTTAAGAGTTATCCTATCACACATGTAACTACAAAATAAAACCTAACTACCTACACAAGGCCCATTAGTAGGTTGTGTGTGTGTGTGTGTGTGTGTGTGTGTGTGTGTGTGTGTGTGTGTGTGTGTGTGTGTGTGTGTGTGTGTGTGTGTGTGTGTGTGTGTGTGTGTGTGTGTGTGTGTACATGCACGTGCGTGTGCGTGTGCATGTGCGTGTGTGTATGATCCATTTTTTTGCATTTCAACATGTAGTGAGACTAAATGCCTACCCCAAATATGAAATAACAATGAGAAAAGATCCAAAATAAAGTGCCAATTGATAATTTGAAATGTAAGCAAGAGTGGACAAAATCACTGGGAATGGATACTAGTGCCCAAGCATTAGTGTCCTTACTAAGCGATATTGTCACTATGATAAGAAATGTAAACTAGACCATGGAAAAAGATAGGGATCCATGTGACATGACCAGAAAGCATAAATCCATAAAGTATAAGATAATGTCACAATCAAAATCAATAGAAGGACAAGGAGAGGTGTCACCAACATCTAATATTCTCACTTAGGAATCATTCATATAACAACATACTAGAGGTAGAATGTAATAGTAATAAGTGCATAATTTTGTGTCTATAGGCTAAAGGTGTAGGTTGAAGTGCTTAGGTAAAATGGGTAGGCATTAAGGGATAAGTTCTTAGGCACTTGGGGTGAAGTGCTTAGGTTTTAGGGGGAATATGGGGAACAATTGGAGTATTGTGGTGTTCTTATGGGAGTGACTTAATCACTTGATGCAAAGTGAATAATGGGATGTGACTGGTGATTTAATGTAGTGATTTTATTTTTTTTGGAGTTTCTAAGCATGATAGCGACTAGTAGGTTGATAAAGTGATTCACATTAGGTTAGATATTATTTAGTGTGAAGATTGGTGTTTTGTAATTTTTTAGATATGAGGGGATCATTTAAGTGTTATTTATAGATTTATTTGATGATATTATTAGGATAATATATTTTGGCGAGTTGGAAAAGTTATGATAGAAGCACTATAATGCGTAATGCAAAATATTTAGAGTGTGCAATTGTAAATAACAAGGTATTTTTAGGGTAAAATTTCTAGACCGTTTAAAGAAAAAAGTGCAAGGGCACTTTTTAACAAGTGGTGCAAATTGAATTCATGAAAAAGTGGAGCTTTCTAATTTGTGAGTGAAACAGTTGGATATTGATTGAGAAAAATAATTTCAGATTAGATAGGTGTGGTGGTGGAAAAAGTTTAATTAAGTTGAGAGAATGGTAAAAATAGTTAATGGATTGTATGTAGTGTGGCACAATTGATGCTGTATGGATGGGGAATAAATTGGTCTAATTAATGGTGGGTGTTTGGCATAAGAATTTGGTCAAATTGTTAGGGATATTTTCATGGGTTTTGGAAGGGTTAACTAAGTGAAAATACTATGTTTATTATCATGTGGGGGTGAGATTCAGTTCTAGAGGAATTGAGAGGTGTAAGGGCATGACTACATTTGTAGGCAAAAGGACTAGGTGCAATGAGTGTGGTGAGACTTGGCGTGCATAAGTAGTAAAAGTGGGTAAATATATTTAGCTAAGTGAATTGTGTTGTTTGGATAAAATTTTTGTGGGCGTAGTGAATAAAATATGGATAGTGGGGATATGAAGGGGTTAAAAATTTTATTAGATGAAGTGATTTTGAAATAGATTGAGGGTATATGTGAGTAATTTGGTTAAAGAAGAGTCACTTTGGGTTAAAGTGCTTAGGAAAAGGATAACCACTAGAGGCATAACATGAAGTGGCTGAAACTTAAAGATGTGGGTAGAGAGCAGCAGGGGTGAGTTTGTGGAAGAGAGGCACAACCCTATGAAAATGGAGATGATGGTGATTTATATATAGAGGAGGGAGATATTTTGGTTTGGTGTACATTTATGTGTGTGTGATTTATTTTGGTTTGTGAAATGTTGTTAAATTTTTTTATTTAAAATGTAGTCATGGATATGTTATATATTAAGTGTATTCAAATAGAATAAATAATGTAGGATAATTATCCTTATTATGTAGGGATGAAACATAGTATGTGGAAAATATGTTAAGTGCATGTTTAGAAAAAAAGTCAGCACATTTTGATGAAAATAGAGACAAAAATTACATGTGATTGAACCAAGTCTAATGGTTATTGAGATACATACTATAAACACTCAAATATGACAATTTATTCTTTGACATTGCTAGTTTTGACAATGCACTCTTGCTAAGATAAACACACTATTTTAATCCCCACTTAGTACATCCTGAGATATCTAATATAGCTTTCTTAGTCATAAACACTAATATTTTAGAAGATTATGATATTCAAATGGATAAAACCCATAGATGAAATCCAATTGACAAGATGCAAACTTCATTTTTCGTGTTCCTCATCCCTATGTAAAACCATCCAATTTGGTTTGAATTTTTTATTTGGTCATAACCAACTTGTACATTTTTGCACCGACATTTATCCATCTTTTCTTTCAGTTCCATATTATTCATTGGTCCTTTACTCCCTCTGGGTCAACCTTCCTTTTATAATTTACCTTTAGAACCCTATATAAACAAGTATAGACTATTGTATTTACACACCTAGAAATCATATGGCACTATGTTGACATAATATCTTGCAACTTCCACAAAAGGCACCCAAGGATCGATAAATATCAAATAATTTTATAAGCATTCATTAGGAAGAAATCACTGTAAATATAAAACAACATAATAAGTCAAGAAATTAGGTCATCTCATTTGTAAGCACTCAAACATCCCTTCTCTATTTTTCTATTAAGAGCCAAACTCAACTCAAGTATTGTCAAAGAGGTTCCAATTTCTAAGCCATATTTCTTGTCATCCAGATATCACATGCTAAGTGGATAATGGCATGTAGTTTGAGGCCTCTTTAGACTAGGTCCAACGCCATTGGTGCATAGGGTTTCCCATAACCCAACTAATGTTTATTTTTAGGGTCTCCCACCCATGGATAGGGTTTGAGATATTTTTCAAAATTTTCATAAGGCTTTGTAGCATGACCAAAATCTAGGGTTTAACTGTGAAAAATATTTCCAAGAATGTGACACTTGCATAAATATGTAGTTATTGATTTAGATTAAGTTTTAAACCTTATAATCTATGAAAAATCATACAGATGGTCCTAACAGAGTTAACTATCCTGCACACCTAAGTTTCCAACTACAATTTTAGTCTTGAGGCATCATCATGTCTGATATCCCCTAATTCTAGTTGTCTACACATCTATAAATTACTATAACCATCTACAATGAGATAAGTGCACTCATTCTCTTGTTTTTTTGATCTTGTAACATATCATATAAATAGTTGTAAGCATAAATGCATTATTTTAATATTATATGATTAATGTTGGAAGTTAATAAATTATAATAATACCCTAGTTTCCTTAGGGTTTCTCTTTTCTTAGAAATATATGTTGTTATCCCTTCACTCTTTGTGTTTCTTTTGGTTTTATATTTATCATCATGATTAATCCCCAAATATTCTACAATATTCTCCTTTATTCTAGAGGTTTCTGATCTCCCTCTAATATGTGATATTATTCTCCTTATGTTTTCATACACTATGCCAAAATGGTCCCTACCATTGGATCTTATTATACATATGATATCTTTGCCAATGTTTTTTTCACTATTAACGTTGATCATGTCCAAGGTGAAGCCTCCAATACTCACTCTGAAAATCAATCACATGATCTTACCAAGGATGAAGCACAACATATTAATCATTTATTACAAGAGTATGCCTCTAATATTGATATAGTCTTATATGTTGTAAGAGATAAAATTAAGCATGCTTCATTATCTCATACCAATAATTTTTTTCCCTACATCTACAATACCCACATCCTTGGGGGCACCTAATATTTTAAATGTCTATCTTTTTATGCCTACAACCATCATTGTTACTGCAAATCTTATAAGCAATCATAATGGTTCACACACTTCTTCATCTAGCATACAAGATTGTGCAACCCTTGTTCATGCATTATAAGATCAAATCTTATAATTACAACAATGTACATCTGCTTATCCTCATACTATGGATTTTAGTCAATTGCTTCACAACCCAATTACACCTGAAAAAGATTATTACAATATTAATCTTGGTTTGAATGCTCCAAAACTTCCTATACATGATGCAAAAGGTGACCAATATGAGCATATTTACTCATTTCACATGGCTTGCATTTATTGCACATATTATGATACCTTACTCACTAAGCTCTTCATTAGGATTCTTAAATACTTTGCATTGCAATGGTATTACAATCTCCCCAACACTCTGTGCACTCTTTCACTACCTTGGAAAATAAATTTTTGGCACAATTATCTATCAACAATGGGGATAAAGTCTTGTATGCATAAATATTCAAGATGAGATAGAGATCTAATAAATGTATCGACAATTATGTATTATATTATAATAATGTTGGTGTATATGACTTGTCTCATCATCACTCGACATCTTTTCCACCTCATGTGGTTAGTCATCTCACTTAGTGAGAATAGGTCAATAGGGCTGGTTAGGGTTGTGTACACGTGTCATACATAGGAGTTATATAACACTCCTAGATGCACCTCTTATTTTTGATCTATGAGAATGCCTGACACACCAGTGTCTTTATGTACTTGATTTTCCTTGTGATTCACGCTCTCGCTGATTACGCAAAGCATTCTTATCACAATTGAAATTGTAACCCTCTTCGATGTGCGCAAGGTTCCGTATTGATCCTCATAGAATAATCTGATATGATATCAGAGCTATTGTTTGGTAAACGTGTACTTGATTAATCTGGTTTCTGATTACTTCATTTTTGGTTTTCAAGCTTCTTGTGCAAGTTTTTTGATTACTTTTTGGAATCTTGTTAACAAGTTTAAAAATATCATTTCTTAGATTTTGTGTTGGTTTTCTGATTTTGCATGTGTAGGTTTTAGGTGTTTCATAGCCAAATCTAGTTAGTTACAACCAATTTTGGAGAAACCACTAAATCTAGAGGTAGGTTTTGTATTTCTGATTTTTTATCAAAAAAAATTAATTGTAAGTGATTTTTTTAGTAAATATAGTTTTTAAACACATCTAGGCCTCCCTTCCTACCTGGTTTTGCATTTATATTGTATGTTATTTAGTTGCATTGCATGGTGCTTCTCTGTTGCATCATTTTCATTGGTAGTCGAGCCAGTTCCTTTGCATATAGTTTTACATGTAGGTGTTTTGTAGTATATTCCATTGCAATATTTTTGGGCATTGATCAACCGTTGCATCGAGTTAAGCCATGTTTGGTATTGCATTTTGAGCTGGGTCAACTTTTGCATCAATATTTTTTCTTTACAACCCCTTCCCTTTGCATCTGAACCATGTGCATTCAGTCAAGCTGGTTGTTTTATACATGATCAAGTTGAGACCTCTTTTACTTAATCAAGTTTCCCTTTACATTAGCTTGCATTGTTTTCATTTCCCTTACATGTTGGGTTTTTTGCTCGTGTTACATTCATTTTGCATTGCTATCCTTGCATGTGTTGTATTTTGCATTTATCAGGCCGTGTTTTCCTTGCCTTGATTTTCTACATTTGGGATTTTGCATGAGATTTCTTTCCACCCTTTCGTGTTTGCATTCAGGCCTACACTTAGGTCTTTCTTTGTTACCTCTCCCCTCGGCCCTATCGGCTTGGACATTGTAAGCCACTTTTGAAAATCAAGTGGTTTTTAATTATTAATAGTGGGGTGGGTTTCAATATGTGGTTGGGGTTACTATTTCAAAGTGGGTGTGTGTGATAATATATAAGTGACCAATTTAATATAAAAGAGGTGGTGGTGGAATTTATAAGTTTGGTGGGTGTTTAATAACTAAGGAGTGTTTTTTTACTAAAAAGTGGGATCATTTTTCATAAGTTTAATTAAACTTATATCTTAGTTTATTAAATTAATATCTTTAGTTATTTTTAAAGGTTAATTTAGTTAATTAATCTCTAGAGCTTTATTATTTTAACTAAGCATTTAATTAAAAATTTAAGCTATTTTTCTCTCTAATTAGTAGTTAAAAATTAGTCATTTTTAAAGTTGGAGTCACTTTTCAAACCCTTTTATTTCTCAAATTAGACTTATTGGAACTTTTAAAGTGTGAAAACTAGCATTATTAGACATTTTTTTCTTCTAATCCATTGCTAGAGTGTGCAACGCCCTTCTAGCATTTTTTTTTCCTTCTGGGATCTTTTTCGGCATCCTGGAGGTCCTTAGGACTTGTCTTGAGTATGTTTTTTGCATTGTAATAGCCCTTATTATTACTTGTAGACTAGTGAATATGTCTATCACAGTCTTACAATAAAGGGGTTTCTGTTGTGATGTGAGACACTTTTTCTCACAATAGGACTTGCTTTCGTCCCTTCTCTTATTTTTTAGCTTGTTGTGCTTGCTTACGATTTCGATTTGTTGCGATCAATGAAATTGATTGTGGTTTACTCTCTTACAAATTATTATTCTGATTGCAAGGTAAGTGACCAACTATTTCATGATGCAAATTCACACCAGATTGTATCAAACACACTAAACTATAAAGTTCCAAAATTAGGGTTGTTATAATATTGTCCTAGGTGGTTGTGTTCCTTGTTTTTATTTTCTATATTCCTCATTTCTCTCTCTTCGCTATGGATGAAATTTCACTTCCTTTGCTTATGTCGTTTAAATTTTTTGAACGACAATCGAAAATGGTAATGAAACTAAGGGGTAAAGGGTTATTTCACATCACCATGGGAGATGAGATTGAACTTGATGATGAGCCTGAAAAATCTAACTGGTTGAATTGAAGTGACGAAGCCAGAGGTCTTCTTTGTATGTTTGTTTCTCTTGAATTTCTCTTCCACATTGAGTCATCTAAAACACTCAATTCTACGTGGAAAACGTTAGATGATATGTTCAGACAACAAGATGACATGAGAGTGTATGAGTTGGAAAATGAACTACTAGGATAAAATCCAAGTGACTTTGAAAACCTACATGAATTCTTCTCAAAGTTCATCCACACTAGATTGTTTGTTAAAGGAATGTAAAGTGGATAAGAAATATTCCAAGTTGATCTTGTCGATTATTTCTAAGTTAGGTCCCAAATACTCTGTCTTTTTGTCAAATTTTCACGTTACAAAATCCACTCTAGGTAGTGCTTGGAATATCCCCTCATTTGATAGTTTTTTGTTCCAAATCATTCGAGAATAGGAAAAAATCATTAAAATGGGGTATCTCAAGTCTAAGTCACATTCCCTTGTGGTAAGTAATTGTAAGGGAAAGAATATTGAAAAAAAGAAAGAGAAAAAGGACCAACCTAAGGAATCCAAGACCAACCAATCCAAAACCAAACCTAACATAAAAAATTTGACTTATGAGCCTAAAGCAAAGAAAGAATGTGTAAGTGTTCATATTGCAATAAGAATAATCATGAAGAGCATCAATCTATGATAAAAAATTTGATCACCTTACTCATTTACTTAAGAAAAATCATATAGGTGTTGCTGATTTTATCAAACAAAATGCTCCAAAAGCGGAGTCTTCCACTAAAAGAGAGTATAAATCTGATAAGAATAAAGGAAATTCCCTTGTAGCTAGAGTTTATCCTTCATTGACATGGATTATAGATAATGGTGCCTTGCACCACATGGATTCTTCACATGTTGAGTTCTCTAACATCAAACCATGTGACATGTTCGAAATCATGTTGGGTGATGACACTACCATGTTGGTTTCCGGTAGTGGATTAGTAGAGATGGATGGGGGATCATTTAACTAAGTGTTGAGTGTTCTTGATCTCTCTACCAATCTCCTATCAATTTACCAAATAACCCACCTTGGTGAAGGAATGCAAGTGGAATTTGGTCCTAATTCAGTGATTATTCATGAGATTCACTCCAACACTATTGTGGCTAAGGGAAAGACATATCACCGTTCACTGTTGTATACCTTCTCCCACTTTACTTCTGATTTAATGGCCACTACCTTTCTCACTCATGCATATGAGGTTAATATGCTATGACATGAGTGTTTGGGTCATCTGAACTTTCATTACCTTGAACAGTTGAGCCAAAATTAAATGGTTAATGGGTTACCACGCGTTAGATTTTCTAAGGGTCTTTATGAGGGTTATACCCTCGGGAAGCACCCTAAAAAGAGTTTTAACAAAGGAAAATCCTGGAGAGATACTCGTCTTTTGGATCTTGTTCATAGTGAAATTTTTGGCCCTTTCCCGTCTCCTTCGTTTACTAGATATCTTTATATACTAACCTTCATTGATGAATTTTCACATTACATTTGGGTGTATTTTCTTAAGCTTAAGTATGAAGTTTTTAATCACTTTCAAGACGTTAAGGATCTTAATAAAAAACAAGTGGAATGGTCTATCAAGGTTCTTCAAACTAACAATAGAGGTGACTGTACGTCTTAAAATCAACATGTGATCTTAAACACATGAAATCTCCCAAGGTCATGATGGGAAAGCCACAATAGAATGGCTAGATGGCTATGGATTGAGATGAATAAGGTGGGTAGGTGGAATACATGAAAATGGGCAGAAATGACTAATAAGTGATCAAGGAAATCAAATGTCCTCAACAGGCACGGTGGGAATATACTCATATAAAGCAATGAATTCTTACCTCATTTGGACAGGTGTAATGAAATGATCAAGGAGAATGGAAACATGAATAAGTCTATAAATATCAGTGTCACCAAATACTCTTTGAATCGGCTACGGAATGTGAGGGAATTGTCATGTGTTTTTCCTCGTAGAAGTCTCTAGACAAGGTCATGGAGGTGTAGGAGGAAACATGTGAATATGAAAAATGGGTGAATTGCAGGAACTAGTTGCGACCAAGTTGATTTTTCTAGAACTCATAAGCACTGTATGCTTTTACACTCAAGGCTGTCAACTGTGTGATGCTAACGGGTGGAAGCGGGGTGGTTTGGAAAACAAGATATCTAAGGCCTTGGTCAACGTCTTCCAATTGTGGTGTTAAGTTTGGTTATGGTACCATTGGATCACAAACATAATCTCTTGGTTGTTTAGGACCTTGAATGGTTATGTATGATATGTAAACTACTAAAGCAAAGAAACAAAAAATCTCGCAAGAAAACCGCAAGAGAGCAAGGTTAATCCTAAGCCAACTAGGGATACTTGGGGAGATTTGTTAGTTCCTTTCTAATTAAATCTATGTTCCTAATTTAACAAATGGAAAAAATAGATTTAAATCAATTTAATTCAATTACTTTCCTTGAATTTAATTAAATCTACGTGTTTCGAGTTGCTAATTAACAAATGCAAGCTAACTAATTGAACAAAGGAAACAACTAATATATTAGTTTTTGTTATTTTTCCAATGATTTTGAATAAAATGAAATAAAACAAAGAAAAAACTAATTAATCTAATGTTTTTGTATTTTTGGGTGTTTACTAGAAAATAGAAGAAATATGCATAGACAAATTAAATTTCTTCTAATTAATTAAAATTGCTTCTACACTAAAACTAAACAAAACTAAACAAGTAAATAACCAAATGTGCCTATTTACCTTTGCAAACTGGATCTAATCTATTCTAATTAATTTTTTTTTTTCCAATTTGTACTTGTGGATAAATAACTTCCTCTATTATTACCTCAAAGTCACGAGAATAAGAAAAAGATTATCAGAAGCTACTCTTCCCCTGGAACTTCCCCGATAGAAGAAACAAGATCTATGGAAGCTCAAAAAAATGAAGGTAAATTACTACTAACATTAAATAGATGCAAAGCTTCTTCCATAAAAACTTCCCGTGTGAACCCATAAGGATAGAAAGGGAAGCAACTTTCAATAGAAGCTCTGTACAAATAAAGGAAAGATACATTAATTGTATTTCTTTGAATTAATATACTCTAATAGATTATGGAATACAGATAAAGAAGGCTCCAAGAATCTAAATGCATCCCTAACCTGGAAATGTAGAACTATGACAGGTCCAGTGTTGGTTTTTCTCTATGGTGTCCTCATCTTATTTTCCAATTTGGCGTTCAAACGAGTTCAGGGAATTGTGTTGGCTTGTGTGGAAGAAATGATGAAGAAATGTTGGAGTTGGAATGGCTTACAAGAAATCTGGTAGCAACTCAGGTAAGAGAATAAAAAGGAAAGAGAACTGAGCTTTCTTGTTTATTTCTTGGTATGATTATGGGTAACATAATAGTGTAATTAAAAACAATAATCTCCAACCAATGCTCCAGGTAGAAGCTTGGATCTTATAGGAAAAAGGGAGAGAAATAATCTAAGCCATTTGGCAGCCAAGAAATGCCACCTAACTTAAAGAAGGGGCAATTAACTGCCACTTAAGGCAGACCGACGGTTACACAACTGCCAAGGTGGTTATGTAACCACCAATGCAATTCCATAACTTAAAGCACAAAGGCCAAAGAATAGCTACAAAAATGATAAAGGAAAGTAAGGAAAGATAGGAACAGGATAGAAAATGTAATCTAAGCTACAAAGTATATACTGCAAACAAGAAATTGGACTCGAACACAATTGGAAAGACATTTACTCATCATTGGGGATTTTGAACCGTTCTGACAATGTAGCACGTGTAAAATTGGGTGCATACATATTGCCCCCTCATAGAAGCATTTTAACTATGAAGAGATGTAAAATGTAGAGTTTGAGTATGACACTCCCAAATGGGAGGGTTATAAATTATACTTGACACATCTATGTGTTGAAATGATTGCCACATATCCAAGCTTCCTGCTACATGTAAGAAGGAAATGAGAATCAAGTGTAGATATAATGTAGAATTGACAAAATACATGCTAAAATAAAATGATGAGAGGACTTACCATGTCTGCGGGGATAGAAACATATCCTATGCCAGCGCTCCAGCCTTGCAAAACACACACACTTGAAAATAAAGTTAAAACATGTTATATATAACCAAAATTACTATTTCTAGAAATCATTTTCACTCACCCACTTAGAGATTTTTGAGCTTTAGATCACCTGTGATGGTTTCATGTGTAAATATAGTTGAATTGAAGAGCACTCAGATGTGATGGCAGCCTAACCAGTGGGAGGAGCAACGAGCCCCAAACATGTGAGTAATTTGCATTTATTCATTTTTACCCTAAAACATATAAAATGTGAAAAATCCAATGTAGGGGGGATATTTTTAACAATTTTACAGTTAAAATATTCACTAGGGGGCTCCACATGGGATGTGGCTTTTATTTCATTGAAAATGGTCAAAATTTGTCTCTTTTTGGATTTTGTGGGGCCTAGGGTATGACCTAGTTTCTGTGGACGCAACCTCCGCGACGATTGCACAACCACCACTCTACACAAAGGGTGATTGCGTAACCGCCGTGTTAGTTGTGTAATTGTCAGGGCTTAAAATATTAAGGCAAAATTTTTGTGGTGGTTACACAACTGTTGCTATGCACGGAGGGGCGTTACACAACCGCCACTCTACATAGAGGGGTGGTTGGATAATTACCAAGGTAGATTTAGAATTTGACCAAGTATGATAATTTTTTTGATTTTTGAATTCTTTTATGATGTTTTTGATGAGCTTATTTTATACTAAAAGGTTCTAACTTTATCTTTTCTTGATGTTTATGAATGCAGGGGCCATACATCAGATGGAGTAGGGCTCGAGAGTGTGATTGGTTTCTACCCATCTTGGATTCCTTATCTCAGGCCAAGAGGGATTTATTGCATAGAGATGAGATATGGAGGATATCCTAGACATGGCTGGTTGCACCACCTAGTTACTTATTATCTGATCTACTAAGTTATTGGGATGCAGACCAGGACACCTTCTGACTGCCTAGAGTTAGAGGGGAGTGGACCATCACTCTTAAGGATGTCTACAAGATTCTAGGGGTTCATGTCACAGGTAATAGATTGACAATAGGTAGTGTGGGTCCAACGCAATCACGAAAGTGGGCTACATATATGGGAGATGCACAAGCACCTGACATAGGTGCCAAACATGGGATGAGATTGCTATCAGTTTCCTCCACACCTATCCCTGCCTTGCACAAGGATCCATTATTAGCATCTTGGCTTCACACTTGGTAGGAGACAAGGGTGGGGACAAGATTATTTATTACTGAGCACTGATCATTCAAAGTATAGAGCAACATGGCCGCATTTATGCATGGGACATTGACATACTTGGTGCCACTTATCATGATTTATACCGAGTTGTTCAACTGAAGGGAAAGGCCCTTAGTCATCTGACACTAGTGATGAGTTGGGTTTATGAGTGCATCATCCCCTATCAGAGGGGTGCTAGGATAGTAAATCATGTGGCCATTAGAGTGGTGAGATGGATAATTATGGCCCCACTCAAGGGGCGTCATCAGCCAGTTGCCACACTTACTTCAGATGATATGATTACACGACCATACCAGGACATGTACGACTTATGGGGTGAGGATGTTATTATCATAGCTTCCTATATTGTACTACATAGTTGGTGGACAAGACCAATAGAGTGGAGGTCCATCTTGTTGGTAGAGTACCACAATAGTTTGGATTGCCATACATTGATGTCCTCCCAGCAGTTTCGATAGTTTACAGGGGGGATCCAGGAGGCTAGAGCTGGCCAGAGGGGAAAGATTGAGTGGACCGTTATTACACATGGGGTCCCGATTGGCACTCCATAGGCTGCCCTAAATCCGGCTAGACTAGAGGCTGATTATTCAGATCGAGGCTACACCCACACATAGTGGGGAGGAGGAGGAGGAGGTTGAGGTTGAGACGAGACATAGACATAGGGAGGAGTGACGAGGAGGAGGGACATGAGGAGGAGACTGAAATTGAGTGCACAACCATTGGAGAGGATTCTAGGGCAGCGAGGGATGAGGACTGAGGCTGAGGTTGAGACTTTTCACATAGAGGTAACTCTCCCTCCTATAGGAGGAGGGGATGAGGAGTCATTATATGGATGGGAGTAAGGTGTAGGAGAGATAGGTAGGAGTTAGGAGATAGGAGTTGCAGTTCCACACCACCACCAACACTCATCGATTCGACTTGGATGCCAGGAGATATGAGGAAGTAGAATACTCTTCTCTCATTTCTAATTTTTAGACTAGACTATTAGTAGACTATGCATTATATATTATTATTATTTCTAATTTTTTAACTCATCATTGTTTTATTTAGTTTTGCATCTACGATATATGGTTGGTGAGATCTTATTCATAGTATTCTCATGGATACCTTCGTGTACCCCCATAGGCATGACTCAAGATGAGATGTTTGTGGATTCAGGGCATCCAGTTATGGCGGGGCGACACACTGAAGTGTTTACTCTCAGCATGGATTGCAGCGGGAGTTATGACCAAGATGAGGACTGAGCTCGCTGTATATCAGCTGGTTGAGAGGAGACAACAACAAGAGCATTCTCATAGTGAGGCCACCACTGGAAGATCTCTTGGTTCATTGTCTCATGGTCTTATGGTCTGGGCATGGAACTCCCATCACAGGAGCCATAGCAGGAGTCCCATCCATACACCTTCATCTGGATCATGTAGAGAGGGATATGCCATGGGCCTTTATTGCTTTGGATCATTTTTTATTGTATATATCAATGTTTTTTTTGGATTTTGTACTCATTGCGAGCGTTTTGACCACACTTGTTAGTGTGATGACATTGTATACAAACTTGACTATTACACATATATATACATATATGTTTTTTTTGGCTCAAATATCTCATGTAAGAGTTTACTCGTTCATGACTTGTTTCATCTGTGTACTCTTAGATGTGTAGAATGTCTGATGTTTTTATTTACTTTTATGAATGCATGTATGGATGACGATGATGATGCAAATGTGTAAAAAGAATGATATATTTTATTTTTTTATGTTTTTGATATATATGTGATGCATATGAGGAAAAATTACGAACTTAAAACTTTGGTTTTCAAGTAATATTTGGTATTCCTATTTTGTTGGAAAATTTGATGGAAGTGATACAATAATGAAAATGAACCCACTCCATTCTTGACTCCATACAACCAATAAGATGCGAGGGCTCAAAACCGAGAGCCAAGAAGGATGTGAGATATATGAATTTGATGAATGGAAGTGGTGATAGGAAGAAAAGATTTTGACGAAAGACCCAATTAGAAAACTACAACTCAACTCTAGGAAAGGCTAACTATCCAGTTTAAAATGTAGTTTCTTACAAGTTTAACTAGACTTAGAACCGTAGATGGCCTCATGATTGAAAAAAATTGGTTTTTTGGATTAAATCTCTTATAAATTATACATCTAACTCATTTTCTGATGATTTCAAAGGACTCAAAGAACTTTTCTACTTGTTGACTTGTTTACAACTTATTGATTTATTTGAAAGGACCCCCTACGTCTTGCCCTATGCTACCAGTAAGAAGTATGAGCTCATCACCAAGGACAAGGCATTGGTGATAAAGGTCATTTCCCTCTTTTCCCATCCTCATGATACTTTTAGGAAGCATGGGCTCATCACCAAATACTGGTAGGGAAAAGAAGTGTATTTTTATTTATTTAATGAAATTGTTTTGTATTTATTTTTTGTTTATCTTTTTCTCTCTCTTTTAGATTTTATTGATTTTCAAACTTTGATTTGTGGCATTTTAATTTTTAGAGGAAAAATTTTCCCCTAGCCTCAACCCTACACAACTATTAGGATATGAGGGCTCACCACTGAGGGTTGAAGCAGGTGAATAAGAAATCTGGGTGAAATGTTTTAGATTGATTTGTCAAAACAAAGATTTTTGAGGAAATATGTGACACCAAGAAGCTTCAAGTAAAGAATATGGGAAATAAACCTAAGCTAGAAGTAGACATGAAAATAAGTAAGTGTGTAGGTCTTGGTAGGATCAATGTCAAAACTTCATCTACTAAGATGATAAACAGATTGAATATTTTAGAGATGTTATAATAAATGGTTGAAGATGTATGATTAAAATGTCTTTTCCAATTCTCAGAAATTTTGAAAGTTGATTGAAAAATAAGTTTCTTGTTTCAAAATATTACAATATGATTATGAAAATGATATGTAGTGGATGCAGTAGTGTACATGTGGAAATGCAAATGACATTATGTGTAGAAGTGTTTAAGGTGAAGTGAATGGATTGATTCACCAAACTCCTCACCTTCTAAAGTACACAGACAATATGTGCCATTCTTATAGTCCTCCATAAATTGATATGGACCTAATCACTTAGTCCTGTAACTTTCTTCCTTTTTCAGTCTTCTTGTCAATCCAGCTATCTAGTCTCAAAACTAGGTCTCCTGCCCTTATTTCTTGTTCATAGACCTTTTTATTATACTAACGACACATTCTGTCAGCATAAATACTATGACACTACTCAGCTCTAAGTCGAGCTTAATCAAGGGTTTCTAATTGCACTAATCATGCGGTTCACGATGGTACATCTTCATCCAAAATTCCTTACAAAGATATATGAAGGCTAGGTAACTCAATTTCTAGTGCTAGGACTGCTTCACATCTGAAGACTAAATAAAAGTGGGGTTTCCCCCGTAGGAATCCAAACCAATGTCCTTTAGGCCCACAAGGATGGAAATAGTTTTAAATACCAATCATGCTTATTCTCCTTGATTATTTTGAGGAGTATGGACTTCAATTTTTAATTGTCACCTTAGACTATCCATTGGCCTGAGGGTAATACAAAGAGGTTATGTGGTGAGAGATTTTGAATTGTGAGCACAACTCATGCACCTCTTCATTCTTGAAGGACATGCCATTATCTGAGATAATGAAATGTGGGACTCCATACCTACAGGTGATCTAATTCAAAATAAACTTGGCTATCACAGAAAGAGGTACAATAGTGAGAGACATGGCCTTGACCCACTTTGTGAAATATTATGTGGCCTTAATGATAAAGTTGTGGCTATCTGTTGATGAGGGAGAAAAATTCCCTATCAGATCTAGACCCCAAGTAAAAAAGGGACATGGTTTCATAATTGGCTATAGAGCCTGAGTAGGGATGTGTATGTCATGTGAGAATTCTTGACATTTATGGCACCTGTGCACATATTCTACAACATCATGCTCTGCGGTGAGCCAAAAATAACCCATTCGATGCATTTTCTGAGCGGTAACATACCCTCTAAAGTGACCCCCATAGACTCCACTATGGGCTTCAAAGGGAATATTTTATGACTCTTCTTCGTCCACACATCTCAAAAGAATTCTGTCAAAGGCTTTGAAATAGAGCACTTCTTCTACAATTGCATACTTGGTAGCTATGAAATGTAGCCACCGCCTTTATTATGAGGTTTCTCCCTCAAGATACACACAATACATAATATGATTAATTATATCAGAATACTAGGGACGCGATGTAATGGGAGTCTTATTTCCACATAAAATACAAACTCATCAGGGAAATCTAGGTCTACTAGGTCTTCACAATCTATCTCATTTTTTGCTAACCAGTAAACAATAATTTGTACTTTGAAGGACTTTTTGTTGATGAAGGTGAGTTCAAATTCACCCATTAATGTGATAAAACATACAACCTTTTTGGATAATGAACCTTGAGTCAAGAAGGTTTGCAGCTAGTCAGACTTGATGGTCACTCGCATTTCCTAGTTAAGCATATAATGCCTTAACCTTTTCATTGCAAAAACTATCGCCAGACATTATTTTTCTACCTATGTATAATGTGTCTAATAGTCAAGAAAAGTATGAATAATGAAATAAATGATACGTTCATGTTATCATCATCCTCTTATGCCAACATGCAAACTAGCAAGAATTTTATCACTCGAGAGTATAAGATCAAAGGATGACCAAATTTTGGTGGCATGAGTGTAGGTGGCGACATGAGAAAACATTTGACTAACTCAATTACTTCATGAAATTCAAAATTCCACTTTTTACTACACTCCTTTAGAAATTTGTTAATGGGATGGAAAATGTAAGTTAGATTGGGAATAAACCTATGGATTTCCCCAAGTTTATCTAGAAAAGACCTAATGCCTAATTCTTTTGAAGGTGAATTCATCTCAAAAACAAACCGAATCTTTGCTAGATATACATCAATTCCTTAAGAAGAAATGATAAACCCTAGTAGTTTTCCTCCCATCACTCTGAATACACACTTTTCTAAATTCAACGTTACATCATATTTAATAAGACGAGAGAGGATAATGCAAATTACCTTAGGGTGGTAGCAATGTTTCTTGGCCTTAGCCAAAAAAATCATCACCGTAAGATTCCAAAAACTTATGAATAAGATCATGGAATATATATGTCATTTCTCGTTGGTAGGTAGCTCTGGAATTTTTCAAGCCAAATGACATAACTGCGTAGAAAAAGGTTCCCCAAGGAGTAATAAAGGTAGTCTTGGTTTATACCTCCTTGGATATCTTTATCTGATTGTAGTTGGAGAAACCAACCATAAGTGACAATAACTCATAGCCAATCATTGTATCTACAATGATATCGTTGGAAGACAATGGAAATTCATCCTTAGAAAAAGATTTGTTGATGTCTCTAAAGTCGATACATATCTATATCTTCTTGTTGTTTTTAAGGATTGGAACAATGTTAGACACCCATATGGAATAGTCCACTGGTTTAATGAAACCCACCTGAAGAAGCTTCACTACTTCTTCCTTAACAATTAAAGCTACATTTGGCTTCATGGGTTGTGAATTCTTCTTCATGGGATTGGCATCGAGATTCATGACAAGGTTGTGAACTACCACATCAGGAGTGATTCCCATCATTTCCTTGTAAATAAAGGTGAAGGCTTTTGAAAGTTATTTAAGCACCTTTGTATGCGTTTCTATATCATCTAGAGTCAGAACAACTGAGTTTCAAGATATTAGGTTCCTCCTCCATCCCTATATTGATATCTATAATTCCTTTAATAAAAAAGGTGTTACCCTCTTCGAACTTAGGTGAGGATAGATATAGTTCCAACTCTTCTTCCTCTACCTCGTAGATATCAAGACCCTCCGATGAGGAAGGATATAATGTACAATATTAAAAGTAGGAGGAAGGGTGAGGTATGAGATAAAAGCCCCTCTTATGGTGTGTGGGATGAAGATCAATGTATGTATTGAGGTATCCTAGGATTGCCTCATCATTATCCACATATTCTAAAGTGGTAAGCTCATTCTCGGCCTCAACATATGTTAGGATTGTGTTGGTTGGCATTTTTCAAACCAAGGGTTTGGACCAAACTGAGACCATAAAATCAGTTTCCTTCAAGTCCTCATTTAGAAAAAACTGTGAGGAAGACATAGCCATTAAATTGGACAGTTGATTCCACTCTCTAGGTATGGATTTGATATAAATGAAGTTAAAACCCTTGCTAATCTCAAGAACATCAGTTTTGTAGAGCTGTAGGTTCTTCGCTCTAGTATCATCAAATTTCAAGACTTGATTAGCAACAAGTTTGGAGTTACCCAAAACTCTTACATTGTTAACACCCATCCTCTTAGCCATGATGAGACCAAGAAGAAGAGCCTTGTACTCTATGGCATTGTTTGTACATTCAAATTTTAACCTAAAGGAAAAAGGCATGACCCTACCCTCTGGATAAGTAAGGATCACCCCTGTCCTAGTGCCATAGTGACATTTCACACCGTCATAGTTGAGAGTCTAGCAGTAATTGGGGAAGATAGAATTTTGATCATTCATGGAATATTCCTCTTTGACTTCCAAAACCTCAACCATGCAAATATCTTCAAAGCCATCAACCAGAAGAGTAGAAATTCTAAGAGCATGGCCTATTACCAAGGAATCAAAAGGAAGAATGATAGGCAAATCATTCTCCAGAAGCTTAACTATCTCAACCATAGTTTCTGTCGATACAATTTCTACTATGACAACTTTGTTTTTGTTGGGATTTACCCCTTTAAATTCCTTAGGGGCTTCCAAATCAGTTTTAGGGACAAGTTGGGACTCAGGTTTTGAACCTCGAGGCTTGTTTAACTAATTAGCTAGGAGTTTGAATTTGGTATGAACCCCTGGTTTCTTCTTTAGATTGGCCAAATGAATGTCAAATGGCTTTGGGTCACCTTGAGCTATGAAATTTTTTCCCAAGTGTAAGAATTTGACCTCTTGGAACAAGGTGGAAGGGATTTCCTTCATTCTATGAATACAGGGTTGAATGAGAATCATATTCTAGTTGGTTTCCCAATCTATAATGTAAAAATCATTCAACACAGTCTTTGGTCCAAGGGTAACCAGAAGCACTATAGTCTCAATAGAGGTTTCCTTGATACTATTGTAGCCTCTCAGGGTATTTCACATTGAAGGAAAATTGGTTTCTTCATAGCCTAGTTTTTGAAGAAATGAGAAAGGGACTATGTTGATAGGAGCCCCATCGTCAGGGTTCATTTTAAGAGACCTCTTGGAAATCGGAGGTGGAGAATACCTAGCGAATATCCCTGAAACTGGTTTCGCGGGAAGGCGAATTTTTTGGGGGTTGTATGAAAAAATTTCACGTGATTGTCAAGTGCTGCAACAGAAGGCTGCAGACATGCGACAGGAGATTTTACTGTCGCGCGTCAAAAAAATGCATTGACGCGCGTCAATGCATTTTTTTGACGCGCGACAGCAAAATCTCCTGTCGCGCGTCTGCAGCCTCCGACCTCTACTTTCTCATCAAAAAATCTCTATGTCGCGCATCAAAAAACTCTTTGTCGTTTGTCTGCTATGCGTCAATATCTATTGTACCTCCTTGTCGTGCGTCAACTATCCGTCAAGGTCACGTGTCAACAAATAACCCTCATTGACGTGAGTCAACAGACCTCAGTGACGCGTGTCAACAACAGTAATGACGCGCGTCACTGAGGTCTGTTGACGCGCGTCAATGCATTTTTTTTGACGTGCGACAGTAAAATCTCCTGTCGCGCGTCTGCGGCCTCTGAATTCTACTTTCTCATCAAAAAACCTCCATGTCGCGCATCAACAAACTCTTTGTCGTGCGTCTGCTATGTGTCAATATCTGTTGTACCTCCTTGTCGCACGTTAACTATCCGTCAAGGTCGCGCGTCAACATATAACCCTCATTGATGTGCATCAACAAACCTCTTTGAACCCTCAACAAGGTTGTTGACACGCGTCAATGAGGTCTGTTGATGCGCGTCAATGCATTTTTTTGACGTGCGACAGAAAATATCCTATCGCACGTCGTCTGCAGCCTCTGCCCTCTTCTTGCTCATCGAAAAAATCTCCATGTCGCTCGTCAACAAACTCTTTGTCATGCATCTACTATGTGTCAATATCTACAGTACCTCCTTGTCTGCAAACCCTCCTTGTCGCGCGTCAATAACTTACCCCCTTGTCGCGCGTCTATAATACGAGATATATCATATTGTTGAAAAATGTGAAGTAGAAGTGTTCTACCTGGTGAATAATATAGGTTTATATAGGGGATATTTTTCAAGGGTAGGTGAATCCGACCCCTAAAAAAATTAAAGTGTAATTTTTAGGTGAACAGGTCACTGACCCGTACCAAAAAATTCACCTTTTCAAAATTTTCAAAAATGGAATATTCGCCATATTATGAATATTCGCCACTAAAATTTTCCCTGCCCATCGTCTATCATCACACATTTAACATAGTTTTTGTAGATCCAAACATGGAGGTACAACATAGGGTCACCTCTTCGTGCCAACTCAGTGTCAATCACCATGTTCCTGATGTCAAATACAAACCCTGTATCCCTCTTGGGCTTCCGTGGAGGATAAACATCAAAGTCTATATGATTAACTTGGGCCTCTAGAGGAGGGGTGACATGAATTAGATGGATAAGGCATAATTCTTCTAATAAATACACTCAATGCGCAGGTGAATTATTCAACAAATATAAAAAGGAATGTGAATAAAGGTCTTGGTCAAATATGTGATTAAATCATAGGCCCCTACTTGTTTAGGAGTCATCAGTGCATCGTCTAACATTGAGGGGTAGAAAAAAAGAGGTTGTGAGGAATAATCTTAGGTATGAGTTGCTGTGTTAAATTTGGGTTTGGTTTCTAGATCCACTAAGCCCACAATCTTAGTCTAATTTCAACTATCTAAAGGGGGAGCAACCAGAGGATTTGTAGATGTATAGGCCTCATGATTATTGTTTCAAATGGGCATCCCCTTATTAGTACCATGAGGATTAATATTTTTCATTCTCAGGACATGTTGGAAGAGGGTCTCTATAAATCAAAAGAGTAGAATTCTAAGGGAAAATAGGTCCCATGTGAGTGTTTTGCGTTGGTTCCATAGGATTATCTAAAAACATCTTAATAAATAGATGTCTTTGGTCCTCTGGAAGTATTTGTATAAACTTGTTGTAATTACAACATTTACGAGCGTCATGTCCTCTAACCCTATGAAAACCACAATACAAATCAGGATCGTAGTCATGAGGTCTTTGATTCTGGTTCTGTTATGGTCCACAATTTTTGTTATTTTTTTGTTGTTGGTTGTTATAATTGAAGTTTGGTGGCATATGGCCTTGGTTATGATACTAATTTTGGAATTGATTCGGATACTGGTTCAATTATTGAACCAGACCCTGGGCCTAGACCTACTGTGGAGGTGGAGGAGGATGACTAAAGTCCACTTCATTAACATGAGGGGTGAAACTGTTACCCCTTTGGTTGTTCACATTCACATTATTGTTACCATTATTCGTATTGCTGGTGCTAGTGCAAATTAAATTGCAACAATTAGTATGCTATTCATTAATCTATAGTCATTTAATTATCAAACCAAGGGATGTAAACTTTCAATATTTCCAATTTTGTATGCACAGTTATAGATATTCAAGAGGCATAAAGGTAAATTGATGTCACTACAATTAAGAAATAAAAATTCTTAGAAATTAACTAGATTCTGACTAGAAGTAAATACTATGGCTAATGACAAAGCATGTAAAAATAAAACACAGATAAAGCAAATGAACTGCTGACTAATTTAATCATGCAATGAATCAAATCAACAAACAAAGGAGAGGGTTAGAAAACCACAAGTGGGCCCTACCTTGGGTGTTAATCCCTCCTAAATATTATGACTACAAAAATGGATAGAACTCATGACTTTTATTTCATTAACATGAAGATTACAGTTGGAAAAAACAACAAATCCTCTCTCTACTTCTCTATCTATGTATCATTTATCCTCTTCAGCATTATCATTTCCTTTTTATATATGTTCATTACAGCAGAGGTGTGAAGAGATAGAGTTCTACTAGGAGTTCTAGTTATATTAAGTAAAATATCTTAACCAAACAATCTGGAAACTACATGCATGTAAAAAAACTACTCGGTAGATGTTTACATAACAATCACATAACTTAACTAACCGATCAGTTGATCAACCAGTTATTAAATTACATGAATTAAATCAGCTAGTTCTTTAATTGGATTGCAACGCATAATCAGGTGATGGCATTGATTCCTCTCCTATTTATCATAATTTCTTCTTCCATCAACATGTGTGAGCTTAGGTGTGATGTCCAAGTTGTACAAGCTCCTCATAATCATGGATTTATTTTATGTGTGTGACCTCCTTTGGCTGTGGATACTTTGCTATGGAATGATTCCCTTTGGCTTGCATGTCAATTAGTTGTGGAAGAACCCTTTTGATATGGATGAGATCCTTTGTTGTGGATGATTCCTTTGGTTGTATGTCAGTTGCTGCATATAACAAGTTTCTTGCAAACAAGGCTGGCATTATACAAAGCATCATTTAAACATCATATTAAATCAAAATAATAAATGCATAATCATAATACCATAAAATAAAATAAACTAGTAATAACTATATTAATTAATATACATGCCATGAGTTCAAGTTATAATGAAAATGTCTAGCAGTATCACAGGGAAATATAAGTTCAGGCTATAAATGACTCAATAGAATATAGAAGATGAGGTGTTTTAGAAAGGAAATTAAACAACTCATCACACCTCCCCAAATACTTAACATCTTGAATGTCCTCATTCAAGTTTCTTTAGGTCTCCTTCAGGTTACATTAAATCTTCCTGAATGATGCTGCATAAATGTCTAAAATCAATCGGGTAGATGTTCCTTCAGGATCCATGAATAAGTAACCTCCATTCCTTCTGTATCCTTCCATGAATTTTCATGTATGTCATCATCCAGTTTATTTTCACCAAACCAATGTGTTATAGGATAGTGAAATATTGGGGGATAATAACCAATGGGAAACCAAGTTTTTCCACATCCTTTAGAAACTTCAATGTATGCATTTACCCTCCTTAAAGTTGGAATGATATTATGATAAGAGTGCATTTATTTTCTTTTCATCTTAAGGGAACATCTCTTGCCAGTGCATCCTGTAGGCATATGTTATCTCTCGTGCATTGAATTTATGTGGTCCCTAGAATTCTTCATGAGATTAGTTTCTCATCTAGGTATACTCATTGTCTAATTTCCATATGTTCCATGTATTTTCCATACTCTTCAATAATTTCCTTTGTATTTACAGCTTCACCTCTGATCATTAATGGATGCACTTTTGATAAGTTCAATGTATTCTTCCATCTGTTTTTCTCTGTACAATTTGTTGTTAAAATAAGAACACAGTGCCCTAATTAGTAACATCTCCAATATAAAGTACTAGGATCCAGTCCCTATCATATTCAAGGGAATAATTGTACATATACAATTCACATAACAATAGTTGAATCTCATGAGGCATTTTCAAGTATATTCTAAAGAAACTTCTATGGCTACACTAATATCAAATGGAATATCTGAGTTGATACAGGTGATATTTAACTATAACATCTATTCTTTTAAGAAAATGGCATAAATGTTAGAAGGTGGCCTACATTTCAATATATCATTGGCTACCTAATTGTATCTTCCTATTTTTTCTTTAGCCTTGCAATCTCCTTATCCTTGGCCTTAAGCTCCTTGTCCTTTTTGTTCTTCAATGTCTTATTAGTGTTGGAAGATCAGTTCTTCCTTTTCCCTTTCCCATTTTCCTTGCAATTTATTAACATAGTTTTCAAACTGTTGTCCCTAGTAGTTTAGAAAGGTTTTTTGTGTGGCCATGTTCTTACAAGCTAGTTTTGCAGGATCCTTGAAAACTTATCTAATGATAACATGTGGCTGCATGTTATCTTATGGAAACAATGGTGGAGAAGTCTCTAGTATGGTCTCAACTATCTCCTCAGTAACTACAAGAACATTCCCCTAGTACTCTTCTCAATCTACCCATATGGTTGTTCAATGTTTCAATTCATGAACAATATTTTCAATAATTTCTTCAACAGTATGGGGCATATCATCCCCAATTTCTATTTCATCAATTTGTGTCTCAAGAATTGTATGGTCATGTGCTTCCTCTATCTTATCTTCATTATTTTGGATACATGACCACCAGATATTGTGTCTTCAATTTCCTTTGCAAAATCCTTCTCCTTCATGGGCTTCTCATGGGTTTCCCCAGCATGAACTGCCTCTGCCTAAGATGTTCTTTTTCTATTCAGGGGGACACCTTCTTGAACCATTTTCTATACCACTTTCCTCTCCCATATTCTCTTCCATACCCTCCATAGGATCCCTAGGACCTTTTTTCTCATGAATTTCAACATCAACACTTCCCTGATCTATGTCCATTGATGTGGCCTCAATATTCTCTTATGTAGCTTCTTTATCACTATCAAGTAATATGGTTTGGAGATTTGTGGGATTTTATGTTTTTGGATTCTTGGCCGTTTAGTTTTAGTCTATTCTAATACCTAGGTGGTGTAGGAGTGGATTTGGAAGATATAGGGAATGTAGAATTGGAATATTTAGAAGTGGGAATGGAATATTTTCTTACTCCTTGAGGTGGATGATTCAGGAGTTGAAAATCCAAGTAGGGTTTCAGTGATGAGAGTCCTCTCAAGGGTATACAGGAAAAAAATTCTCTTCAATAGGTGGTTGTATTTTTAGAAATAGGAGTTTATGTGGGCAAAGAAGTGGAAACAATGGGTTTCAGGATGAGAAGTGGAAGCTATGGGTTTCAACTTTATGAGTGGAAGAACTACCTGTAATATTCTTCATTTTCCTTCCACGCCCCAATAATTCATCAATATTCTTAACCCTTGAAAAATTTCCCCAATTTAGTTCAGGATGTTCTCTCTCCAATGTATGTTTTACAATTAGAGTTTTATAAGACAATGGTGTGATAAGTCATTGACCTTCCTCTTTATGACTCTTTACTCATATTTTTCAAGCTTCATTTAAGAAATTTGGTACATTAACATGCCTATCATTTTTCAAGTGATTGAGTAACTTGAAATAGACAGTATTCAGTCTTGTAATATCTACCCTCAGCAAGTAAAATATTTGATGATATAATTTAAATATCAGCCCAAAGTGGTTTGAGGGAAGTCCCTGAAATGTACCTTGTCAGTCACTTATGAAGGCATCATCTAGATCACCAAAATCTCGTCTAGCTGCATCTAGATTTTCCTTCTCAGGTAAAAGTTCACCTTCTGTAGGAAGCCCAGTAACTGCATCTAAAATTTTATCATCCACTCTCAGTTGCTAAACCCTTGACATTAGCTTCTCCATCCTTAAATGTGGCAGAAAATTCCTTTACCATAGATTCATTGAAACCCTAGAACTTACTATGTAATCCATCCATCCACTGTTCTAAAAATATTGAAATATTTGCAGGTTGGTTACGGATTTGAGAATGATTAGTTGACTCATGGTCAATTAGATCTCCCTCCATTTGGAATTCTATAAATTACTTCAGCTTTGATAATGAAAATCACACATTTTGGGAAGAAATGATGCAAGAATTCTTCAGTAAGTAGGAATGTTTTGAGTAATTTTTTTTTGAATTCTGTGACCGACTCACACGCAACAGTACAAAAAGGGAATGAATTAAATTGATTTGATTGCAAAAAGTGTGAGGTGAAGTGGTGTGATGAAGTGGGGTGACGTGGAGTGACAACTCATAGTTTTAAAGGCGGAAACATATAATTGCTATTTAGAGACATTTATGACATGGCATAAACATTAATTAAAAATAATCATACCATTGATACTTTATTAAAGTGGAATGAGTGCACTTATCTTGAGGTATGTGTAGGATGATGATTGCATGTGCATTTTTGTGATTAACACCTTTGCTTCATGTTGGGTTTTCATAATGTTGTGGATGTTGTTTATGATGTTACAAGTCTATGTATATTCATGTTGAAGGCTCCTTAGTTGAAATCAAATAATTCTATAGAGAGGGAATACTAACCTGTTCTGGTACCTTGACTCATCTTTATCACCATCTCACACGTGTAGATTGTTCCTTATTTTTCTTCATGCAATCATAAGTTCCTCCAAAAACATGAAAACAAAGTAGAGATCTTTGATTGCATGCTGTAATGCAAGTGGAATGTGTAGTCTTTGCATTATCTCCCTGTGTCAAAGACTATGCACTTCTTGCAACATATACACCAAATCATGTAAAACATAAATTCTAAGAAAATAAAATATTAGCTGAGTGTTATTGATCACCAAAAATGGCTGATCACATCACTTTTATTCTTCCTTGGGATATTCAACAAGCTTAGTATACCAAGGCCACTGAAATATCTCAATCCATATGGAATTTTCAGAAGATTAACTAGTAGGCTCAACTTCTAATCTTAACTCTGGTGTTCTCATCTCCATTTCTTTTTAATTCATTTAAACTATTATGAAGATTTCCTTTGAGTTGGCTTTTTATAATTCAATCTATGACCATTCACTAGTAGTTTGAACCTCACAGGATCTATGGTGGTGAGTTTTACAACTCCATTGGGAAATGATTTTCTCAATCTCATATGGACCTAGCCACCTTGTCCCAAGTTTTCCCATGTGGTATTTGTACTTTGATTCAAATAAGAGGGCCCAGTCACCTTATTCAAATAATTCTTGTTTTGATGAACATTTCATGCCATTTGATCCTTTGTTTCTATACTACCTATGTATTATACAACTTGTCTCCTCATTTCATCAACTCATTGAGTTGGAGAATCCTCTGCCTTTGAGCTTCAGAAAAATATATGCCTTGTTCAAGTGCATTCCTTAGTGTTTTGTGCTCAAATTCAATAGGGAGAACAATAGGCTCATTACCATATAAATCGGATTGAATGGTGTGAAGCCTATTTTTGTCTTCCATGTTGTGTTGAATGCCCAAACTACCTCTAAGAAGTCTATCTACCCAATCTCTCGTATGGAGTGCAATAGTTTTTTTCAAGATGGCTTCTATTTCCTATTTGTTACCTCAACCAGATCCATTATATTGGGGGTGATAAGGTGTAGACATTCCTATGTATGATTTCATATAAACTCCTTAGCTAGATCACAAATAACTTCAGTAATGCTAAAGTGTGTACCTTGATCAGTAACAATTTCATCTTGGTACTCCATACCTTGTGAATATGTGGTCATATAAGAATTTGGAAACTTTCTCACTCTTTAATTTGGTAATGCTTTCACTTATGTCCATTTAGTGAGGTAATTTGTGCACACCAAGATGTATTCCTTTTGCTGAGATTTAGGATCTATAGGACCAATGAAGTCTAAACCCCATTTTTCAAATGTTTGCAATACTAATTGAGGCTACAATGGCATCTCATCTAAACTAGTAGGCTTACCCATTCTTTGGCATCTATCAAACCTCTTGGTATATAATGTTACATCCTTATGCAATGTTAGCCAGTAATATCCTATTGTCAACAATTTTGTGTTGTTCATTTTGTAGCAAAGTTTCCTCCACACGGTTCACTGTGGTAAGATTTGAGGACATCATATATTTCCTCATCATCATATGCATCTTCTCATAACATTATCCTTCCCTGTGTGAAATAGAAATCCAGTATCCAAGAAAAAATCACACTTTTCTCAACTATGTATTTCTTTTCAGAATATAAGTAGTGTGGAGGTGTCTTACCTGAGACCAAATAATTATCTATATCATCATACCAAGGTGTTCTAGTGCAAATGGAAAATAGGTGCTCATCTAGGAAAGAGTCATCCACTACCTATTGAGTTCATTCATTATTATTATCCATTATTGAAATAAATCTATGCTACAATGTTTCCTTACTAGGTTTATCCATAATGGTGACATCAAACTCTTGCAAGATAGTAGCAAGCATCTAATTATTCTGCTTAGCTTACAACTAGTTTGTTGATCAAGTATTTAATTGCAGTGTGTTTAGTGTGAATAAATATTGGGTAACCTGTGATGTAGTACCTAAACTTATTGATGGCATACACAACTGCCAAGAACTCTTTCTCTGTGACATATAGTTAAGTTCAACATGTTGCAAGTTCTTTCTTACATAATAAATTATGTAGTTTAAAACTCCATCCTTCTATCCCAAAACAATCTCCAATGGCATGGTCTGATGCATCAATATGGATGTGAAATGGAAAGTTCCAATTAGGTCCTCTTAACATAGGTGCAGTGGTCAACATTTGCTTCAAAGTTTGGAATGTGGTCTCACATTTTTCAGTCCACTCAAAGGAAGCATCCTTTCCCAGCAGTAAAATAATGGTGTTGTAATCTTACTGAAATCCTGTAAAAATCTTCTATAATAACCAACATGGCCTAGGAAACTCCTCACATCCTTTTGTTTCTTTGGTGTTGGCAGATTTATAATTACATATACTTTTGTTGGATCGACCTAAATTCCATCAGATGATAGATAGTGCCCAAAGACTATTCCTTTAGACATCATCATGTAGCATTTTTCATTACTTAAGGACATGTTGTGTTCTTTGCATCTCTTCAATACTTTGTCTAGATTCTACATGGCTTCATCAAAAGTACTTCCATGTACTGTAAAATCATCCATGTATACCTCCATGCAATCATTGGTTAGATCTGAAAAGATTCTCAAAATTACCCTTTAGAATGTAGCAGGTGCATTGCACAAACCAAAGGGAAGAAACAAAATATGCAAACATTCCCCATGGGCATGTGAATTTGGTTTTATCTTGGTCCTCTAGTGCAATCTGAATTTAATTATAGCCACTGTAGCCATCAAGAAAATAAAAATATTTCTTACCACCCAGAGTATCAAGTACCTGATCAATGAAAGGGAGTGGAAAATGATCCTTCTTTGTTGTTGCATTCAACTCTCTATAATCTACAAAAATCCTCCATTTTCCATTCTTCTTGGGTACAATGAAAAGGGGTGACACCCATTGACTGTCTAAAATTGGATATATGAATCCAACATCCAATAATTATTTTTAATTCTTCTTTCACAATGTCTCTCACTGTTGGGTTCATTCTTGTTTGTGACTACCTTATTGGCTTGCAGTTGTTATTTTGATATATATCTTGTGTTTATAGAGCTTAGGGTGGATCCCATGCATGTCAATTTCATAGTCCAACTACGCTTGTAAACAATTTTTTCACATTAAGTATCTTTCTCAAAGTTTTCCACTTTCTTAGAGATATTTGGAATATACATTATTGCTTAAAGAAGAGTGGGAATCAAGGATGAATTATTCTTAATGTTCATAGTGCTCATGGTACAATTTGGTTCAAAGGATTAAACGTGGCTTCCATCTACTTCTTCACTCCATCCAGTGATTTGGAAAAAACAACACTTCTTGTTATCGTTAGAGAGATTCTCCAATCATGGAACTGATAAGATTTGGTTTCTTATAGAATTCAATATGGTTTGATCATGTGGGAGCAAGGGGGTAAAGGTGAATTTTTAGATGAGATAATTATTACCTAGAATCTTTAAATGCATAGTGCAACCATGGTCTTCCTGGGATGTAGAATCCTCCTGGTTTAATTTTGGCTGAAGAACTTAGTAGGGTATTACCAATAATCTACCACATCTACGCAATCTTCATCTATTTCCTTCACACAATCATAGTTATTTTGTAGGACTTTGAAAGAACAACATATTCTTCTTATCCTTCAATTGTGGCATAAATTCTCTAACATCATGAGCTACTGAACTAAGAATTTCATCTTCTTCTGGCTCCTCAACCCAAATGGTTTTATCTTCTTCATTGAATGGTTGTGTTGGGTGGTCAAGCATGAGATTTTTAGTACCATTTCCATTAGAGATAATCATATTACCATACCTGAATCTTATAAATGCATCAATAATGTGTAACCATGGTCTTCATGGGATGATAGGATATCCTCATAATCTTACTTTTGGCTGAAGAACAACAAAATCGGTAGGCTATTGCCAAGATTATATCACTAGTACTACATCCTTTAAGGACTCTTTCAGGATTCATTGTTGATCTGTTTGTAAGCTTCAAGACTTTGGTTGTGTGGCCTTTAGTCCTTCCAAATTCAAATCCTCCATGATCTTCTTTGTCGTGACATTTATTTCTTCCCCTAAGTCAAGCAGAGTATTTTTTATTATATGTTTCATTAATCGAAACATTTACCAATGGGCTTCCTAGATCTATATATTTGGGAAAGATTGAATTCCCATAATAATATCATATAGTTGTTTAATAACTTTTATAGTAGATGGATAATTTTCTCGTCATGTATTAGTTTATTTATATATAGGTCCTTAACCAATTTGGTGTAAATGGGCACATCCTTGATGGCTTGAATTAATGGAATTTTGACAAAAATATCATTTCGTTGGTAAAAAAAATAATACTCGGATTCTTATTTGAGGTCAGTCTTATTTTCTTGTAAACTTTTAGGAAATGGTGGCTCATTAGACTAAGTTTTATCCTTACTGGAATTTTACTCAGGTTGTTGCGGATCTACTTGCAGCGTATTCTACTTTTGCTATGGATTTGTTTGTAGCGTATTTTTTCTTTGTGTTTGATCTATCTACAACGTTTTTGATTCATCCTCAATCTTTGTGATGGTGGGTCCAGTTGGTGGAGGAAGTTTCTCTTCTTGAGTGGAAGTGGATATTGTTGACATCAACTTAACAGGTAGGGTATTGAGTTGGTTCAATGGTGTAGGTTGGGTGAGTAGCTTTATTGTTGGGTTTAGGAATTGGTTGAGCTGGTAGCTATGAATTTCCTTTGGCTAAGAATTTTATTGGGATTTTGGCATTAGAGATTGTTGCTTAAGGGTAAGGAGGTTGATTTTAGGATTTTTGGTAATTAGGAGGTGGGTTATTCCACTACTTCCCTCCTCTCTAAGGTTATTGTCATGATTGAGGGGGTTGTTTCCACTGTTTCTTGGCCTTGAAATTTAGGTTGCCACTGTTGTTGATATTGGTTAGGATATGGAGCCCAACCTTTCTATTGATTATCCCAAGGTTGGGGTGGCATATATTGATTATTAGACCAATTTTGAAATGATTTCATAGGGTATTGTGACATACCTCCTTGTCTTGGCAGGCCACGGTTTTCTTTGAACAAACATAGAACACTTATCTATCCTCTGTTTCTATCATCCCGAAATTCAGGTGAAGCCTCCTTTTCTTATGTAATGTTGGTTAATCCTCTACATCTGTAGTTAGATGTCTTTCTTCTACATGCATGGAAGAAATCTGTGAGTGTTGCCTCTACATCTTCCCTTTTCTTCTTGGCATGCAGAGCATCTAATTGAGTGGGCATGTCATTGAAAATATCTTACTTCATGTTCTTAAACATGCTAACAATCTTTGACTTGGATATGTCCATAATTGTTTTGGTAGCTGATCCACCTCTTGATCTTACATTTCTTATCCTCTTCATAGTATCTCTTGAGTAATTTCTATAGGATTCACATATTTCTTCAAAGGAATCTTTTGAAATGTCTCCTACTCCAATCAGATCTAGGGCATCCATGTCCTCCTCACTAAGTCCCTTCAAAAAGAGTATTTTGAGATATTTAGGAGGTAGTCTTGTGTGCCTTGTCTTCTAAACATATAATAGGAATCTTTCTAGATAGTCTTCTAATGGTTCATCCTAATTTTGTGCCATCTTGGTAGATTTCATCACCTCCTCTACTACTCATTTGAAATATTCCTGATACTTATTGAGGAACTTCTCCTTCATTTGTGCCCTCAAGTGGTCATAACATTTCTTCCCAAACCCATGAACCATCTCAAGGTTGCATCCTTGAGTGTAGCAAGAAATAAATTTCAATTTATGTGCATCTATGGTATAATCATATCTCCTGCATAAAATGTCAAACTCAAATAGAAAGGTGTCTTGGGTCTTCAGTTATGGATCCATGAAAGTTAGGAAAGGATGAGGGAGAAATATTCTTCATAGCAGCAGCTTCATCATTGTCGGTAATGGGAAACTCAAAAGTAGTTGCCCCATTTTAAGCATTTTGGTCTACTTTTTCTTCCATATTTGGTTTCTCAAGAGCAATCTTCAGAAATTTCACTTAGGAGGATGTTCTTCTACTTATCATTAACCTTATACAGATCTGAAGATATAATTTCTTTAGAATCCTGATATGGAAACTTGTGCTACTTGTGGATTAGGTAAATATCTACCATGGGCATCTCTCAGATGATACATGCATCAACTACTCAACTCGCTCAATAATATATTAGTGGAGGGTATGGAGGTGAATTCCTAAAACCTAAATTACTTTCTAAGAAATGAAAAACCTCTTCAAAAACCTTATAACTTGGTAGTATCCCTGGCAACGATGCCAAAAATGGTGGTGCAAATTAACTTGCAACAATTAGTATGTTGTTCATTAATCTACAATCATTTAATTATCAGACCAAGGGATGTAAACTTTCAATATTGTCAGTGTTGTATGCACATAGTTACAGATATTTGGGAGGTGTAAAGGTAAATTGTTGTCACTACAATTAAGAAATAATAATTCTAGAAATGAACTAAATTCTAACTGGAAGTAAATACTTTGGATAATAAAAAAGCATATAAAAACATAACACAGATAAAGAAATAAATGATGTTAATCTAACATGCAATAAATCACCAATGGGGTTTGGGTGGAGTGGTTAAGTCGGATGGTTTTTTTTGAGTTCCACCTAGGTTCAAATCCCAATCTAATCATGCAATGAATGGTGTGTTTGGCGGGCTAAATCAGTTTTTGGATCGAGAGACATGCAACAAAGGACGGCTCATGGTTCACTTGTTGTGTACATGAAAGCTCGTGATTCACTTGACGTGTGTTTAATTGTGGGCCGCTTGTGATGGGTGCATAATGGTGCCTCATGTTTCACTAAAGTGGTTCGTTGATTGTTGACTAATAGATAAATTTGATTATACTTTGGTTCATAGCTTCGGTCAAAAGCGTTAATCTCGGTTCATATCTCTAGTCATTTCATGTAGCATGAAGATTAGCAGTTGGCCAACCTTGAGTGTTAATACAACGAAAATAGACAAAACTCATACTCTATTTCATTAGCATGATTACAGTTGGATACAGTAAATTCTCTATCTATGGATCTTATATATCTTTATATATCTCTACAACATAATTGTTCCTTTTTATATCCTTCATTACAGCAGAGGCATGAAGATATAGAGTTCTACTAGGAGTTCCAATTAGATTAAGTAAAATATCTTAACCAAACAATCTGGAAACTGCATGCATGCAATATAATTACTCAGTAGATGTTTACATAATGATCACATAACTTATCTAATTGATCAATTGATCAACCAGTTATTAAATTATGAATTAAATCAGCTAGTTCTTTGTTGAGTTGCAATGCATAATCAAGATGATGGAATTGATTCCTTTCCTATTTCTCATAATTGCTTCTTCCATTGACATGTGCAAACTTAGATGTGATGTCCAGGTTGCACAAACTCCTCCAAATAACATATTTAATTTAATGTGTGTGACCTCCTTTGGCTACAAACGCTTTGTTTGCTATGGATGAGTTCCTTTGGCTACATGTCAATTGTTGTGTATGGATCCTTTGTTGTGGATGATTTCATGCATGTCAGTGCATATGGATCCTTCAGTTGTATGTTTGCTGCATATAACAAGTTTCTTGAAAACAAGGTTGGCATTATACAAAGTACCATTTGACATCATATTGCAATCAAAAGAATAAATGCATACTCATAATTCCAACAGAATAAAGTAAACTAGTAATAATTATATTAACTAATATTAATGCCATGAGTTCAGGTTATAATGAAAATGTCTAGTAGTATCACAGGGAAATACAAGTTCAGGGATACAAATGACTCAATAGAATACAAAATATGAAGTGTTTTAGAAAGGAAATTAAATGACTCATCAGGTGGTGTTAACAACGTTTAGATTCTTGGATTGGTCAGTTACACCATCTATCCTAGCACCACATTTCTTCTTAAGGACTTTGGGTCCTTAATTATTGTTGGTTGAACTATTTGGGTAATTTGAATTACCCTGAGAGGGAGTGACTAGTCTCCCATTTGATCCGTACGTCTTTTGGCATCTATCAATTTCCACTTGGTCAATGCAAAGAGCACCCTCTAAGACCTCCTCATATCTCCTAAGAGGGAAATTTTACACCTCCTCATTGGTTTCTCAATTGAGGGATGAAGGAACAAGTCACAAAACTCCATTTGGTCCACTTTTGGAGTTCTAGACAAGGAGTAGAGGACCTACTGCCATCTCTGAATGAAATGGGAAACATATTCATTATGCTCTTACTTAATATGAAGGAATTATTTGATTCCTATTCTTTAAAAAAATTTCATATCAAAATCCTTTATGAACTCTAAAATGAGTTTCTTGAATGAATGAATTGAGGCTTCTGGTATCTTGTAGTACCAATTGAGAGAAATCCCCTCAAGGGTCTTAAGGAAATCTTAGCTAAAACTACATCCCACGGGAGTATCTCTCTGATGGCATTTACAGACGCTTTGATATGCATATTTGGGTGCCCCTCCCCTTTTAAATTTATGATCATGGAAGCATTATGCTTTGTATGGTAAAGTCAAGGGGCTCCTTGACATATTCAGTGTATGTACCCAAAGCATAAGACTCTATCATGGACAAAACTTGATGGGGAGGTGGGGGAGGAATAAAAGGTTGATATGAATCAATATAAGCATTTATAGGGGTGTAAGGCATCCCTTAAGGATAAACATATGAGCTAGGAAAGAAAAACATGTCCCCCTACAGTAATTTAGAATACATGTGGAAGTACAGGGGAACATTGTTTTGGTATGAAGTAGTAGGTGTGAAACTAGGGAACATCACATATTCGGTTATAACGGTATTTGAGAACACACTTCCGGTCGGCACCTATGAAGGATATCCATGCAAAGTGTGAGAGGGCATACCTAACATGCCCAATCTAGTAAGAAGGTCTCCAGGATTAAGAACACCCATATAAACCGAAGGAGGTGAAGGCGCCAAGGGCACATAACCAAAGTTCTATGCATGGTGGGGGATATTTCTTTTCCCTGTAAAAGGTGTATCATGAGAAGGTTAGGAAAGCTCTAGTTCCCTAACTCTACCCACCAATGTTGAAATTACATCACCCACAGATGCCATTGTATTTGATTTATGCATATTTTGGGTCTGGTTGGGAAGTAAAGGAACATGATATCCTACTATGGATTGATCCATGGGAGGCCACCCCTCTTTGGATGTATTTCCCGTTGTAGGAGGAGGGGTAGGAGAGTTGTTCTGAATAAGAACATTGATGTACTCTTTCATCATGTCCAAGGAGTGGTCTATTATGTTAAGAAACTCATCACTTTGGGAAAAGCATGCCATTAGTTCATCATTTGGCAATAGGTAATATGGGATTGAATCAGATTGCATGCTGATTTGTGGTCTTGACAGGACCCAAGGATTGAACCCTTGTTCTCCCATGAATGTCATGTTGTTTAAAAAAGAGAACCCAAGTTGCGGGCTATACGTAGGTTGATCAATCTCCTTGATCCTAAGTGATGAACCATTTTTGGCACCTTGAGGAGAAGGAGTGTGAGGGGAAGGTAAATTGTATGAGTAACTATCAACCCACCCAGATAGTGATGGCAACTATTGCATACCAATATGGTAATAATATGCTTCATGAATCAAAATGGGTTGGCATATTCCTGAACTGAAATATTTTGGGGTATATAAATACCTATAGAATAATGGGAAAGGAGAAGGATGGATGAAATAAGGAAGAAATAATGGAAATGAAAAGGATCTAGTCATTCACATTGGGCTCACCAATTTTGTAAGTCTTAAAACTAACATGTGATCTTAAATGCAAGTGACCTCTTGAGGTCATGCTGGGACATCTACAATGGAATGTATATATGGCTATGGAATGAGCTAAATAAGGTGGGTAGGTAGAATACATGAAAATGGGGGGAAATTACTAACAAGTGATCAAGGCAATTGAATATCCTTAGCCGGCACTGTGGGAATTTGCTCATCTAAAGCACTGAATGATTGCCTCACTTGGGTGGGTGTAATGGAATGGTTGAGGATAATGGACACGCAAAGAAGTTTATCAATATCAATGTCACCAAACAATCTCTAAACCAGCTGTAGAATGTGGGGAAATTTTCATGCATTTTCCTCGTAGAAGTCTCCAAAAAAGATCATGGAGGTGTGGGAGGAAACATGCGAATAGGAAAAATGGGTGAATTACGGGAAATAGTTGCGACCATATTAACTTTTCTAGAACTGGTAAGCATTATCTACTTTGACATTCAAGGCTGTCAGGTGTGTGATCATAATGGGGTGGTATAGAAAATAAGATATCTAAGGCCTTGGTTAACATCTGCCAATTGTGGCACTAAGTTTGGTTGTGGTATTGTTGGATCACAAACATAATCTCTTGGTTTTCTAGGGCCTTGAATGGTCATGTATGATATGTAAACTACTAAAGAAAACAAATAAATAGTCTCGCAAATAAAACCACAAGAGGGAAAGGTTAATCCTAAGCCAACTAGGGATACATGGGGAGATGTGTTAATTCCTTTCTAATCGACTCTATGTTCGAAATTTAACAAATGGAAACAAACATATTTAAATCAACTCAATTCAATTACTTTCCTAGAATTTAATTAAATCTACGTGTTTCCAACAAATAATTAACAAATGAAAGCTAACTAACTGAACAAAGGAAGAAACTAATCTATTTGTTTTTATTATTTTTCCAATAATTTTGAATAAAATGAAATAAAACAAACAAAGAACTAATTAATCTAATGTTTTTGTATTTTTGGGTGCTACTGCAGAACATAAGAAATACATATAGACAAATTAAACTTATTCTAATTAACTAAAATTGTTTCTACACTAAAACTAACAAAACTAAACAAGTAAACAACTAGATTTGGATATTTACCTATGCAGAGTGGATCTAATCTATTATAATTAAACAAAAAATTTCCAATTTGTACTTATGGATATACAACTTCCTTTGTTATTATTTTAGAGTCACGAGAAGAAGAAATTTTTCTCAGAAGTTATTCTTCCCCTGAAACTTCCCCAGTAGAAGCAAAAAGATATATGTAAGCTTATTAAATTTAAGGGAAATTACTACTAACATTAAATAGATGTAGACACTTCTTCCAGATAAACTTCCCGTGAAAACCCACAGGAATAGGTAGGGAAGCAACTTTCAATAGAATCTTTGTGTAAATAAAGGAAATCTACAATAATTGTATTTCTTTGAATTAATATAATAGATTATGGAATAAAGAAAAAGAAAGCTTCAAAAAACCAAATGCATCCCCCAACCTAGAAATGTAGAACTATGACATTTCCAGTGCTATTTTTTCTCTTTTGTCCCCTTAGCTTCTTTTCCAATTTGGTGTTCAAACGAGTCTAGGGAACTATGTTGGCCTATGTAGAAGAAATGATGAAGAAATGTTGGAGCTGGAATGACTTGCAAACAATCTGGGTAGCAATACATATAAGAGAATAACAAGGAAAGATAATTGAGCTTGCTTATGTATTTCTCAGCAAGATTACGGGAAACATAATGGTATAATTCAAAACAATAATATCTAACCAATGCTCTGGGTAGAAGCTTGGATCTTATAGGAAAAAGACAAAAAATTGGTCTAAGCCATTTGGCAGCCAAGAAATGCCACGTCTCTCAAAGAAAGGGCAACTAACTCATAATTAATACTAGGAAGGGAAGGAGAAGTTGGTACGCATCAAATGATCCCAAGAATAGCCAAATGAGTTAAGAAACATGCGCTAAAAACAAGTTTGAAGAAGTTGACATGCATTTAGAACACACTGGAAAAGGCTCAGGGAAAGGCACACAGAACCACCTGTCTGTGCAGATTAGCAGTTACTCAACCACCGCTCAAGGAAGACTGGAGATTATGTAGCCGTTGGGGTGGTTACATAACTATTGGTGTGGTTCCATAACTAAAATAAAAAAGGATAAGGAAAATCTGTAAAAATGATAAAGGAAAGTCAGGAAAGCTAGGAAAAGGACATAAAATTCAATCTCGGTTACAAATATATAATTTAAATGATAAATTAGAATTGAACACCATTGGAAAGATATTTACTCATCATTGGGGATTTTGAATCATTCTGAAAATGTAGCATGTGCAAAATTGGGTCTATATAATGACTATGTGAGTAATAGGTTAGAGGATTCATGTACTTCTTAAGGGATTGCTTTGTAGAGTACAATTGCTTATAACCCTTCACAAAATGGATTTACGGAAAGAAATGACCAAACACTTAAGGAGATGGAAACTTGTATGGTTCACTCAAAGTTTCTTCCTTTGTAGTATTGGTCTAAAACAATGAATTCTACTTGTTACATTCAGAACCATGTTCCAGATAAGGTAGTAAAAGGGATGACACCCTTTAAAGCTTGGTTTGGAAGAAAGCCCGATGTTGGGAAATTTCAAGTCTTCAGATCTAAATATATGACCCAATTTCCCAAAAAGAAACATGAGGATTTGGAATCATAGTCCTAACCTTGTATATTTATAGGGTATCTTGGTGGCGTGAAGGGATAGAAATTTTTGAATCCTACTACTCACAAAATTTTTATTGAGAGAAGTGTGAAATTGGATGAGTCTTCTTAAACTTATACTTCTCTACACTCTAAGGTCCTTATGATGTCTGATTCTTAGTCTGACTCTTTGGATGATGATGTTGTTGAGAATGCTTCTCCTATGCCTTCCAACCCTCATGTTTCAGAATATTGTGATTCTAGAGGTAGTGTTGATTGGAACCTTGTTACTTCTCACTCAAGTGATGGATCTTCTGAATTTGTGCCTGATCATCCTGATCCTCGTTAGGCTAGGAAAACTTTGCAAAGGACTTAAGAGTGAATGAGATATCCTTCAATCAAGAGGTAGAATCACTTAGAGTTTTTTGGACCTCACTCCTTCTTCGCCTCCACTTCTAACCCTCAGTCTTTCCGGGAGGATTTTGGTATTCCTGAGTGGCATTCTACCATGGATGAGGAGTATTCCTTGCTCATGAAGAATGATACTTGGGATCTCACCCCTCTTCTAAAAGGAATAAAAATTGTTCGGTGTAAGTGGGTATTTTGAACAAAGTATGGTGTAGATAGAGACATCGATAAGTTTAAAGTACGACTAGTAGCTAAGGGTTTCTCCCAAGTAGCTAGGGTTGATTACTTAGAAACCTTTGCTCCAGTTTCTAAGATGACTACTATTCGATTGAACCTTTCCATTGCTACTCCAAATAGATGGGAAGTCCATTAGATGGATGTTAAGAGTGCCTTCCTTCGTGGGTACCTAAACGAAGATATCTACATGAAACAACCTCCAAGTTATGTCCATGATCCCTCCCTCATTTATAAGTTATATAAGTCACTCTATGGCCTTAAAAAATCCGCTCGGAGCTTGGTTTGCCAAGATGGACTCTTTTTTACTCACATCAGGGTTCACTCAGTGTAAATCTGATCCACATGTTTACATTTTGTGTCAAAATGACTCCATACTCATCCTTGTGTTGAAGGTTTGTTGATCACAGGAAACTCTTCCTCTATCATCGATTAAGTGGAGATTGCCTTATCCAATAAGTTTTTTTATGTCTGACTTAGGATTCCTTCATTACTTTCTTGGGATTCAAATTTCACAATATGACTCAGGAATTATAATTTTGCATCCTAAGTACTCAATTGATTTTCTTACTTGGTTTCATATGTCCAATTGTAAGGCTTCTCCTACTCCTTTCCTTTCCAAGGTTAAGTTGGTTTCTAATTGCTCTTCTCCCTTGGTTGATGATACCCTTTATCAAAATTTTTGTGGGGGGGGGGGGGATCTTGATTTACCTTACTCACACACCACCAGAACTATCGTATGTTGTTGGGATCATGTCAAAATTCATGTAGGAACCAAATGATTTACATTAGAAAGTAGAAAAGTGGATCCTTCATTATGTTTGTGGAACTTATATGGATGGAATTAACTATCTAGGAGGAGTAGATATTGTATTAGTTGGATATACTGACTCTGATTGGGCCGGGTGATTTAGATCATCAGAAATCTACCTTAGGCTACAATTTTTCTCTTGGTTGGGGTCCTATTACTTGGTCTAGAAAGAAGAAAAACACAATTACAATATCTTCTATAAAGGCAAAATATAGAGGAGTAGTTAACGCTGCCACAAAATCTATTTGGTTATAATGTATATTGATAGAGTTTGGTATTCACTATTGGAGGCCTATTATCATCTAATGCAACAACATGAGCACCATCTCAATTTTTTGAAATCTAGTTCAACATCAGTGGACAAAACACATCGAGATACATATGCACTTTATTTGGGATCTGATTCATGTTGACATCATCAACTTGTAATACTATCAGACTTCTAATATGGTTGTAAAAATTTCACCAAGCCCTTCACTAAGGCAAAGTATCTTCACTTGCAGTCTCTTCTTGGGGTGAGGTCTTATGCAACCACCCATCTTCTTTGGGCTTTCTAGTCCTCTTCTCCTATTCTTATTTTTAAGGAGATATTGTTTGTACATGGGTACCTCATCGGGCCTAGTTGTCAGGACCCATTTGACACATATTTCTTAGGTTATTTAGGGAGTCTTTTATCTCTTATAAGTGGATGTTTTCCCTTAGGGGTTTTTCCTCCATTACTCGAGATCCTTATTGTACATGGGTACCTCATCAGGCCTAGTTGTCAGGACCCATTTTTCTCCTCTTCTTTTTCTATAGAGATGTTATTTGTACATGGGTACCTTATCAGGTATTTAGTTGTTAGGTCCCATTAAAAAATATTTCTTATTTGTATAGGGGAGTTATCGTTCAATTATGACTTTCCATGATCTCTACCTTAACTTTGATGAAGGGGGGGTGTTGGTGTATATGACTTGTCTCATCATCACTCAGTGTCTTATCTACCTCATGTGGTTAATCATATCACTTAGTGAGAATAATTCAATAGGGTTAGTTAGATTTGTGTACATGTGTCATGCAAATGAGTTACAAAAAACTCCTATGTGTACCTCTTATTTTTGATCTATGAGAATGTCAAACACACTAGTGTATTTTTTATACTTGATTTTCCTTGTCATTTGTGCTCTTTCTGACTACGTGAAGAGTTATTATCACCATTAGAATTTTAACCCTCTTTGATGTGCATGAGGTTCCGTATTGATCTTATTTTAACAATCCAATAAATACCATGCTTGCTAAGATGAATAATATATTAGCTGATAATGAATTATAATATATTTTCACTCAAATATTTCTTTCTACAAGAATCAATCATATTTGACAAGTTTTGATCATTTGACCATTTATGTCATACACTCAAATAACAAAAAGCTAAAGTATTATATATGAACAAAACCAAACACATTGTTATTACTCCTAATCCATTTAATGCCAAGTTTCTAATAAAATCCACATTCAAAGGAAATACTATTGATGTTAAGAGTACTTCTAAGGAAATTGCCAAATTTATTTCTCAACCTACTAAGCTACGAATACAACCCATATAAAGACAATTTACACACTTACCTTGTGATCTACACATTGTATTAAAACAATTATTCAAGTGTAATATTGTATCTCTCCCTCCACTATTTGAGGTTGATGTGATAAATCCTTAAAGTAAGAGTTTTTTATGTTAATACTTATTGTGATTATCATATATGTATTGGTCACTCCATTTATTGACGCTTCAAGATTTGTCACGTTAACCAAGATCTAATTCAATCCAATGCCATTGAATGGGATGTGCCCAATTAATATTCTCATCCAAACAATGATAATCCCAAACTGAAAATATTCATTGATCCACTTCTTAAACAAAAAAATGAAAAATCTACTTTTGATGTGCATAATAATCATTGTATGATACCACCACTTCCCTTTTATGATCAAACTTTAGATGTAATGATTGAAATTACTACTCATATGCCATATCCTACACTAATTATATCTTTCAATGACTTTGATATAGGTGACATTCTTATGTCAAATATTTTGTCCATTCTTATCTATATTCATCACAGTATCTATACATGGTGTTTTGGTTGATCCAAATAACAAGGATAATGTTTGTTGTTTGCCATTACTACAATATCTCAGTATTTCTACAAAGAATCTTGTATTCAATTTTTATCCTTTCTATTAATGCATTAATCTCCATATTATTGTTGGCTTTCTTACTCAACCAGTTTCATTCTTGGTTGTTTCTACTCTTAGCTCCAGTGTATTGCACTTAGGTATCCCTTGGTTAAATGAACTTGTGGATATTCCATTGGTCATTCACCAATGTGTCGAGTTTATTCATAATCCTTAGGTTATATCCATTTAAGGTATTCCATTTGAGGATTTTTATTCTATCTTTCCTTTTTATTATTCTATGGCTTCTATCTCTACTCCTAGTACATATACGAGTAGATCTTTGGTTGTAAATACCATCTCTAATAGTTCAATCCATCCTATGTCTCTTGATAGGCCTTTGTTTGCACATAATATCTCTAGGAGTTCTAGTCCTCATAGATATTAGACCCTTAGTTCTACAAACTATCTCTAGCAATTCTAGCCCACCAAGGTCTTCTAATAGGCATTTGATTCTACCCATTATCTCTAGTGGCCTACATTATCATAGGATACCACCTAGGTCATTTAGTGTCATACTCTCTCTACAACTTCTCATAAATATTATAGTAGACATGGTATATCTAGGGGAAATCACTCTTGTAGTCCTCAATGCAGGTGTTCTATTTCACACACTACTCGTGCAAAGCTACTTCACCTAGCTCTTATCTTAGGCCTAATTTCACACACATAACTACTACAGTGTCACTTGCACTTAAGTCACATTCTTTGGCATAATTAAGACCAACACATATCTGATCTTTGAATTTTTTTCCTATTCACGAGGATATCTTTGGGTATCTTTTGTGTTATTCTCTTTCTTTATACATAACTAAACATTTAAATATCCAAAAATACTAGCATAGTTACACATGCAAAAAATACAAAAAACATTCATATATTTACAAAAATACAAAATTAGGACTTGTGCACTTAACTTGTATTGTTAGAATTTTACATTATACATTTTTGTCACAATATTTTGGATAGATATCATATCTATTTACTATTTACACACATTAGTTCACATGGTATATTAAACTTAATGCAAGATACACATATTGATACATGCTAATAGGATATGTCATGTTTCCTTGCATTCTTCTCTTGGCAGCATACCCCCACATTTTATAGGTGTTATTATTTCATTAGATTTCCTTTTTACTTATTCAATACACTTGATTACATACATTGTGTACTTTATTTTTTAAACAATAGAACTAACACGTGTTTTGTGTAACATTAAGACTTATTGTTTCACATCTTTTGATATTTTATTTCATCACATTTTGAGATTCTTATTTTTCACAAATGTTTTCTCTGTGTGTGATTTCCTACATGTTTGTCTCCTTTCTTATGGTATGAGTGTCTTGCTTGTCTTGTGACACCATGGGCAATGTCCCATGTTTGTGGACATATGTCTATTTTTCATGACATTGTTTACATGTCATAATTATCTTGTGACACTATGGATGTTCCATGTTTATGGCTCTATGCCTTTTGTGTCACATTGATTGCATACTATTATCTCTGATTGTACCATTTCTCTATATCTACAATTGTTTTCTTATGCATGCATTATTACTATTATATATCTTGTTTCTATTGTTTATCTTTTTGTATGTCATGGTTTGGGCTGCCATGTGCATCCCTTTTTCCAAGTTTTGGATCCCATCATTAGTGACCACTATACGTACCCAAAAATGTAGGTACTGTACTGCTGAAAAGAGGTTACGAAAACCCCAATGATGATTCAGATCTCTTCGCAAGGTGTTTCGGAATCCAGAAAATCTCACCAAGTGTACATTTTCATCCTAGAAATCCTTGTCTAGCTTTTACATGTCTTGTTATAACCTCTTCCCCCTTTTCCTTGCATTTTTGTCTTTAAGTTATGGAACCATCGCCCTGCTTGGGTGGTGGTCCCATGACCACCGCCCAGGACAGGGCAGCGGTCCTGTAACCACCTCCCTGCATAGGGTGGTAGTCCTATGTGTGTTTTCCAGAAATTCTGATGATTTCGTCAAACATAAAATTCAAATTTCTATCTGCATTCCTCAACCACTAAAGCTTGCATTTAAGTTTTGGCCACCTGGTAAATAGTGTTTTCCCTTTGTTTAATATTAGAAGAGTTCAATTTAGATTTACCCTCTAGCAAATCCAAATGCTATAAATACCCATCTTACTTTCAAACAATTGGCCCCTCTCCTTCTGTGTTTGATTATTTAGTTTGTTTGAAGTTCTTGCATGAGTTTCAATAGTTTTATATTTTACATGAATTATTAGTCTCTCCTTTCTACTTTAGAGATCATTTGATCTTCTTACTTTCATCTTACTTCATTGTTGTCTCATACAATCAGTTTAGCATAAGGTAGTTTCACTTTTGGATTAGAATCCATCTTAGAGTTGTAGGTTTTGTTTGTCACAAGAGATAGATCCCATAATTTTCAGTGTATTTGTGTTGTATCCCCGCAATAAATCATGCTAGGAATTGCATAGTCAAGCTCTGTTCACTTGCACTATCCCTCTCTTACTTGCATTGTATTTGGTTTATATATAAAGTTGTCATTTTTCAAGTATCTTCTTTTGCTGACGCTATCACACTCACACTTTTTTGGATTTGTGAGAACACAAAGGAACAAGGAGATCACACTAAGGGGATAAGTCATGACACAACTAGATTTACCATTGTTTTGTAAACTCCAGGTTTGAGCTATCAAAGTTGTAGTTATAATATATCAAATAGAGTAGCAAATTATTTCATTTCAATTAAAGTTTGCTTTCGATATTATCAGGGAAGATGTGGGGAATGATAGTTTTTAAGAAACTATGATTCATTCCTCACTTCTAAGGTAGGATTGGAATTCTTTTGATTAAACTAATTAGTTATTTAAATATTTAGGATAAATTCACAACTGCACAGACAAATAGCTATACCAAGCTACCTTGCTTATTTTAATTTTGTTATTAGATTAATTGTCCATTTTTTGAATATATTAGAACAACTACTCTTTTAATTTCGTTCAAATATGCATCATTGAAAATACAAAAAGAAGAGAAATATAAGCATAGTGTAGATATAGCTTTCATGGTTAATTTGCTCATTTCAGTCAAGTTATCTTTTGCATGACAATTACAGGACCCAAAGAGCTTAGGGAATACGTGTTTGAACTGATAGTACCTCAGCCAAATCTCTTCACAACATTAATGGATATAGATCAAGGGCTTAGGATTCAGGTCTTTCAAACGACAATAAACCCACAAGTAATTAGTGAACAATCGAGGTGATTGAATATTGAAGATGAAAAAGCATACATATTATGGTCAAATCAACCCAACCATAGATTGCTTTGATAGGATATCTGCATGACCATACAAGAACCTGAAAGAGAACAAATATTTGGCTGTGATCCATTAGTTCCACAACCATATGCAGGAGACTTTCTCATCGAAATACACACAGGATTACGTATACAAGTTTCCAGAACACCCGTAAGGTATTTTGAGAAGATTGCACAACTCTTGGTGTTAAACATAGAAGCTAAAAAGGCTTATGACCATTGGATAGTCGGAAGAAGAGATTGATTCTTCACATGACCATAATAGGTCGACAATAACCATGAACTCGTGGTTGTGATCCCCAGGTCCCATGACCCAACGGGCCTGCAAGTCAGTTAAGTATTGACACTAGTTTATGAACATTGGTATTTAGATCCTCACCACTCCTGCCAGATATCATAATGCAGTTCTCCGTATAAATATAGAAGCCAATCAATCCAACATTTTTTAGGCTAGACTAGAAAACCACCTATAGTTTATTACAAATCCACTGCACCTCTCATTACCATTTTCCACGACCCTATCTAGAAAAAAAAAAAGAAGCACCTACAGGCAACTTTCCACGTATCCAGCATCCAATAAATAGGATCTCGACAAAGCTCGACATTGATTGGATCATCCAAGTAGCTATTATATCTAAACGGTCCATTACACCAATTCAGGTTAGGAGAGATTTCTTTGCCTTAGATTCGTAGATTTCATTATTGCATGTTGAGGATATAAGATTGCCCAATTAGTTTGTCTGTATCCACATATATTCCATTTCCACTGGCTGTCTCAGCATGACCTCAGGAGGTCAGGTATAAAGAAGAGCTACTTGTAGATTCTCATGCTCGCATGTCACTTTTCTATCATACAACCACCATTACACAACTTTTATGTGTTCCTACATAGATTATCAGACATGGTCACACATTTATTATCTTGATTCACATGCTCAAATGTTTTATAACACATAAAAAGATGGAGCATTCATCTAGGTATATTCTACACCTACAATAGACATAGGCATACTTTTGTGTTACATGTACTTATAAATCGGATCGAACATGGAAACTCAAAGAATATTTAACATGGTAAAAAATTTGCAGCTTGGTTAGGACTATACAAACTATTCTAACCCTTTCATATTTTTCCTAGGAAACAATTACACCAACCTCCTCAGAAGATTCATATTTTCACCTTCAGGCACTATTTTTGACACAATTTTATACATTTGACTCATTTCATATCAATATGGGGGGCATGAAGTACTTCACTCCTTCACCATAAAACTTAGTTTTAGTTACATTTTCAAGGATCTTGGGGGCATGGGGATCCTTTTTGCATCTATATCTCAATACATTACAATTTCTATTCAATAGTGTGGCACATGGGAATGGCATAGTGGTCACTCGTTCTAATTTCTAGTATGTGTCTTTATTTACAAAATTGGGCCTAGATCCTTCTGTATCGGTGTGTTTTGTTGGGTTATGGAAAGTGTCGAATCAAATGAGTTATTTACAGTCATTCTTTCTTTTCCTCTTACATTTAAAGGGGAATATATCAGAGTTGGTGAATGACTTTAATACACAATCTTATTCCTTCATGGGGTGCTTCGACACCTTATTATTCTTCTTCTTCTATACTTTGTGTTAGGTTGCATACACCCAATACTCTATTTTTTCCTCGTCACAATTGGGGGATGATCACCCTCAATCATTTGGAAAGTTAAAAAATCATAATATCCAAGTATAAGAAAAGCACATAAACTTCTCCCACATAAAACAAACAAGTGTATTACTTCCAAAACTTTCCATATCTTTATTTTCACTTTATGTAAATGCAATTTTTACATAATACACTTTATACTTGAGTTAAATTTCAATTTTCTATTATGTACATTAACTACACTATATGTTGCAGGTTTCATCATGGAGCAATCCAACACCAATCACAATGGGACAACTATAAAAATATTTGGAAATAAGGGTTAAATTATGTGGAACAATTCCACACAGAATCATATTAGTAGAAACTAATATGTAGAAAGATATTACAAATCTAAAATAAAAGTGCATAAAATAAAAGAACACAACATAGAGACAATATTTAACATGTTTCACCCAATTTGGGCTATGTCCACCAAGAATCACTTTCCCAAATTTTATTACAAGCCACATATTTCTCTCAATACAATACCTAGATCTATTTGGAGCTATATACTCAACAAACTCTCTTGAATTCACACTTGAAATCACACACACCTCTACAATTATATGTCATCCCTAAGTCAATAGGAAAATGATTAAGATGTTTTAAAATACTGTGGGTACAAAAAAACCATGGGCTAAAACCACCCCATAAACCTATGGGTAATAAATCCTACCCCTATGAGAAGATCACATTTCCTGAGATATTAAGCACATTTTCTGACACCAAAAAACAATTCTCGGGGCTACGCCCCTGAACCCTAGTGAGAAAAATTTGGAGAGTGTACAATACTTTTAGTGTATAGTCTTCAACACTTCCACTCATGAAAAAATGCTCCACAACATAACATTGGGATAACATGCAATCCAACAACAATCACAATGGGACAAATACAAAACAAACTCCGAGTAAAGACAAATTTTGTCTACACACTCAAGTATCTTTTCATTTAAGCATGTAATTTTAATTTCATACTTAAAGGGGAGTAAATTTAGATACTCAAATTTGGAAATATATTCTTCAACACTGTTAGGTTTAACAATACATTATTGTTAAGATAATTACACTCATTATATTCCCACTTAGTACATCCTAAGGGCTCTTGTCTAGCTTACTTAGGTTTTGATAATGAAATCTTGCTAAGATAATCACACTCTTTACATCCCCACTTAGTACATCTTGAGATATTTTATTTAGCTTTCTTAGTCATACACACTAATATGTTGACAATCTAAGAGTTAAATGCATAAAATCCATATAAAAAAATACAAATGAATAGATGAAAATTTCATTTTTCATGGTCCTCATCCATGTGCATAACCATCTAATTTGGTCAAGAGTTATTATTTGGTCTTAGCTAACTTGTATGGTTTTTCATCAACATATCCTCCATATTTTCTTTTAGTTTCATATTCTACATTAGGTCCTTTAATCCCTCTGGGTAATTCATTTTGTTTTCATCCTATTATGGTTTGATGATGGTTTTTAGACTATAAGAAAACAAATAATGTAATAAGAGCTACCGGGGGTTATTGTAACTAATTAAATTCCATCATTAACCATTCAATATCAAAATAAAATATTAATACTTACAACAAATTTACATGATGCAATAAAAACTCACTAATACATGAAATTGAGTTCACTTAGCTAATTAGAGGTGATTATGGGAAAAATATGGGTGATCAGGATGCTAAAACATGGGTATCTAGAACTAACAATGCTTCAAAACTGAGATTGTGACTTGAAAATCACCCTGTGAAATAACATACAATAAGGGACGGAAGATATGTATGGTTTTACACCTGTACAAAATTTTGTCTTGTGAATTTATAGGTTTTGATTTGTCTGGTTCTCTTTGTTTCTCTCTTTCGTTTACTATCGATCACACTACGAGGGTCTCTTAATACTCTGATCAATATTTCAAACCCTAACCATGGACAAAGTCTTGTAAAATAAAACATTAGTTAGGTTTTGGGTACCCCCGTGTACTATTGACATTAGCACTACTCCAGAGAGGCCTCAAACCACATGTCATTCTCTACATAGTAGGTGATATCTAGTTGTAGTACAATCAAATTTGACATCCGTCCTTTGACAATACTTGAATTTAGTTTCTCTCTTGTCAATTTACTTGAGTGAGTGACTTTGAGTGCTTGCAAATGTGGGAAGAAGTCCCCTAGACCTAGTGGGAAGATTCATACTTGTAGATGGTGCTTCCTTAATGAATGTGTAGAGGTATTTTTAGAGTGTAGGGAGATTTGGGTAACTTTTTTTCGAGCTTTTACAATAGGAATCCTTAAGAGTTCTAGGTTAAAAATGAGGTAAGTTTCACTTGTTTATATATGCTTATGAAGGTGATTCAAGTTACAAAGGTGGAATAAGGAGGAGTAACTGACCCAAATAATAATGTGAAATCAAAAGTTTGGGACCAAATTGAATAAGGTCAAAACCGTACACCAGGGTCAGAAACATACAGAGATTCTTATCCCCATTTTACATTTTTGACATAAGAGAGATAACCTAAAGCGTGAAGTTGAAAATTTGAGTTTATTTCCAAGTTTCATGAATTAATTTCTCAAAAATTGTTGATAGATGAGTGTGTAAGAGCAAGAAAGCTAGACAAGAGACCTAGGAATGTACTAGACGAGAATGGGTAAAGTGTACTTGTTTGAGCAAGAGAGAAATATCAAGACTAGTAGTGTCAAAGAGTATACTTACCAAAATTTGATTGTCTATATTTCCCCCCTTTAATTATGAAATGACATTAAATTTGTAAAGGAAAAGATACCTGAGTGGGTAGAGACACCTTTTATTTGCTCGATGTTTTTTTTTATAAGATTCTACTATATTAGTGTTGACATGCTCCATGATGAAACCTATAACACATAGTGTAGTCAATTTCCATGAAAAATGAATTGAACTTTAACTAAAATGTAAAAATGTAATGTAATGAAAATTAAAAAATGTAATAATGAAATAAAGAGATGAAAAACATGGAAGGAGTACACATGTTTATTTTGTGGATGGAATATTTTACCATTCTTAGCTTGTACTTAAAGTTATGGATTACTAATTTTTTTGAAGGATTGGGGGTGATCAATCCCCAATTATGTTGAGGAGATGTTATAGTATTGGATGTGTGAAAATTAAAATGTTAATGTTAAAAATAGAGAAGAATAATGAGGATCTGAAGCACCCCATGAAGGAATAATACCGTGCATCAAAGTCATTTAACAACTCTGATATCTTTTCCTTTAAGTGTAAGAGGAGAGGAAGGATTGCATAAAAATAAATTATATTCTTCTCTACCTTTTATAACCCCACATACCACTTAGTTGTAGATAGATATAGGTCCAATTTTGTGAATTAGGACACATAGTGCAAAAGAGAATGAATTTCCCCCATATTGTCCCCGTGTGTTGCACAAATGAGCAAAAATTAAGTGGAACTAAAATGTGTTGAAATGTATCCAAATAAAGGATACACATGCACCCAATATCCATAAAAATAAAACTAAGTGATGTGGAGAAGAAGGAATAAAACCTTTCATTCCCCCTAAAACTTATATGAACTAAGTGATTTAAGTCTAAAACTATGCCAAAAACATATGCCTATACTTGAGAATTTGAAACTATTGATAAAATTATGGTAAGTACCCTAGGGTAAAAACCATAGAAATTGGTGAAGAACATATGTATGGTTGTAACCATATTGTACATTTTTTACCCTGAACTTGATTTTTTTAATTTTCTATGTCTAGTGTTGTTTGTGAGTGATTTTTCATGTTTTTAACTCTTTGTGCCCAACTTTATGTTAGTGTTTTATGTAATGTGTAGAATATACCCAGATGAATACCCCATCATTTGATGTGAATGTGATAAATAGATTGCGCGCATAGCTCAAAATAATATATGTATAACCATGCGTGATAAGTCTGATTATATGCATATAAAAACAATTAAAGGGCTGATGTGGTGGCCAATAAGAAGAATTTGTACCTACAAAGAGGATGCTCATGGTGGCGACCATGGTGCAAAATAAGAGAAACAATAACAAATAGAATAATAATAACAATGATGCCAATAAGGGAACTAGTAGCAACAATAAGAGTAGTGCACATGTAAGTGAAAATGTAACAATGTAAATTGTGTCATGTAAAAGGATTAGCACCTGCAAACATGGGACACCCATGATGTCGCATGAAAATCAAGGCCCTTGGGCCTACAATCAAGAGATGTAATGTCAGACAAGAAAGGCATGATGCCACAAACATAGGATACCCACAATGTTGCAAGAAAAAAAAGGCCCTTATCACAATCAGAGTAGTAAATAAGTAACTACACACAGAACTAGAAAGCATGTATAGAAAAATAAATTACCATAATGTGATGAAATGACATAACAAGTTATGTAGAAGAGCATATGAAACCAAAAGCTGTTAAAACCAAAAAAGACATGTGTTATTCATGTTAGTTCAAAAGATAGAAAATACACTATGTGTGTAATCAAGCATAATGAGGAAGTGAAAATGTAATAATGAAATAATAACACCTAGTTTGTATGGAGGGATGTCTCCACAATAAGTATGTAAGGAACCTTGATAGTTACCATAAATATTTATCAATTTTTATGTTCTGCATCAATCTCAATATACCACTGAACACATGTGTGTAAAGAAAAAAATATATCTATATCAAACTAGAAGGAAAAAAACATGTATAATGTAAAGTGCAAATAATGCATGCTAGAGAAATAGGTCTCAAGTTTTGTTTTGTTGAAGATATTTGATTTTTTTACTTTTTATGATTATATCTATGTTTTTGAAATTTTCTAGTGCATAGTTATGTATAGGATAAATGGATAACATGAAAGCTACTCAATGATGACCTTTAGAGGAGGAGAATCAACCATTGTAGATGATGGAGGCCTAAGCCTAATATGTACGAAATAATGTGAATCAAATGTCAATGGAACAATGGTATTAATATGTGACAAAGAGGACCTAAGAGAAGAGAAATGTATAATAGTGTAAGAGCCATTATATGGTGTATGATATTTATATGTTGGAAATATAATAATGAGCATGCCCTCAAAGATTGATGAGGAGATGTAGAGTTATGCGGACCACTAAAGGATCAATAAGGCATCCTATGAGAATGTAAGCCATAAGAGACAAAATGTGTGGGTGAAGTGTCATCCAAAGGTCAAGAAAGACTAGAACTATGTGAATTAATATGTGTAACCAAGGTCTAGCAGAATACATAGGATGACTAGAGCTATGTAAATCAATTTGCAAATACACAGAATTATTGGTAGGTGTACTAGGAGTAAGGATAGAGAATATGGGATACGAACTTGGCATGTTAGGGGAAGGATCCTCAAAAGGGATACGTTGAATAATAACAACCTATTGATTGTGAATGAACTTGATACAATGGTGAATGGTTGATGGGATATACTTAATAGCACACAATTATTGGGCACAGAAAAATTTCTAAGTGTTTGAATCATGCAGAGGTTCATGCGCTCGCAGGAAGGTCCATAGGGGAAATACATGGGATGGGTCATAGAAGAAACACACGGAAGGATATACCTGGTGATCGCACTGAAAATACAAGGTTTGCACGTGGAAAACAAAAGGAGATGCACGCGAGAACTTTATAAGAAGGGAAGAGTGCTTAGTGAGTTTTTGGTATGTGGAGATAAATATAGACTTGGAGTGTGAGACATGCAAGGAGGAGTAAGTGATCAAGAAGAGTATATTTTTTAGGAAAGAACTTGCAATTCAAATAGGTGCATAGAGTTAATAATAGGATCAAAACTAGAGTTAGCTATAGATGATCTATTAATAGGTAGAGATTGCACGCTTCTATAGACATCTTGTAGCGGCGTATGGTTATTCTTGGCATGTAACCTATTTTGAGAATAAATGGGTGATGAAGGGAAAGTTCCGCAGCCCTATATATATATATATGTATTGATTTGCACAATTTGAAGGAGCATGCAAGATAGTGAATGATCTGTAAGGTTATGATGTTGGTTTATAAGCACTTCTGTCTTATGACAATCATTTATATGTATTCAAATTTTATGGATTAATATAATAGATAATTTTGGTTGGATATTGATTGTTGACGTCTTTGTTATGGGTAACTATATGGTGAATTTGATCTTAGTGGTTATGTGAACTATATGATTTATTATTTATGTGTGTTTCCAAATTGAGCTCATAGATCTAGTTTTTATAGTTATGAAAATATGTTCTTGCATGCTAAAATCCTTGAAAAATATGACCTAAAAGAGGGACCTAGTACCTTCACGCGCTTCGGGTGAGCACTCAAATTTTTCTGAGTGATGTGCTAGCGTGTATAGGATTTGAGTTAGAAAAACATACTACATTTTGGTTCCATTTTCGGGACCTCTTTTCAAGATGTTATGAGGATGATGCACACTAATGGCTTATCGGTTTAATCTTGTGACAATTGAAGATTGGGTTATTGATGGACATGATCAATTTTCTCGAAGATATGGTTTTGGACCTGATTTCAATTCAGGAAAGTGGGTTGAGGAGCACCTTTATCATGAGCTTTATGAGTCGTTCTTTAGCTACTTCCCTATAGAATTATACGAGTGACTGCATACGCAAAGAGGAGGTGGTATTACATATCAAGGGTTTAGATGTAGGAAGAATACCAAACCCTATTTGACACTGATGAACCTTGGACGCATGTTGTAGATCACTGGTGGGTTGGTGTTGTGAATAGTTATAATCTGGAGTACGTTATTTCCATGTATTCTTGCCCAAAAGTTGCAGAGTTTGAGTTTCTGTGCAAGCCCCGGGGATCTTACCTTCACGTTATTCCTTTAACAATTAAGATCTTGATGGTAATGATGAATTTAGAGTGCCTCCTAATGGTTAGCTAAACTCACCACCGTGTGAGGGGTAGAAGCAGGTTTGGTGAAAGATGGAAGACCTTCAAGCATAAATAAATAGAGAAGAAAGGTGGCTTAAGTATAATAAAGTGTTAGAAAGGGAATTAGCAAAGCAAAGTGATATTGAGGAGTGAATGGTGTTGCGGAGAGAGATGTCTCACGAAGTATATATAGGTCACGTGGAAGACATGGATCCAAAGCATTTGGTTATGCCCATTTGGGTAAAAATGGTAGAGAACCCCCCTCAGATTTAAATGAGAGTGCATTAAAAGAAAGCATAAGGACTGTGATCATGCATATAATCCCACCTGGTGACCTTGCGCTTGGTGCTCCAATTCCTATAACAATTATTAATAAGCAAGCTAGTGTTGGTGATAGAGTAACAACATGTAGATTTAATTTTGTGTTGAGTACAATAGTTAATTAGATAGTACATTCATATATGGCGGTACATGCATCATCTTTGTTATTTGGGGTTCTAGTTGGAGGTATATTCTTTGGTGCATCATCTGCACGGAGCTTTGACATGCAGAACATTGGTAATATGTCTAGAAGTAGCAAAACTTTACAGACTATGGGAGTTCAATTTAACACAACAGTTGGAACAAAAGGATTAACTCATATTATGGTCTAGTTCCTGGCTATAGGAAGTGGATCAGGAGGATCTGGAGGCTCAGGATCAAGCAGATCTTGTGGTTCTAGAGGTGGAGGAAACACAGGAGGTACTACATGTTCTATATATGGTGGGCATCATCCGCACCAACCCATCAGGTTATCTATGAAATTTCACTTTTCCTTCTAAAATATTGAGGCATTAAGGATGCAACAGAGCACGTTCACATGTGTGAAATTCTATGGCGCGCTAAAGGGATCACATCTCCTGAGCATAAGGAAAGCTAGTTTGCTATGACTTTACAAGGGTGCACGCATAGTTGCTATAAGAAGTATAATCCAAACCATATTGATGTGGATTACAACGTTCTACGTGATGATTTCTTGGTGGAGTTCCACATACCTGAGTGTTAATAGAAAAGCATCAACACGCTGAAAGAGATTAAGCATGGCATGATCGAGAGCATAAGGTAGTATGATGCACATTTTAAAACTTTGTTGTCAAATTTTTTCTATGACATCCACTCTAACCAACATGCAAAGTGGTTTGTTGGTGGTTTTATCACACCTTTCAGAAGGGCGCTTTCACATAAGACTTTTACAGATCCGCGCAAGGATTTGGAAGTAGCCCTATGTACTGAGGCATTTGGGATCATAGACACTAGAGTTATCCCAGTTCTAGAAGCACATATTGTATCTATGGAAAAGTAGTTAAAAAATCTATCGTACAATTCAGCTCATGAGACACGCATGGTGGGATTTGGTGTACAAATTACGAGGTAGAAGGGCATACTAAGAATAATTGTCCTTACAATTTGGTACATACCATGTTATTTGATTGTGAGATATGTCATTTGGACCATGATGTGAGTAGATGTACCCTCTTACAACACATTTTCCATAAGAATGTATCCATGTACTGTAAGATTTACAAGTCTCATACTCATGACATTGTTAACTACAGAATAATTGATCATATTCATGAGGCTATTGAGACTGGTGTGCGCTAGACAATGTAGCAAGTGGATCCAAGGATCACAGGAGAGAAACATAATGAAGGGCACAATAATGGTGATAACTAGAACAGAGGGATTTCATGGAGGATACAGAGGTCGAGGTTACACGGTAGTGGAAGAGGATTTCTAGAGGTACTTGCTTTACATGTGGATTACCTGATCATTATTAGCGTGAATTCCCTCATAATATAATTTTCTCATGGTGCAGGAAACAACAAAAGTTTGAAGAATGATCTTGATTTATATGAGCACATGAGTAAGCAACATAAGAAAGAAAAGGGCGTGAGCTATGATTAAAATACAACATGCAATGGAGGTCAATGGATGCCAAAGGTTGGACTAAATTTTGAATTACAACCTTTGTTAGTCACTACCCACGTTGAGGCAGTGCGTGCGCATGAGGCCCCGAGGAATCAATCATGTTATAAAAAGCGAGAAGTGATTAATGCCAAGTACCCTGATGCTGAACATGAAAAGGAAGTCTATCTAGAGACCATGGAAGTTATCAAGAATTTACAAGGAGAGATTCAGGGTTTGAAGGAGTAGGCATGCACACATGGATAGAGAAAAGCAAGGTTGACCTTCCAAAGAAAGACATGGATGATTTAAAAGAAGTATGTCGAATGTTGCGACAAAAGAACATCATCCCCATACTAGGTGAATGGTTGAGAGAAAAGGTTCCTACACGTAGGACATGAGCATGCAAGAGGTAAATCCTTCATACAAATTTTCCTCCCCATAATCATGAGTATGACAAAGAAATTATACTGAATGTGGTTATAGATGGATGAATCTTGAGTAATATTTTGATAGATATAGGTACAAAAGTTAATGTGCTCACATTGGATGCTTGGAATCAGATGGGAAGACCACCATTGTAGCCTTCTACAAATTTGTTGTACATGGAAAAAAACTAGGGCCAATCCCTATTGGAGTGTTAAAGGATGCTACTATCATGATTTAGGGGACCAAGTTTACTAGGGACTTTGAGGTATTGGAGCTTATGGAGGTAGATAGTTTCCAAGCATTGCTTGGGTGCCCTTGGTGTTATACAAATAATGTAGATTTGCACTACAACAAGGGGTACATTAGATTTGAGAATAAATAAAATGGTGTCATTATACCATTGATAGATGTGAAAGATGATCCTTATGTTGATCCCTTGAGTGAAGAATAATTGAACAGAATTTACACACGCATAGTCAGAGATCCTGAAGTAAATGAGCCATCTAAGGAAGGAGTGATACAATGGGAAGAAGCTCATTCGGTTAGTGACACCACCAGTGTTTCTTGTGATAATTGGACACATAGAACATATGAAGTAGTCAAAAGGGAGATGAATAATATTGTTACTCGCACATTCAGGACCTACGTTGTTTGATTCTTAGGTCATAGCCAGGTACCTCGGTATACTGGTGAAGGGAACCTTGATGTATTCTTGTGTGCCATGGAGTCTAGGTAGATGAATGAAGGAGATAGGAGGAATATGATTGTATATAATCTACATGGTATTGTAGCGTGTTGGTGGATTACACATAGAGATAACCTTGTGGAGTGGTGGGAAGTGAGAATCACCTTCTCTACTAGGTTTCTCAGGAGCAATGTGCCCTCACAAATATGTGAATTTCATAGGAAGGACTCTACGTCACACCACATTCAAAAGTGTTAGAGACTCTGGAATGAGGGGCAGGAGTCCTTTCCCTCATCACTCTGGGTACATAAATTTTAAACTACCTTAGGAAGCTCCACACACATAATATGTGCATGCAGTTTTAACAAGAGTAACAACAAATTGGTAGGAGATGACCTCAGGTATGATTCATACTTTTGATTATTTTTCAGCTAAGCCCGAGATCAATGAAGCACTATAGATTGTAAGTCACGTTACCCTGGGAGATAGTGTGAATCTTGAAGAACTCTTATTGGATATGTTTGGGGAGTTACACCTAGAGGCACGCCTTGACCTTGAAGAGAGTGAAGAAGAAGAGATGGTCCATGCCTGGGAAGAAAAATTAAAGGGTAACCTGCTATGTGTAATAGATGGTAAAGATGATGAGGACAATAATCTAGATATAGATCATACTAAGGGTACGCGCGAGGCGATGGATACAACAAATGTGAAAGCGCACACGTATCATCAACCTATGAAAATGAAGAAAGTTGACATTGGGGAAAATGCAGAGCCCAAAGAGGCCATAAATTGTGACTATTGGTCAGAGCTGGAGGTTGCAAAGATTATTAAGCTCTTGTGTGACTTCCAAGATCTGTTTCCAAGAGGATATCATGGATTAAAAGGAGTACACCCTTCTTTAGGGGAGATGTGAATCAAACTTAAAGAAGGAAAATGACCGATTAGGAAGAGGCCTTACATAATGAATCCTAATCTGCACATTAAAGTAAAAGAAGAAATTGATAACGTGCTAAAGTCTGGTATCAATGAGCCTATTGAGGAATCTGTAGTGTGATAAGTCCTATGGTCATCAATATAAAAAATGATGGGTGGATAAGGATCTGTGTGGATTATAGGGAGTTGAATGCTTCATGTGTAATTGATCCTTTTCCCACCCCATATACAGAAGAAATACTTGAAAGTGCAATGTTGGGTGCAAGATCTACTCCTTTATAGATGGGTTCTCTGGTTATCATCAAGTGCATATTACTAAAGAAGATAAGGAGAAATTACCACTTTCACCACATAAGTAGTGAAGTTTTACATACACCAGTGATGCCTTTTGGATTGAAAAATACAGGCTTACAATGTTTTTCACGCACGTCGTGGTACAAGATTTTTAGAACTTCATTCATAAGCTTTTGTAGGTTTATTTGGATGATTAGATAGTATATGGTTTGGTGAAGGACCATTGTGAAAATTTTTGACTTATCTTTGAAAGGTACAAGATAATTGAGTATCTCACTGAACATTAAAAAGTGCATCTTTGCAATACCTTTTGGCAATTTGTTGGGGCATATGATATACAAAGAAGGCTTATTGGTAGATCCTTCTAAGGTCACAGTTATTTCAGGCCTCAGAGGAGCCTACTAATTAGGAGTTAGGTGCACGGGTTCTTAGGACATATAGGTTATTACAGAAATTTCATCAAAGGCATAGGCTAATATTGTCACACCCTTGGAAGGAATTGTTGAAGAGTAAAGGCAAGTTACATTGGGATGAGGCACAACAGATAGCATTTGAGACATTGAAGGAAAGAATTACTTATGCGCCCATTTTGTCACTTTCCTGTCATGGGACAAACCACTTCCATGTTCATGTAGATGCTTCTAGGGTGGAAATTGGCCCTGGTACTAGCCCAACTAGGGGAATGAATAGTGGACCACCCCATTTAGTTTGTATGAGTAGGAAGTTGACACTAGCTGAACATAATTATACAACTACTGAGTGTGAGGTTTTATCTATTATTTATGTATTCCACAATTTTAGGACAATAATTTTTAGCTACACCTTTCATATTCTTTACAGATCATATGACGCTTAATTATTTGGTCAACATGCCTTTTTTACAAGGGCACACATGCAAGTGGATCCTATTATTTCAAGAATTTTAGTTTATAGTTATGGTAAAACAAAGAAAAGCAACTCAGGACCTAACCACTTGTCAAGGATCAATTCTAGTGAGGACACGTAGAGCATTGAGGACACAATGCCAAATGCATAGTTTTTCAAATTGAATCGTGTGTACATTGAACTCGAGGAAATCACTATATTATTGCAAACTAGCTAGGTGCTTGAGGGGATAAAAACTTTAGAAAAGAGGCAACTTTTAATACACTTGGCTCCTTATCAATTGATAGGTGGAGACTTGTATAAACTTGGTCATGATGATATTTTACGCTGATGTGTTTTGGAACATGAGTGCGAGGGGATAATGACAGAAGCTCATGGTGAGATTGCGGGTGGAAATTATGCTAGAGATGCCACCATGCACATGAATTTGATGGCCAGAATATGGTGGGAGACTCTATATAAGGATGTTAAAGAATATGTCAAAGCATGTGACCACTGTGTGCGTCTTGGGAATCCAAGAACAAGAGATGAGATGCCTTTGAGGCCTATTACATGTGATGAACCATTTGAAAAATGGGCAATTGAATTTGTAGGTCCTATTTCCCCACCCATGCGTAGGACTGGTGCACACTACATCATAACTTGTACATATTATTTAACAAGGTGGGAAGAAGAAGTGCCTACAAAGGATTTCACTACAGATACAATAACAAGAGTCTTATGGGATAAAATTATCAGTTGTTATGGATGTCCGTTGAGTCTTACAAGTGATAGGGAACACACTTTTTGAATGAGACCATAAGGATTTTATCGGAAAAATTCATGGTGGTGCACCATAAGACAACACCCTATCTCCCATAAGCTAGTGGGAGTGTTGAAGCATTCAACAAGATATTAGGCCACACATTAACAAAGATTTGAGATGTTGGATGGAAGGAATGAGATGATAAAGTCTTTGTTGTAATTTATTCATATAAAACTACATATAAGAGGTTAAATAAGGTCACACCCTTTAAGTTAGTGTTTGGCATTAAGGTTGTGTCACCTATTGAGTTTATATTTCCCTCTCCGTGTATTACGTGCACAGGAGGCCTAGATGATGAACAAGCAGTGGAATAACACATATGTAAGTTGATGTAGTTGGATGAGAAGTGCACCATTAATCGATGGAGTCAAAAGATAGAATATCAAGACAGAAGGCATGTCATGATAGGAATATCAAGAATAAGGAGTTTGAGGTGTGAAATATAGTTCTTCTGTATGATTCAATATTTGTGTGCCACACTGGGAAGTTGAAAGTCCATTGGTTGGGACCATTTTTAGAAAAAAAATATTGGAATCATGTTCTTTCAGTTACATGCGCTAGTTGGCACTTTATTACCTGGTTACATCAATGGGAGTAGGCTGAAGCCCTACTATAAATAATTATTCTTAGTGTTTGTAATAAGGAAGTATTTCCATTTAGATTAGGTTTTCCTTTAATGTATTTATTTTATATGTTTTTCCTTTCATTTTTTATATGATTTGTCAATTTAGTTGTGGTATGTTGTAATAAGCGTACTTGCGTGCCTATAGCTGATTACTATCTATGTGAGTTTCATGCGCAGAGGACCACACATACAATTAGTGTGGGGGTAGAGGGAAAGCATGAATGCACTGAAGAGAGATGAGATTCACAAAGTCCTAAGTACTAAAGGAGCATGAGTGTTGTTGGTGATGTTGGTTGTTGAAAGATGGTGGTAAGGTGTCATAAGAAAATGGTGATAATAAGGATGAGGCCAAAGGAAAATCCACGTATGGTAAGCGTGCAGTGTAATGCGAGGTAGGTAGTGACATGGATAACTACATGGTCTAACATGTAAAGGTTGATGTACTTTAGTGCATGGGGCACGTGCAAAAGGAGGTCTACGGTCAGAGTAGTTTTCATGCTTGAAGGTTGTAGCTAGAGCACACGAATGAACACATGAGTAGAGTACGCAATGAAAACTACGAAAAAGGTGGGAAAACATGGAAAAGAAGAATTAAATGCAATTATACGTGGTGGCAAGTAATTAATACATGTAAAATTTGAATGCCTATAAATAAAATGTCAGGATAAAATCATTTTTACCTCACCTTGTGCAAAATTTGAGAATGCTTATGTGTGACCTAGGGAAAACTTGAGAAATTTGGAGAGAAATCAAGTGCTGAGCTAAAGAATTGTGAACCAGAGGGTGAAGGAGAACATGGCCATGGGTAAGAGTGAGTTTAATTGGAGGGAACCCCATAGTTTGAGATGGAGTGAATGGATTTTTGAAGGAAATAAGATTTCTCTAGTTAAGGTTTCAAGAATTAGGGCACAACCTATAAAGTTGAGTGGAGAAGTATAACAATGTTGTGCCTAAGGTTTGTGGTAAGAGGTTTGAAGTGCTAAGTAGAGCAAGGGACAAGGTAAGATTTTGATTTTACATGAATGAAATGGCACTAAGGAAAGTAGTGGCCGATTCACCGAAGAAGAGGGGCAAGGGTAAAGAAAAGTTGACTTCCTACATTGGACATTCAGGAGGAATGATACTCAGAGATGTAGTGACCCAAAATGGAGTATTGATAGGAAAAGAGTGGGTATCTCATGTTAGGAGCATGTTCGTAAGTGATTATAACCATCAAATAGATTTGATGGTGCATGTGGCATGGCAACAAAAATTGTTTGGTTGATGGAGGAAAGGACCCCAAATGATAAGTCAGTATATGATGACAAGGTGAAGAGGCTGCTGAAGAAGGTTAGGCTATTGCAACTATATGAGTTTCCGTTAAGGATTCCTGAGAGGTTATATCAATGGTTGATGTCATGTGCATACATGAGGAATATTTATATTTTTTAGGTAAGAAGGATGAACATTACCACACAATTAATTGAAAATTATACTAGATTGATTAATAATGGGATTTATTTTGATGATGACTTAGCTAATGATGCTGAGGTAAAGAAAACTGTAGTGGAGTTTGAGTATAAGAAAGGAGGGCACAAGCTTTTTATATTGTTAAGCTTGAATGATCTTGTCATGAGGATGGTTGTGCACTTGCTCACAAATCTGAAGAAAACAGAAAAGATGGAAACAAGTGAATAAAATATGGTTATATGTATGCAAGAAAATATCAAAAGGAACTATATATAATATTTCTTTTTTTATAGCAGAGGATATCATCAATGCTGATCACGTGATGGTGCTAAGATTATGTTTGGAAACATCTTACTTGTGATAGTGTTCTCTGAGATTGGGGTTCCTGATGGGCCGAAAGAAAAGATATGGGAGTATCCTGCAGAAGATCCCTCCCCTGCAAAATGGTTTTCTAAGTATGCACGATATGGTGACACCAACATATAAGGTGCGTGTAGAAAAATGGTATAAATGAATGCATGATGCGTTCGGTACAGAATGGAGAATTCACAACTAAGTTTCTTGGTCTTGTTTAGATGGAGTTTCTGATTTCACCATCTATTAACAGTTTTTTATCAGGAGGTTTACGTTAACTGATGGTACTAAAAGCCCATGGTGTAAACTTTCATTTTAATTTTACAAGGAAGTACTTTCAAAGTGTTATGAATAGGTTTAAGGAGGCACAGAAAAATTGAGTATTTTATCTGATTAAAGTGGATAAGGAGCACCATGAGATGCTTCAAACAATTTTCTACCCAAAGAATCATGCCTATAAAGAGAAGTATGTATCAATAAATTGTACATATGTTGAAACTAGATACATTACCAATAGCTTTAGTGGATGGAGAAAGAATATACATTTATCTAAGGCCTCAGTTTGTTGATGGAGAATTTTTTAAGGATGATGTAAGTATTCTCGAGGATCCCTCCATGTGGAAGAAGGTCAAACCAAAGAAATGAGGGCGCAAAGAGACTCCTTCTATCAGTAGGAGTGAAGGGGTAAGTAAGGATAAAACTCCTGTTTCAAGTGCGCCTATAGGGAAGACATCAGAATGGAAGGAGGTAGGTACAAAAACCTATATCAGAAGGAATCCTAGAAGAGGAAGGTCTCCGATGTAGAAGAAACAAAAAATAGTTCATAGCTCAAAATCTGAGGATACAGAGAGCCTCAAGGACAAAGAGGCTGAGAGCAAGGAAGAACATGGGAGCCAAAGGTGAGTCCACATAGGTGTATACCATCAAAGAGACTAAATGTGGAGAGATCAAAGAAACACATTTTGAGGACACACATGTCATGGATGTGGAGGTAGAGGGGTGTCAATGTGAAACCATATGACACTCAAGTTACAAAGTGAAAACCGAGGAACCAACTATAGAGCAAGAGGATAGGTGTATTCCCGACCCTGAACTAGAGCACATAGTGGAAAAATAGGTCACACAGATTATAGAGAAACTTGTAAAACATGAGGTAGAATGCAGTGTAGAGGAAGGAAAGAGTGAAGAAGATGAAGGGATCACGGGTGGAGAATTAAACCTTGGTGTAGGTTTCCCTAAAGGTGTTCATAGGAAAGAAGAGATGATTATACATCCCACAGGGACCTATAATGCAGTATGTTGAAGATCCCACCAAGGTTCTGTGTGTGAGGTATCAGACTCATGATACCTTTATACCAAATATTTTTCTAGTCATCATTTAATAAGGATGATGTGCTACTACACATAAGGAAGATGTTGTCTTGAGCACTTTAAATATACATATTGAGGAGCCAAAATTTGAAGTGAGCACCCATTCATTATTGGATACCAGTGAGTCTGCAGTATTCAATAGATATGTATCTGATAGTTGATTCCCAACAATTGACAGATGAACAAGCATGTAAAACACTTAAAAAGCTATCAGTGGAGGTGGTTTGTAGGATTTTTGACAAGAACAAAAATATACGGTTTATGCAGAGGGAGTTGGAGGCGAAAAATAAAGAGATAAGAGAAAGGGACAAAGGAGATAAAGGAATAAGGAAAATATTATTGCACAATTGAAACAAGAGTTAAGGAATGAGAAAGGGAAAACACACGTGACTTACAAAAATCCTGAATACATAGATGATGCAATCTTACTAGCGTGCACCATATCTAGCCCCTCTTGATAAAACCAAGTATGAAACTCCCTTCCATTGTATAGAAGATTTAACACACATAATCATAACTCAACAACCACCCCTTGCATTCGAATCTATAGAAGAAGTTATGGCATGATATAAGTAGTAAGAAAGATAAAAAAATTGAAGCTACCCTAATACAATACACTGAGTTAATTGAATCAGTGAAAGCAACAGCTCACATGGAAGAAGTTGTCTATGAAAATTGTGATGATAGAGATCATGTAGTGGGACTACTTGTTGCAAAATATGAGGCAAATCTGAAAGAGTTCCAGGCCAAGAACAAAGGAAACAAGGTGGAATGAGAAAGAATATTGATGGAAGTTGAGTAGAAGCATGAGGCAATTGATTCATTAAGAGCCTCGATTAAAAATAAGTTGAGTGAACTCTACCCAAAAGTTATGTGCAAGATGGACGTGCTAATTGATATAGGAAAATAACTTGAGATTTTGGTCAAAAATTTGTAGGTAAAGGGTGACGATTTGAATGTTGAGGAGGTTCCTATCATTTTAGGTGAGGCCTTTACTCAAGAAAGTAGTGAATTTGAGGGGTGGAAAACATTGGAAGAATTAGTGAACAAGGAATCCCCCCTCCTTTTTGCACAGTAGAACATGAAGCTTCTTTCATTTTTTGGAACAAGCCAGACATATATTATTTCATTATTTAATTCTTGGAGGATTCCTTATCATTATTTTGGTGATCGGACATAGTGTTGTTGAGGAAAAACAACATACCTAGTGTGGGGTAATGTTGGGCACAATAAAATGGCTAAGTGTTTGAATTATGTAGAGGTTCCTGCACACGCGGGAAGGACCACATGAGAAATGCATGGGAAGGGAATTTGAAGAAATGTGTGGAAGGATATACCTGGTGAGATGCATAAAAATGATAGGGTTTACACTCTAAACATAAAAGGAGATGTGCACAAGGATCATTGTCAGATAGGTCAGAGGAATTAGTGAGTTTTTTGTATGTGAAGCTAAACATAGAATTGAAGTGTGCAACACACAAGGAGGATTAAGTGTATCAAGAAGAGTCTATGTTTGAGGAAATAAATTTCAGTTTAAACATGTGTATGGGGATAATAATAGGATTATAACTAGAGTTAACTATATATGATCTATTAATAGATGGAGCTTGCATGCTTCTATAGACATCTTGTAGCGGTGCATAAATATTCTTGGCATGTAGCCTATTTTGAGAGTGCATGGGTGGTGAAGCGAATATTACCTACCCCTATATATATGTATTGATTTGCATGGTTTTGAAGGTGCATGCTAAGACAATGAATGATTTGTAAGGTTATGTTGTTGGTTTATGAGTGCATCCTAGACTTATGACAATAATTTATATGTATTCAAATTTTGTGGATTAATATAATGGATCATTTGGTTGGATATTGATTGTTGATGTCTATTACTGGTAACTATATGGTGAATCTAATCTTAGTGGTTATGTGAACTTGTATGTTTACTTATTTAGGTGTGTTTCCAAATTGATCTCATAGATCTAGTTATTATAGATTATGGAAAATATGTTCATGCATGCTAAAATCCTTGACAAAGAAGAGGGACTTGGTACCTTCATGTGCTTCGGGTGAGCTCTCAGATATTTATGAGTGATGTGCTAATGCGCATAGGATTTGAGTTATAAAAAAGAGTACAACAACCAAGGAAGATCAAGGTATAATGTATCAGAACTAAGAGAACTAGTGATTGAAAATTAAATGGGGTGTGGTAATAGGACAACCAATGATAGGTATTGTGATGCAATAATAGTGAGGATTAATTTATAAATTAAGATTCTAAGTAGAGATACCAAGATATTGAAGTAATGACAAATAACATACATTATCTTTGATGTGTGGATCAACCAATACACCATGTATAGGTAATAGATGAATAGAGACAAGAATATACAATGTATCAGAAATAAATCTGTCATTTATATCAGATTCATTAGAAGTAATGGATGGTGTAGAAGGAGGTATACAAGTAATAGTACCAATCATAACATCTAAGGTATGCTCATAAGATGATGGTGATGGTACCAAAAATGAGTATTATGCACTTCAGGAGTATATGCAACATTTTTATGCATAGGGAGTGGATATGTGAATATTTTCAATTTAGAAGCGTTGTTATTGGTTTACTTGGAAGATTTAGTGGGCTCATCCCATTAAATGGAATTAGAGTACAATAAGATCCTGGATAATACACTGAAGTTTTATGTATCTATCCGTGGAAACGAACAACACATCGATGATAATAGAAATAGTCTTTGCCATCAAAAATGTTACTTTGAGGCTTGCTCATGATAACCTCAAATGGTGAACGAAGAGACACAATATTGCACTCAAGTACTTGTTTTAGGAAAATATTATGAGGACATGGTAAATGTGTAAACTATCATCGAGTGGGTTGTAATTATAGATGATTAGGTTTATTAATAAAATTAATAGTGTCTTTAAGAGGAGCCTTAGGATCATTGGTATTTCCCTTAAATGTAATTTTTCTTTGAGCTTTAGCATGATATGGATTATGAGTGCTAGCAACATACTTTAGCTTCACATTGTTTGAGTGTATGACATAAATGGTCAAATGATCTAAAATTTTCAAACATGACCAATTCTTGTAAAGGATGGAGTCGGGCTTGTGTAAAAATATACTTGCAAGTCACTATCAACTATAATTTTATTCATTATTGTAATCATGGTATGATTAACGATAAGACATGATCATTGATATGTTCATTAGATCCTTAGTGTAGCTTGGAATTTTTCACATAAAAAACCTTATCTCAAATGTTGATAGAAAATTGCAAGCTAAAAATTGATTTGCTAATGTAGTGAAAGAAAAAGCAGAATGTGTGGGGAGATCATATAACCATTGTAATGTAAATTCCTTAAGACTCATAGGAAATAACTTAGTAGGAAATATTTCATACAAGGCATAATCGATGCAATCCACATGAAATGATTTAAGATGTTTTACATGATAACCTTTTCCATCATAGATAGGAAGGTTAGGTGCAACAAAACTAAGGGGAAAAGAGTAAGAGGACACCTCGAGAGCTAGTGGATTGTTTCAGAATTGGACCGATTCCATAACATGAAAAGAAGTGGAAATACCTTATTGTATTTGTAATATTTGAGTTGTTAATGTGTGAATAAGGGTTTCAAGATCTTGTGTGTTAGAGGAAGAAGCATGTGAAAAATTAAATATGGGAGGTATAGTAGCAATAGTATTTGTAGGAATAGGAATATAAACATTGTGAATTGGAATATTAGTTTCCCCCTGAGAATATGGGTACCATAAATGTAGGAATAGTAGATGTTTCTAAGTTATATGATGAATCATTCTTTAAGTTGCTCTCATGTGGTATATAGTAAGATATGAATGTTAGAAGGATTATCTTGTAAAAATATACAAATTGTTGGGTGTGATCATCAGTAAGGTCCTAGGTATGATTTATAGAGTGAGTATTGGAAGCATCACCTTAGGCATGATAAAAATTTATTTTCAAAATAGCGTTAGAAAATAGATAATTGTGGACGTGCACACAAGAGTACCCGGGGGTGGTTTGGGAATGAAAAATGTGGGAAAGCTACATAAATATTGATAATGATGTCAGAGAGTCAGCATAATAAAACACAATATCCAAATAAAATAAAATATAAATCATATTTCTACTAGGGGTTTGAGAAACGGGGTTCAATTCAAGAGTTGGGTTTAACAAATGTTTTCACCCTTTTATGGCGTGATTAGGGGGTTTACACTATAATCAAACAAAGAATGAAATAAGAGCTACATATCGTTATTATGACTAACTAACTTCCAAAATTAACCATTCAATATCAGGATAACACATTGATACTTGCAACAAATGTAAATGATGCAATACAAACTCACAAATACATGGGATTGAGTGAACTTATTTGATTAGAGGTGATTATAATTTTTTTTGGGTGATCTAGATGCTTAAATAGGGGGTATCTAAAATTGAGAATACTTCAAAACTGAGACTGTGACTTGAGAATCACCCTTGGTAGGATCATGTAGTAGGGGAAAGAACATATGTATAGTCTCAATAATTTTTTTTCATTTTGTGATAAATTTTGCAATAGGATTCCATAAGAGTGCTACATTATAAATGAGGTGAGTTTCACTTGCTTATATATGCTTCTGAAGGTGATTTAAGTTACAAATTCTAAATGAGGAATAAGTAACCCACTGAATAATGTGTAATGGAAAGTTTTGGACCAAAGTGTTGAGAAAGATCAAAACCATAAACTAGGGTATGGACTATATGGATGTTCTTGCCCTTACTATATGTCTTTGACCTAAGAGGGATAATATGAATTTTTAAGTTTAGAAGATGATAAGTCAAGTTTCTTGTTAGGTTTCATGCATTCAAATCTTATAATTTGTTGACATATGAGTATGTAAGAGAAATAAAGATAGATAAGAGACATAGGGATGTATCAGATGAGAATGGGTAATGTGTACATGTTTGAGAAAGAGAGAAATGCCAATATTAGCAGTGTCAAAGTGTAGAATTACCAAATTTGAGTGTTTGCACTTTCTTCAATAATTTACCTTTGGAACCCTATATAAGAAAGTATATACCTCTCAGTTACACACCTGGAAATCATATGGTACTACATTGACATACTCTCTTGTAACAATCACAAAAGGTACCCAAGGATCCCTAAATATCATCAAAGCTTATGCACATCCATTAAGGTAGAAATCACTAGATGTATGAAGCATAATACCAAGTCAATAAGGAAATTCATCTCATTTGAAATCACTCAAAGATCCCTTCTCCAGGTATTTTATCAAGAGAAAAACTCAAGGATTATCAAAGAGGTTCCAATTGCTAAACCATATTTACATTCATTCAAATATCACATGTTAAATGGAGAATGGTGTATGGTTTAAGGATTATTTGGAGTAGTGCAAGTGTTAGTAATGCATGAGGGTACCCACAACCCAAATAATGTTTTTTGTAGGGTATCCCACCCATGGATAGGGTTTGATATCTTATTCAAAATTTCCATAGGGATTTATAGCATGACCAACAATTAGGGTTTGATAAAGATAAACATTTTCAAAGAGGTGATACTTCCATAAAGTTACAAAACCTTATTTAGAATAGGTCCAAAACTGTACGAACAGTCTTAGAAGAGTCATACAGTCCTGCACCAACTCAATGTCTAGCTACATTTTTAATTTCAAGGAATTATCAGTTCTAGATTCCCTAATTCCAACTATATTCACATAACAAACCATCTATAATCAGACAATTTCACCTACTCTCTTGTGTTTTAAGATTGTAGAATAGCATATACACAATTGTAAGCATGAAAGTGTTGTTTTTATATTGTATTATTAATGTTGGAATTTAATTAATTAGAATAACACCTTGTATCTACCCTTCACACCCTTTATGTATTTAACTCACTAAGCTATATTATAAATATAATAAGAGTGTAAACACATACTACCCATTTGACTTATGAAGATCCTATGTGAAAAATTGAGTGTTAATTACCACGTGGTGAAGAATGTGGATAAAATGGAGGTCTTATATCCAACGTGTTAAGTTCTTAGGCTATTTTATTAAGTGATTGGGTGATTGTGGAGGAAAATTTCCAAGAATCTATGACCCTGATGGAGATACATTCAGTGTTAATTAAATAATGTTTCTACTACCATCTAGGATTCTACAACCCTGGTAGGGATATTTGAAAAACCCACAGAGATACTTTCCTATTGAGATGTCATTTTGTGCATTTAACAACATTGGAAATATTTCATGCTCTTTTTTAGGGGGTTAAGCACCATGATTAGATAGGTACGGGAATTCAATACATATGATATAATGACATTAGCTAGAGACTTTAGTAATGACTTAGTAAGCATTAAGACAATAATTTAAAGAATAAAAGTGTGTGGGGATATCAAATAACAATTGTTATTAAATATGCTAGATGGTCAAAAATGAGGCTCAAATAAGTATGAAAGTTCCTATGGTGCACCAAGCATACTTAACAAGTTATCTATAGCCAACGAACATCATTAATGCATACCAGGTGTAAATGGAGAAATGAGAGGATACTTATGTAAAATGGATACAACATGGATGTAATGGGGTGATGCAACACTAGAACGTCCAAGTGGTTGCATGGAATTTTTGGATTTTAAGTATGTTTCGTAAAAAAATTATTATTTTGGAAGATTTTTAATATTTGAATTTTTTGGGATTTTTCACGCATACATGATTTTTTTGTATTTTTGAAATATTATATAATTGGTGTTACTGGTGAAAAAATAAGATGTATGTTGGAATTAAAATGTGTTTTGAATTTGGGATGGATGAAGAGGAGTGGGATGTATTTTGTGGTGATAGCATGAAAGTGAATGAAAATATAAGCCTCCCAGTCTTGGTAGTGATTAGAAGAATATAGGACAAAAGGTGAATAAGAATTTGAATGAAGAGGAATAAAGTGGGATAGGTGATGATGATGGAAGAAAGAAGAGAAGATAATATGCCAAGTGTGAAGAAGAATATGATAGTGGTTGGATTAAGTAATTATAAAATATAAAAACGAGATAATTAAGATAGGGGTTATATGTGAGAAATTTTTAGGTTGATGAGGATTAGATAATAACCTCTTGTAGCTCCAATTACATCATTATGTGATGTACTTAATTCACTGAATCTAGATATCATATAATATGGATAAGGAGTAGATAAACATTTTGGATGATACCCAAAACTTGAATTGAAAGATAGTACTCCAAACCTTACGGTTTCTATTTTAGGAATAATTATAAAGAGTGTGATATTTTCCTGTCTCATATATCTCATATTATTTCATTACTGCATATGCTTTATTTCTATGTGGATGAGAAGGTCCGACATAAGTACTTTGTTTACCAATCAAAAGTATGTGACCATATTGAAGTCTTCACCTCCTGAGCCACACAGCATCGATAACCTCAGGTGAGAATATTCCCCATTACTATATTTCTATCAGAGTCCATCTATGTTTAACCCTGGATTGAATGGAATGATCCCAATCTCATGACATTGAAGTGGTGTGGGTAATGAGTCATTCTTAAGATTGCAACCATGTCTGAGATGTGGAATGTTGTGTATCATGAACAAGTGAGAACTTGATACATCTCCATTTTTGGTGCATGACTTCAAGAGAATCCTCACCAAATTAAGCCTATGATCAAAATCCTTCTAGCTTGCTAACCTTTACTCATGATCAAAAATGTAGTGAAGAATCCTTTTACTGAGATGTCTCAACCCTCTTCCATTAACCTAACATATATTATTCCTACATCTACGGTGCCTACATCCTTAGGGGCACCTATGACATTCCAATGCACAATGTTTATATTTTTATTTCCTTGCATCCATTATTGTTACTACATCATCATAATTATCCAATCATAATGGTTTGCATATGCTTCTTCATCTAGAACACAATCTCTTGAAAATCCATTCTTCATACACTTTACAAGCTCAAATCTTACAATTACAACAAGGTGCAACTTGAACCATTCTCATTACTACAAATTCTACTCAATTTCTTGCATAATCCACCTTACACCGGAAGTTGTATCATACCCTTTTCTTATTGGCTTTGTTACACCTAAACTTCCTATTTATGATGGCAAAAATTGATTCCCGTTGAAGCATCTCTAGATAATTTAATGTGGATTATCTTTGATTATGTATCTCATGACATCTTTACTCACCAAGTTGTCTTCCCTGGAGCATTCTTAAGGAATTTACACTACAATGGTTTTGTGATCTCCCCACACACTCCGTGTTCTCTTTCACTGCTATTAGCAAAATCAATTTTTAGCACAATTCTCTATCAAAATATGCGGATAAACGTATTCTTATGCACAACTAATTTCCAAACTGTGAATAAGGATATAATGAACCTATCAATGGTTAAGTATTACCTTAGTATAAGACCATGCTTCCTAAGAGGAGCAATAACATATTAACTGAAAGTGAGTTAATTACAAGATCTATTTACACAAAGTTTACTTTCTCCTTTGCTAAGAATCGTTCATATTTGACAATTTTTTATATTTTGACCATCTATATCATACACTCAAAGAGCATGAAGATAAGTTTCTACATATGAGCAAAATCAAATATGTTGCTAGCACATATAATCCATTTAATTCCAATTTTATACGTAAATCCACATTCAAAGGAAAGAATAATCTTTCAAATACATTGTTAATGTTATTGCTCAACCAAACTAAAACTAAAACATGAACGAAGATATTTTACTCACTTACCTTGTGCCCCACACATTCTATTGAAGTAATTTCTTGAGTTCAATATTGTGTCTCTCCCTCCAAAATTTGAGGTTGATTAGAGAAAGCCTCAAAGTAAGAGTTTCAATGTCAATTATTATTATGATTATCATAGATGTATTGGTCACTCTACACATATATGTGTTAAGATATGACACATCATTCAGGATCTTATTGACTATAATGCAATTGAATGGGATGAGATAACTGAATCTTCTAAGCATATACATAACGATTCTAAATTTAAAATCTTCAATGATCCACTTCCTAAGCATACTAATGACCCATCTACTTCATAAGCTCATAACACTCATCGAGTGGCATCACCACCATCTTCTTATGCTCATCTTGTTGATGTTATGATTGGAACTATTACTCATACATCATCTTCTACACTAATAATGTATTTTGATGATTCTGATATAGATGACACACTAGTTTCTAATACACTATTTATTCCAGTCTCTATTCATCAAATTCCTATTCAAGGTGTTTTTGTTTTTCCACATAGTAAGGATAATATGTGTGCATGGCCCTTACTTCAGTATCTTGGTATCTCTTTTGAGATTATGGCACTTGAATTTTATCCAAAAATTTAATGAATTACACTACCAACAATATTTGGATCTATCATTACACAAAATTCATTCTTGGTTGTTAAATATGTTGCTACTATATTATTGCATCTAGGTCTCCCTTGGTTATATGCTCATAGGGTTGTTTCATAAATATATCATTAGCATGTTAATTTTATTCATCATCAGTACGTTTTTACTATTTTAGTTATTCCCTTCATGGATTTCTCTCCTAGTATGACTCATTCTTCTACATTTTCTATCACTCTTCCTGGTGCATTTATAGATAGGTCTCTTGTTTCATGCACAAATTTGCATAGTTCTAGTCCTCTTCAGTCTCATCGTAAATTTTTGGTTGTGCACACTACTTCACATAACATTATCCCTCATAGTTCTCTTTTTATGAATTTGGTTGCACATACGGATTCACATCGTTCTAGGTCTCATTATAGGCATTTAGTTACACATGTTACATCACACAGTTTTAGGGCCTCTATATCTCCTCCTAGGCCTTCCTTTTCACACATTTTCTCTAGTAGTTCAAACTCTAACAATCAAGCCTCACGGATCCCTCTACAATTTCTCATAGGTATTCTAATAGTTTTCATTCTTCTAGTATTCCACATAAAAAATCACACCTCACATTCTATTCATTTCTCTACTATTTATAGTTTTGTTCATAAGCCTTATTTAGTACATATCACCATGATGGTTCCACTTGCACCTGAGTCACATTCTATGACACATTCAAGGCTTGACCCTCCATCATATTTGATAGTTACTTCATCTCCTTATGAGGTTCTCTTGGGATATCTCTTATGATATCCCCCCTCTTGCACATAGTTATGAAAAGATAATATAAAAACATTGAAATATGTTCAAAATACAAAAACATCCAAATAGTTACAAAAATAAAAAATTAGGACTTGATTCTAGGGCATATATTGTTTTCATTTTACATCATACATGTTTTTTATTCCTTTAGTTTGATAGATATCATTTCTTATTTACACACATGCATTCACGTGGTATATTGAGCATGATGCATGACCTAGAAAAAGTGATACATGATGATATGTGTTGGACTTAACCTTGCACAAACTGCTATCCTCCGGGGGCATCTACTTTTTCACACCATATCTAGGTGTTATATTTCCATTATAATTCCTTTATTTCCTCATTACGCTATATATTGTGTAATTATTATCTTTTGGAATAATAGGACTAAGATATGTGTCTTGTGAAATGCTTATAGCTATTAATTTAATGAATTTTTAATATCGTAAGATATGTACTTTTCCTCACATTTTGATACACTAGATTTTCATACATGTTTTCTAGTTTTTGTGCATGTGTGTGTATGTATGTTTATTACTTTGATTATATACTAAGGCCCTTGATTGTCTTGTGACACTATGGGTGTCCCATGTTTGTAGGTGTTTCACCTTTTGTGTGATATTGTTTTATATATTTGCACTTATTTCTACACTATATGCACTTATTTTCTACTAACACATGTTTTACTATTGTTGTTATTACTATTTTGTTGCATTAACATTGTTATGGTCATCATACTTCTTGTTTTTAGTCTTCTTGTTTTGTGTCATGGTTTATGCCATGCACACCTCTCTTACAGATATAGTTTCTTCTTAGTTTCAACTATTGATGCCCATTTTGATCCCCTTATCACTTGGCACCATCTTTGCAAAAACCTTCAAAACATGTTGAAGTGATCTCACCATTTTACTTATTTGTTCTACAAATTGTTTGGTGGTTCCTTGATCCTCAAAGTTATATTTGTGTCATGCTAGGACCATATAATATGGATTTGAACTTAAATCTTGAATTTCCTTTGGTTTTGATGATTTCACAAAGTTACAATTCTCTGTGGCTTTCAAGAAGTAGTATTTTGTGGATTGAAGAAAATGTAGTCTTTGACTGGTTTGAAGAAAAGTAAATAAGATAAGAAAGTCAGATGATAGTGTTTCACGGGCTAAAAGAAATTGCATAATAAATCCATAGAATAAAGGGGTGAAAATATTTAGTGTTTCGTGGACTTGATGATTATAATCTTCCCTAGAATTTTTCATTTTCACAATACAAAATAGTGTAGTCTACTCAGCAGAAGCCACAGTGCCCAAAGAGAGTTTTGTGAGGAGTTGTGAAGCAAAGATAAGGAAGTTAGAATGTGACCAAGTGTGGATACCATGGAATAAGGAACTTAATGTTTCATGGGTTTATAGAGGTTTAGTATTCTACGGAGTTTAAAAAGGCCGTGAAACAAAGAATTATCCTTGTGGGGAAAGTATGCCACATAATGAAGGAATCATATCTTCGTGGCATCAATAGAGGGCATGAACATTCATGGCATACTTATGTAAGAATAGTAAATGTGGGAGAGTATAAAAAAACTAAGTGTATAAAATTGACAAACCCATAAGATAATGAAATTTGGTGTTTTACAGACATCAGACACTAAATATTCCACTAAATTATTAAATTTGTAGAACCAAAGAAGATCTAAACATCAGGGAAGACCCCATGGAATGAGAAAAAGTCACGATAGACCTATATGATCAAACCAAATCTGTGACATGACATGAATAATCAAAAATCTCTAAAGCAAGGGCGGATTATTCTAGAATCTAGAGAAAAAGGGAGTTTTATGTAAAATGGTCCGGTTTGCAATTTTTCTCATAACTTTTGACCCATGCATCCATTTCACCTTAAATCAAATGTATTGGGAATGCCTTGGATAAGTCTTTCCAAAGAGACTAGTTTTACAGAAAATGGTGAAGTAATTCAAGATATTTTAATGGTGGAATTTTTAGTAGTTGCATGTCATTTTTAGGAATCAAAATGGTTGAAGATGATTTTTTTATCCTCCTTCACCCATGGATTCTTCTTGAAGAATAATATGCATCTCTAGTGCCCACTAAATAAAGAATGGATTGTGATTAACTAAATTATAAATATTCTAGACTAATATGATGTTATGTAAAGTAATAAATAAATGAAAAATTAACTACAATTTGTATCCAAGAAAACTAAGCACAAAGGTATGAAACCCTAATTGCAAAATAAAGGAAATAAAATGCTTATTTGGTTCACAGTGATGTCAAGGGTATGTTAGGTTAGAAACCTAGTAAAATGGAAGTACAGACTATCGGAATTGTGCTAAAAAAATTGTGCAACTGTTGGATAAGGGCGTAAAAGCGTACCCATAATAGGGACTAGAATGCCCGTGACTGCTCCAGTCCTAATTCTGGGATCTGTAGTCCTCGCAGGTTTTCAGGATCTTAATTTTTTTGGGTTAGAAGAGTGTGACAAATATTCCCTTTTTGTCTCTCTGAAGTTGCACCAAGATCAATTTATTCATAAAAAACCCTACAATGAAGAAAACACAAAATCAAGCATAAAAACCCTAAAAAAAGAAAAATGTAGAATGAATGGGTCAGATTGACCTCGGCTGTCATAAAAGTGGTCTTACTAAATTGAGCGTTGTATGAAATTTTAGACCCAGATGTAGTTCTGGTGTGTGTGTGTGCATGACGTGCCCTAGGTGCTCTTGTGTCAGTCACACTTTGTGAAATAGTGAGCAATAACTAGATTTAGAAAATTTAATAGTATGTGTGCATAGAATATAATAGAATCCCTCCCCCTATGAAGTATGATGTAGATGTCCTAATTTTTGCCTTCATGATGGAGCTATGTGGATGCCAATGTAATAGATGGATGCAACTCTAGATGGAGTGATAGTATTGTATGATGTTAGGTCCTTCATGATGGTCTCATAACTTTATATTTATAGGGTTATCTTGCTCTAATTTTGTAATTGACCCCAAAAAGGTTGTGTTGTTGTAGGCTCACAGCACCCCTGGATGCAGATCAGGCTTCTAGGTTGATGTTCAGGCATCCAGTGTGATTGCACAACATGGAATCCTTTCTCCAAGTGTGGGACTTGTAAAGATGAGAAAAGATTCTCCAGAGAAGGCTGGTTCCTATTCCTCTATTCAGATGCACACAAAAAATGCAGAGGGTTTGCTAAAACCTAATCTAACTTGCCAAGGAGACAGGGTAAGAAAATGCATAAATAAAAACCTAAACTACAAAGGTGATGCACCGAGGAATGTTAGACATTCGTTTTGCAAATTTAACATAGACCACATAGATGCAATACAAACACCATGCACAGGTAACCAAACTGCAATAAGAGATCAAAATGACAGCAATGAATACATGAGAGGGTTGAGAGTCAATCACAACACATATATTATTGCTCAAGAGTCGATACAGTACATTACAGTGGCCAAGAGGCAAAAAGACTGGCATTGCAACCCATATGGGAGGTTTGAAAGCTCCACAAATTCTCTGGCAAGCGAGGGAATAAGGGAGGATGCACAACAAAAATGTCCGCCTTTTAAGGAGCTCTTCTTTACAATATATATCAAGAAATGAGAGAGGGAAGAGAGAGGAAATCTAGAATCTGCCCCAACCACTTCTTGGTAGCATTTAAAATCATCTCATTATGACAGAAGCAGTGGATTCTGGAAAAATGGCGGGCTGTCTAACAGGAGCGGCGAGCTGTCTGCTGCATTAAAGTTGGTTGTTGAAGCATTACTCCTGTCTATCACCACGCGTCAGAGATGTTTTCTTAAATTTCTCCTTCCAAACTACACCAAAATGTAAGATTCACCCCATAATCATGTAGATAACTTCAACAGCTTTCCGTTGATATAAAGAACGTGCAAATCCGAGCTCTGGATTGAAAGATATGATGATCTGAAGATTTAGGGCACAAAACAGGTGAAAACGGATTTTTAAATTTCTTTTCCCGCGCTCTGCCATCTGGATGACACATGGCAGGCTCTGGTTCACTAAGCAATTTTCTCTCTCCACCTTTTCGTGGGATTTTCTTGTGGGCCCCTTAAACTTGGACACGTGGCACTATTTCATTGGTTCGGATCAGTGCTCGAAAACTCACCCCTTTGACTTTTTGGACCTTTTTCCTTTGCGACACGTGTCATGCTATGGTTTTTCCACGGGCCTACCAGATTTTTGCATCTACTGCATCTTTTTGCCCCAGATGTCTCAGTGCTTCACGGGACAGAATCCTCTGATCCGCCCGAAATGGGCTTCCTCGTCCCTTTTCTACCGGTGACACGTGGCGTTATCTGGTTGGTCCTCAGCTCCTTCAGCTATCCGCATCCCGCGCATCCCTTTGTCCCACTTGTCCTTGTGCTGAAGTTTCCTATTTCAGATGAACCAGCCGCTTTGCATCCTTCGCGTCCATTTGTCCCAAATGTCCTAGTGCTGTCTGGGACAAATTCTTCCGGTTCGCTCGATTCGGCCAGTTCGCGTTCCTTTGTCCCACATGTCCTAAAGTAGTTGGTCGATTTTATTCTCCCTTCAGCCGGGTCGGATTCTCACACCCTGTGCATCCTTCTGGTCTGACTGTCCCGGTGCTACAGTTCTCTATTTCAGGTGAACCGGCCGGTTTGCGTCCTCTGTGCACTCTTGTCCCACTTGTCCTTCGTAAAGGACTTGGACAAATTTTCTTTCTTTCGGCCGATTCGGGCATTTCACGTCCATTTGTCCCAAATGTCCCTTTTCTGTTTGGGCCGCTTGGAGGCTTTTCGGCCGATCCGCGCCTTCCGCGTATAATTGTTCCAACTGTCCCAAAGGCGGCCTTGAGCAGGACTTAGCCAATTTTATGATTTTCTCCTGAATCAATCTACTTGCTTGGAACTAAAAAAACTCTGATGCATGTTATCAAATTAACTCTGGGGGGTGAAATTTGGATAACAGGTTGACCAAAGAAAAGATAAACATGAAAAACAACTAGAAGAGGCCTAAAACGTGGCTGGAAAATGCTGGAAGGATCGGGGCACCCCCATGTGGGACCAAGGTGCCTATATGCGAAAATGGTTGGGCATGTAGGTGTAATAGGTCACAAATTATGAAATGAAATAAATAAAATGGCCAAAAGGAACGGGGGCCAGTTAGTAATTTATTCCCTTAGAACCTTCCAATTAGTAGAGCGTGGAAACTATAGATGAAAAAATGTGCAAAGAAAAAGTGATGAGATTGAACCTACGGAAGAACATGTGTGTTTTATTTCTGCAATGTTTAGTATCCTGCATGGTTAGTAAAGCATGTGTGTTGTCATGGAATGTTGTTTTTTTGTTGTTGTTGCCCCCATTTCACTGCTTGTTTCTCATACAGCTGGACCTACAAGGAGAAAACGATCAAGTAGTCAAATATGTATGTATGTAAATGTAAAAATGTTATGTAAAAGACACATGTATATGAAATTATGTAAAAATATGCAAATGTAAATGGAAAATGTAAACATAAATGTAAATGGAACATGTGCACCATATCCATGTCGATAAAAATTTTAAAAGTATATCCTGTATTGCCTGGGTTTTTTTGGCGATCCAACACCACTGGACAAAGTAGTGTAGGGAGGCACACCCACAGTAACCTCAAAGCATGTAATTTCTCTATAGAAATATGTGTAGAGATCTTTGTATTGTCTAGTTTTTTTCTTGTTCTGGTGCCACTGGATGAAGTAGTGTAGAGAGGCACACCCATTGTAACCTCCAAGCTTGTAACTGCTTTGCAGAAATGCTAAGGACAACATGTCTTGTAAAATTCAGTGTGTATGGGGTTCATAGACTGGTTTGAACCAACTCATTGTATGTAACCCAGAATGTCAAGGACGGAAAGTGCACTGAATTGAACCAGTGTAAGTACATTGTGTTAGTATGTAGAAACCCCCAAATGATGCACCCCCTCTTTAGGGGCGCATGCGACATCACTGATAGGAGACATGTGGCCCTAAAAGAGGGCCAACCAAATGTACATTGAAAATTACTTAGTAGAAACCAAGGCACACACAAATAAAAAGGCTAGCCAAAGATAAGTGTAAATATACATGCATGTAGAAAATAGTGTATAAACTACCTAAACAATGTAAATGCTACCAAGAAAAGAATGTGAACATGCAAGAAGATAAGTATGCCACAAAAAGTGGGTTGCAAATGTGGGACATCACTCATGATGTCACAAGACATGCAAGGCCATCATGGCCACAAAAAATAGACAAGTGTTCATACCAAACATAGGGCAAGGCCTGAAAACAATAGCAAATAATGGCAGGAAATGTAACAAACAAGTATGGAAACCAATATCCCTGCATAAAAAATTTTGCACATGAAGCACTCATTAACATGTTAGAAAGATAGCTAGTATTTCAAAAGTGTGTATAAACAAGTAATGTAAGTGCTAAGTACAAATTGAAATAATAGCACCTGGAAGAGACAAATGTGTGGATGCCCCAATGACCAGTGTAGGAAGGGTAGAAGGTGAGAATCCATGTTGCATGTAAGAGACATGTATCTACAATCACAACTAGAAAAAGGTGTGAACTGACATGTGTGGATGATATAGGTAATTAACATACAAGTAATAAAACTCACATGTGTAATAAAGTGATTATGAACAAGCAAGCGTAAGCACAAATAAAAGCAACCATATATGCAATATGTTGTGGATGGATAGAATGGAATAAATAATGGAATTATAGGATCCGTGTGCCCCCCAAGTGGATGGAAATGTATGCAGTGAGGTTAATTTTGTTTTCCCCCTCAGGAGTCAAGAATGAACCATAAACGAGAGTGTGTCATCGTTAAATGGTCGAGTAGTGTTTATCATGTCTAACACGTTGTGATGAGTGTGTATGCAGTGGTGATGAAATGTGACATATAGAAATGGATGTGCGTAAATCTTATAGCCAAAGTGTATATCACGACTTGATGAATGGATGAGTGATGATTTATCCCTAATTGTATATCACTATATGATAGATGGACAAGTGGTGATTTAGACCTAAATGTATATCATTATATGATGAAAGGTAAGGAGTGGTAAGGTAACCTAAGGTTTATACCACTATAAGATGATAGAAGAGGTGATGATTTAGCCTAAAGTGTATGTCACTAAGCTAGTAATGATGAATGATAAAAGGTAGAATATTAAATGTGTGATAAGTGTAAGGTCCATTTGATTTGTAAACCCTCAGCAGTCGAGTATGGTCTGATGAACTAAAGTGCGGCATCAGATAGTGAATGCAGCATGTAGAAGATAATGTAGTATATGTAGGGATAAAAATCTGACCATATGATGAGTGGTATATGTAAGGATTTAATACGTAGAATGCGTAGATATTTTATGTGTAAAATGCAAATGCAATATATGTGGGACGTGTAAAGTGTAATGTAGAAAGTGACCTGTAGTATATGTAGAAAAATAGGAATGTAATGTTAGACTGCTATATGATGAAGACTAGTATAATATGTGTGAAAATATGTGGCGTGGTATGTATGGTATGTAAATTTATGCAACTACCATGATGTATGAGGTGGAGAGATGGAAGTGACCAAATTTTGTAGAATGTATAGCATGCAATGTGTGATGAAGTGTAAAGTATAATGCTTATGGTGTAGTGTGTGGGGTTTAGTGTAGTAGTACTCCCTCAACTGTCAAGTGTGAACTAAAGCACAAGAGTGTGTCATCGAGTAATGATGACGTTAGATTGTAGGATGTGTATTCATATGCTACGAGTGTGATATATGACTATGCAAGTATGGGAAGTGTGTTGATGCTCAGATGGGGGGGATGTGTGAGCTATTATGCCCCCCAAGTGTGTATGCAATGAAAATATAGTCAAAAGGCACTAATTGGGTCGATGTAAGGAGTAGTTGTTTTAAAAAAAGTGATGGGACACTAAAGTGGTATAGGACTGTGATCATTTGATGGTTCATCACCATAGCGAGTTGTATCTAGGTCCCAGTCATCAATATATGTAGATTCGATAACATGTGTTGGAATTACAAGGTTAACGGTAGGATATACTAGTAGAATCTTGCATGGTGGTGATGCAAGTGAATATATATCATTAACATTAGAAGGAGGATTAGTTTCTTTGACGAACTTAGTTGGTTGGAATTTAGATATGAGAGGAGGCAATGTTACACTAAGTGGTAAAGGAAGTCACTTAGATTAACTTTGTAGTTCTATAGATGACTTATTAGGAGGAGTTAGTTAGCTAACATTGATAAGTGGTTACTTAGAGGTTGCTTGAGTGATGCTAACCTGATGCTCATTAGATGGAGAAGAAGCAACATCAGGAATAGGAGAAGTGTTTTCCTAACTAGGAGATGGATCACTATGCACATGTGAGGGGTTTTCAATATCATGCATGTAATGAATAAGAGAATCATCTAAAACTTCCATAGAAATATTAGAAGGATGTTCACTAGCAGTCACAGGAGCTTACTTAGATTTATCTTGACTAAGAAAATGTGGAATAGACTTAGGAGCCCATGTGGGTATAGTGTTTATAGGTGTGCGTGTAATAGGAATTTTTTCTACTAAATGAAATAGAGCCCTGATGCTCAAGATGTTTGAATCTACATTATAAAGCATATAAATCATGGTCATTATTCCCATTGATTTGATGATAATAGAAATATGGATGATCTTGATACTTTGTTAGGTGACAAGGAGGATAGTAATCAATAGACGATAGTGTGATAAATTGACAATTAAGAAGCGCAGCAAGAATTTCATGTGGCTTAACATTGCGAGAAATTATGAGAGGTTGTGGCGATTACATGACTTGAGGTTCAGCTATATGACATGTAGTGGAAATAGATTACAAATAAGATGTAGAAGGATCACAAACATGTGATTGAGAAGCATCCTTAAGCTATTGAATTTTAGATCTAAGAGATGTGATAGTGGATTCCATGACTAAAAATTTATCATGTAAGGCTTGAGTCAAGTCTAATAGTGGTTGAATCCAGTCAAGCTCACCAAAATGGTTAACTGACTGAAATTAACTAAATCTATGTTAGCTAAGAACTAGCTAATCAAATCTAGGAGGACATACAACGCAATAAATAAATATACTATGGAAGCATGTAAATGGAAAAAATGATGTAAAATAATAAAATCAAACCTTAATATGAAAGAATGAGGTAATAAAAAACTCAGCTGATAACTGATGATTGTCACAGAGTGTCACAGGTCTAACTAGAAATTCTAGGAACATGAGCAAATGTGTAGAAGTCCTAAAAAGACTAGATCTAGAGGATCTGAGTGGAATGGGATCCCTGGAATAGGACAAGGGCACCTATGGGCGCTCTGGTAAGAAATATGGGCACTCTGGTCTGTAAAAAATCTTGGAAATTGGTCTCATTGGTCTTCGCGGGGTCAGAAGGTGATCTAAAACATTGTCTTCCTATAACATTAATTATTATTTACTGCATTGAATGCTATGAATATTCTAAGAGGAGGAAATGACAAGTAATAAGACAAAAGGAAGTATCAAAACCCTAATAAAATTATGTAGAATGAATGGATCAGAATGACCTCAGCCGCCACAACATTGGGTTTACTAAACTTAGTGTTGCATTACATTTTGGACTCGGATGTAGTTCTAGTGTGTGTGTACATGTCGTGCCCTAGGTGTTCTTGTGTCAGTCTCACTTTGTGAAATAGCGATAGCTAAATGTAGAAAAAGTAATAGTATGTGTTTATGGAATAAAATAGAATCCCTCCCCCTATGAAGTGTGATGCATATGTCCTAGCTTGTGCCTTGATGATGCAACTTATGTGGATTCCAATGCAATAGATGGATGCAACTCTAGATGGATTGATAGTAATATATGATGTTAGGTACCTCATTGTGGTCTCATAACTTTATATTTATAGGGTTCTCTTGCTCTAATTTTTTAATTAACCCCAAAAAGGCCGACCATAAGAAAGATAAGGATGAAAAATGGATAAAAGAGGTCCAAAATGTGGCGAGAAAGTGCTAGAAGGATTGGGGCGCCCCTAGGTGGGACCGGGGTGCCCTAGATACAGCTAAAATTATGCGTGAAGTGTGAAAATGGTTGGGCATGTGGGTACAATAGGTCACAAATTATGAAATAAATCTCTAAGCACATAGATCATCGATTAACATATTATTAGTCCTTAGATTGGCATCTATGGGATACTCCTTTAGGATTAAGACATTTTGTATAAAAAGTGAAGGCTTCTCTTTACAAACTTTCTTCTTATGGTCGGTTTTCGTTGGAGCTTGTCAGGTTTATGCTTTAGAAGTACATATTTCTATTTATGAAACAACTATGTAGAGAATTGGTGACTGTGTTTTTCATTTACATGTTTGTGCTAAGGTGGTTGTTGTTGTACAACCATTATCAGGATTTGAGACTCATTCTTACATGTTTCCCTTATCTCTTTTGTAAATGAACACAAAAAAAAATTTCCACATACAATTTTGACATTTTCTTGTAAACAAATTTGAAATCAATATATTTTTATTCTCCTCTATAATTTTGTGTTGATCATACAAAATAACTATAGAGAAGAATTTTAAAATTGATTGTTTGATTAGGTTGTTGAGGTTAACACACCGGTTATACAGATAATATATCATATCTAAGCATACATGCAAATAAAAGTGGATATTCTACCAGAATAAATATACAAAAAAAGAGGTATAAATCAACACCAGATTTAATGTGGTTCACCCAGTGTGGGCTACGTCCACCAAGAAACAAGGAAATCTATTATCCAAAGATTTGACAAGATATACAATGAAGATTTATGTTAATCAAAGAGTACTTGACAAAAAGCACACAAGAAGTCCATGCGGGGAAGTGAGTCATATTCAAAGGAATGAATGAATAGGGAGAACATGCATGCAGAACAAAAGTTTAGCTTTTCGGGACTTAGCCATTTTCGCTCATAAAGGTATATTTTTAGAGATGGCGTGCAGAGCACACAAACAAGGAAGAGACGTGCGTGCCACACATTGGCTATTTTTGGAGTATTGGATAAGAAGTACTTTACATGGACACAGGTCGGAAATAGATATGTTATTGTTAGTTAGCTAGTAGTAGTCTATTATAAGTGCACTTGCATGCATGGCTAGTTTTGTAAAGGTGCGTGGCTAAGAAGAGCATGCAACCTATTTTTGGAGTGGATAAGCGATGAAGGGAAAGTCCCCACCCTTATAAATATGTAGTAAATTGTGTAATAGGTATAAATAGATATATAAAAAGAGGACATTCATATAGAGTTATGTTGTTACGCGCATGCTATCGTTATTGTAATGAAGCTTTTGTATACTCACTGCATTAAATATAATGGAGGAAATTGGCTGAATCTAAGCATTAGTTTTTGTGTGTATCTCAATCTAGTATGATTTTGATCTCATCATGGTTAGTACTTAACTCTACTTTTCCTTAGGTACAAATCTGGTATGCTTTATAGAATGATGTGCTAGTAATAGAACTATGTATGTTAAGTCTCCATCATGCTAACATCCTGTTATAACAACCCTAAAGAGGGACCTAGTACCTTTATGCACTTTGGGGGAGTGCTCAATTTAGGTTAAATGATGTGCCAGCGCGTCTAGGGTTTTATTGGGTTTGTATCACTGAATTCTAGGCTGCATCATTGGTTCTATTTTCGAGACCTCTTTTTCAGTAGTTTTTAGGATGGTTCGTAATAAAGACATACCGGTTGACCTTAGTAAGTATTGAAGAATGGATACGTGATCTAGAAGAAGAATACACATGGAGGTGCAACACTGGATCCAATTTTAATGCATGAACTTGGGTGGAAAAGAATCTTTATGAAATTTTATATGTGATCTTTTTTGTTATCTTTCCAGTAGAATTGTACGAGTGGCTAGTTACTTCTGCATCTAAATAGAATTGGAGTTATCGCGCACTTGTCTAGACGTAGGAAGAATTCCATGCCCTTTATGATGCTGATCAGATTTGGACTTGAGCTGTGGATACATGGTTTCATGGTGTCTTGAATGGTTATATCTTGGAATACTCAATTTCCACTTATTCGTGTCCAGAGGTAGCTGAATTCCAATTCTTATGACATCCATGGGGAGCTTACCTACAAGGCATTCTACTGGAAATCAAGATCCTGATGGTAACTTTGAATCTGGAGAGTAAACCAATGGCTAACTAAACCCCACCACACGTGGAGGTAGGAACATGATTGGTGAAAGATGGTAGACCTAGTGGTAGACAAGCAAAGAGAAGAAAGGTAGCTTAAGTATAATGAGGCGCGTGAGAGGGAGATAGAGAAGCAATGTGACGTTACAATGTAGATGGAGTTGAGGAGAGAGATGGCTCATGAAGGATTTGGAGCTCTCATAGAAGACGTGGAGACAAAGCATCAAGAACTCCCCCATCTAGGAAAGCATGATAGGGAACCCTCCTCGACCTCACAAGGAAGCGCGCCAACAGAGATGACTTGGGCTGTGGGCACACATCTGAACCTACCTGATAACCTAGCTCTTGCGCTTAGTTTTCTAGTATCTAGTATGAAAAGTAATCAACAAGTAAGTGTGGTAAGTAAGAGAGAAAGTACATAAATGGCAGGGTAGATGACTTCATTGTTATTTGGAGGTGTGTTTTCAGGTGCATCGTCTCCATAGAATATGAGCGCACCAAATGTTGGATTCACTTCTAGAATTGGAACTACTTCACAAAACATAGGGGTTCAGTAAAGTACTACTACCAAAGCATAAGGGAGTACATCTACATGACCTATTCCAGCTACAAGTTCGGGATCAAGAGGCATGGGAAGTTCTAGTTCAGGTGGATCTGGAGGCAGGGGGAACACTGGAGGTTCTGGATCAGGTGGGTAAGATCTGCAGCAACCCCAAAATATTTATATGGAAATGTCTCTTCGTCTTCTAGAGTATAGGGGCATAGAAGATGCTACTAAACATGTGCATATGTGTGAAATATTATGGCGCGTGAAAGGAATCACAAATTTTGAGTGTAAGGCAAGCCAATTTTCTACTATGTTACAAGTGTGTGTGTATAACTGGTACAGAAAGTTTGAACCTGATCAAACTTGTGTGGATTATACAACATTGAAGGATGCATTCTTAAAAAAGTTTTATATCCCTGAATTTGAGAAGAAGAGTATAAGTGCACTCAAGGATATTAAGCAAGGCACTACTGAGAGTGTGTGTGAGTATAATGCCCATTTTAAAATGCTTATGTCTAAACTTTCCTATGATATTCACGCAAGCCAACATGCACAATGGTTTTTTGGGGGATTTATTACACAATTTAGGAGTGCACTATTACATAAGACACATACTAATCCATGTGAGGCATTGGAAGTGGCTCTATGTGTTGAGGTAGTTAGGAGTATTAACACTGGCATTAGCCTATTCTTAGAGGCACATATTGTAGCTATGCCAAAGTAGCTAGAGAAATTATCAGGAAATTCAACCCATGAAATGCGCTCAGGAATTTGGTGTACAGATTGTGAAGTAGAAGGTCACACAAATGATAGTTTCCCTCGTAGAACAATACGCTCAATGCTGATGGATTATGAGATATGCCACCTAAACCATGATGCTAGCCACTACCCATTATTACAACGTGTGATAAGGAATAACATTTCAAGCTACTGTAAAATTTTTAGGTCCACAACTCATGACATAGAGGACTACCATCTGATTGGACAGATCCATGATACTATAGATATTGGTGTATGATAGACATGAGTTTTAGATAACTCTAAAGGAAAGAATGAGCATCAAGACCATGAGCATAATCAGGCAAGCTATGATTAGAATGAGGGGTGTTTTAAAGGCATCCGTGGCAGAGGTTAAGGATACCATGGTGGATTCGAAGGATGAGGCAGTGGTGGTGGAAGAAGTGATTTCCCTCATGGAACGTGTTATACATGCGGATCACCTAACCAGTATAGGAGTGAGTCACCTCAGAATATTACATGTTCTTTCTGCAGAAAGAACCATAGCTATGAAGAGTGCCCAGACTGATATGAGCATCTAAGTAAGCAATATAAACAAGAAAATAAAGGCATCGGGATGGTTAGGATACAATGTGTTGTGGACAATCAATGGATGCCCAAAATAGAAGTGGATTCCAAGGCACTACAAGTGAGGATCACGACCCGTGTTGAGGTAGCACATGCCAAGGAGGCATTACAGTAGAAACCTACCATCACTAAAGATGAGGTTATTCATGCACGTACCCAGATCCTACCTATCATAAGGAGGTTTATCAGGATACTATGGAAGTTCTAAGGAATCTTCAGGGTGAGATACAATATTTAAAGGAGTAGAATAAAGCATCAGAGACGGTCCAAACTGATATAGATGACTTGAGAGAAGTGTGCAAAATGTTGCACCAGGAGAACATCATTCCACTGTTAGGGAGTTAGTTAAAAGGGAACACTCTGCGCATAAGTACTTAGACCAGATGGTAGATCCTACACGTAAATATCCCTCCTCATAGCCTTTATTATAACAAGGAAATCACTCTAAATGCTTTTGTGGATGGGTGGCTGTTGAATAATATATTGATTGATATGGGTGTGAAAGTTAATGTTCTTACCTTGGATGCATGGGTACAAATGGGGAGACCCCCGTTGCAGCCATCCTCTAATGTATTATTCATGGCTAATCAGACTAAGGCCACTCCCATATGAGTTTTAAAAAATGCATCCATTACCATACAAGGAGCCATGTTCACTAGAGACTTTGAAGTTTTATCACTGGCGGAATCAGATAGCTTCCCAACTCTATTAGGGAATCCTTGGTGCTATGTAAATAACGCTGATCTTTGGTTCAACAGGGGATATATCAGTTTTGAAAATAAAGAGGAAAGGGTCATTATCCCTTTAATAGATGGAAATTTTGCACCCTATGTTGAGCCTTTAAGTGAAGAAGATCTTAATAGGATTTATGTACGCACCATCCGAGATCCAGAGATGATTGAACCAACCAAAGAAGGACTAATTTAGTGGGAGGATGCACATTCTATTAGTGATACTACAAGTGTTGCTTTTGATAATTGGGCTCACAACACTTATGAGTTAGTAGGGCGTGAAGTAAAGAGCATATTCCCTTGAGGCACTAAACTGCGTTATGTTAGGAGGATAGGTAACAATTTGGTACCTTGTTACACAGGAGAAGGGGATCCCATGGTATTCTTGTGTGCCATGTAAGAAAAATGGATAGACCCACTGGAAAGGAGAAATATGCTAGCATATACACTACGTGGGACAACACGTTGGTGGGTGGTCCACAAGGATAATTTGGTCGAATGGGATGAAATTGGGGTTGCTCTTACTATTAGGTTCTTTAAGAGAAATGAACCTACTCAAATATGTATTTATCATGGTAATCATCCTATTCAACACCACGTTCAGAAGAGTGAGAGACTCTAGACAGAAGGGCAGGAAGCTTTACCACCTTCACTATGGGTGCACTAGTTTTATTCCACTTTACAAGGTTGTGTGCATGCTTGGTATGCATATGCAAAACTCCATAGAGAAACTAGAAATTGGTAGACTTTAATTGTAGGAATGACCCAGACATTTGACTTCTTCTCTACAACACCTCTAGTAGAAGAAGCATTTAAAGTTATCAAGAACTTAACTATGGGGGATAGTGCCAAGGATAAAGAAATCCTTCAGGAGTTATTAGATAAAGAAGACTTAGGAGTGTGTCTTGATAATGAACCAGAGGTCGATGTAACATTACTTCAACATGCTTGCCTTGAGAAAGAGAAAGGAAAAATGGTCTACCTAGTGGATGACGAAGAAGTAGATAACCTAGATGCAAACCATTCAACATGAAGGCATGAGGTATTGGACAGTACGGATATGACCACATGCACATATCATGAATATATGAAGAAAAAGTGGGTGAATATTGGAACAGCTACTGAACCTAATGAAGCCATAATTGGAGACTAATGGTTAGACTCTGAAGTGGAAAAAATCATAGAGTTACTAAGGGACTACCAGGACCTATTTCCTAGGGGGTACCATGAACTTAAATGCATGCATGAATCATTAGGGGAAATAAAGACAAAACTTAAAGAGGGTGCACGCCAAGTTAGAAAGAGGCCTTACAGAATGAACCCCAATTTGCTTTAAAAGGTCAAAAAAGAGATTGATAACATGTTGAAGTCTGGAATTATCAAGCCCCTTGATGAGTCGGAATGGATTAGTCTAATGGTGATCAGTATCAAGAAGGATGGATGGATTACAATATGTGTGGACTATAGGGAGATGAATGTTGCATGTGTAATTGATCCATTCCCTATGCCCTTTGCTAAGGAAATACTAGAAGGAGTTGCAAGGTGAAAAATATATTCATTTACAAATGGGTTCTCTAGGTATCATCAAGTTAGGATTACCCAGGACGATCAGGAAAAGACTACATTTACTACTGAATGGGGTAGCTTCACCTATACAGTCACGCATTTTGGTCTGAAAAATGTGTCTGCTGTATTTTCATGCATATTTGTCCAAGTGTTCAAGAACTTTATTCACAATTTCTTATAGGTATATTTAGATGATTGGATGGTGTATGGATTAGTTAAGGACCACTGTGACAATCTGCGCTTAATGTTCGAACAATGTAGGCAATTGAGTATCTCTTTGAACATCAAGAAGTGTATATTTTCTACACCATTTGGGATACTTTTAGGACACATAATCTACAAGGAGGGTTTGTTGGTTGATCCAGCAAAGGTTGCAGTCATTATAGGCCTAGCGGAGCCTACTTGTTAAAGTGAGGTGCACAGATTTTTGGGACATACAGGATATTATAGAAAATTTATCAAAGGCTATGCCAAAGTTGTCGCACCCTTAGAAGAGTTACTGAAAGGGAAAGGTACGTTCTACTAGAGAGAACAACAGCAACACACATTCGAGACATTGAAGGATAAACTTACTACCGTGCCTATTCTACATTTTCCTTCATGGGATAGACCATTTCATATACATGTTGACGCCTCTAACACAACCATTGGCACGGTATTGGCTCAACCTAGAGAAGGTATTGTAGATCATCCTATCTATTTTGCTAGTAGAAAGATGACTCCTACAGAACAAAATTACACAACTATAGAGCACAAAGCTTTGTCAATGATCTATGCGTTGCATAAATTTTTCTAGTACCTACTAGCTACACCATTCATCTTTTATACAGATCACATGGCATTGAAGTATTTGGTAAATAAGTCTATTTTACAAGGGCACATATGTCATTGGGTTCTCTTATTTGAAGAGTTTGATTTCACAATTGTGGTAAAACAAGGAAAAAGTAATTCTAGACCAAACCATTTACAAAGATTACAGTCAGGAGAAGAAGAACATGCAATTGAGGATACCTTGCTAGATGCATAGTTATATAGGTTACAACATGCACCATCAGAATTAGATGGCATTGTTGTCTTTCTACACACAAGGATGACACCAGAAGGAATGAAATCCTTGGAGAAGAAACAACTTGCTATACGCGCTGCACCTTACATGTTAATTAGTGGTGACTTGTACAAAATGATCCAGGATGAAGTATTACACCATTGTGTATTAGAACATGAGCGCATGAGTATTATGGAAGAAGCTCATGGTGGGATTACATGTGGCCACCATGTAGGTGATGCCAAATTGCGTAAGATTCTACTCGCTGGATTATGGTGGGAGACCCTCTATAAAGATTGTAAGGAATTTTGTAAGGCATGTGATCATTATCAACGTCTTGGAAGACTAGGTCAGCGAGATGAAATGCCTCTGAGACTTATTGCTAGTGTAAAACTGTTTGAGAAATGGGCTATAGATTTTTTGGGTCCTATTTCACCAGCTGCATGTAGAACTGGATCATGCTATATTATAACTTGCACAGACTATCTGACAAGGTGGGTAGAAGCAGCACCTACTAGGGACTATACAATGTCTACATCAGCTCGGTTTCTATGGGAACATATTATTACAAGGTGTGGATGTCCTTTGAGTTTGAAAAGTGATAGGGGCATACATTTTCCTAATGAGATAGTCAGATTTTTATTAGATGAGTTCATGATTGCACACCATAAGACTACACCCTATCATCCTTAGGAAAATGGAATTGTTGAGACTTTCAACAAAATTTTGAGCCACACATTGACAAAAATATGTGATGTTGGAAGAAAGGATTGGGATGATAAAATATCTACAGTACTTTGGGCATATCGAACAACATATAAAAGGATGAACAAAGCAACACCATTTCAGTTCGTGTTTGGTGCAGAAGACGTTCTTCCTATGGAATTTATGTTACCTTCTTTGCATATTACGTGCACTAGAGCTCTAGCTAATGAGAAAGCTTTAGAAGAACAGATTGAAAAGATAATTCAGCTGGATGAGCAACGAACCATAGCATGTTGGAGTCAGAAGCAAGAAAAGGCCAGGCATAAAGCATGGCATGACAAAAACATAAGGGATAAGAAGTTTGAAATTGGAAAAATGGTACTTCTATATGAATCTAAGTTCTTGCACCATCTAGGAAAACTTAAGGTACATTGGTTGGGGCCATATGTTATCACTTACATATTTGAAACATGTGTTTTCCAGTTAGAAGAGTTTGATGGAACACGGCTACCCAGTTACTTACACGGGAGTAGGCTGAAGCCCTACTATAAATAAGTCTTCTTGGTGTTTATAATAAGGTAGTATTTCCATTTAGATTAGGTTTTCAACTATGTATTTCCTTAATGTTTTTCCTTCTTTGTCGCTATGCTTTGTCAATTTAGTTGGTGTGTTGTGCAATAAGTGCGCTTGCATGCATTAAGATAATTACTACATGAAGCATGTTTATGCACAGAGGAATGCACATACATTTAGTTTGTGGTGGTTGTCGATATCTAGGTACAAGATTGTGGGAATTGAAAGGTGAAAGGAATAAGCTGCTACATGTGCTCTTCAAGTCAAAGGATTGCTTCTAAAAAGTGACCAAATATGGAGATGAATGAAGGAACAATATAACACAAGGTAAGCAGAGGCCATAAAAACTACCAGTAGAAGGTGCAGTAACGAGGTACTCAGGTGCAAGGAAGCATGCTAAAGAGAATTTTGTGACCAGAGGGTAGGAAGGCGTGCTAGAAGGTTATAGCTAAGACACTAGAAGGATGGAATTAGTCAATTAATGAGAGGATATTTGGTAGGTGAAGGAGTAATGAACTCATAAAAATTTTGAAAATCTATATAAGGATGGGATGTGAGTTCATTTTTACTGTTGCAATTAAGAGTATTTGAAAAGGAACCAAGTTCGAAGAGCTGAGTGATCATATTGAGGTGTGAGAGGTGTGTAACTAGTCGTGATGAAGAGATCTATGCACATAAAGAGCTTGTGTTCCCGATGGTGAAGGGTTTGAGTGAAGAAACATGAAAAAGAGGAGCAAGGGCACGTAAATTCACCTACAACATGCTGAATCAAGCTAGGGTTTGATTCACACATTGCTGAATTCAAGAGGCATGGATCTACAAAGGATTGTAAGGTAGAAATGGCACACAAGAAAGTAGTTGCAACAGGAGTGAAGGGAAAGAAGAAGAGGAGATGGCTCCGGAAAGTAATTTTTTAGAAATGCAATATCCAGAGGGGGTTATCATTGGCCAGGAGTGGGATTCTCACATAAGGAAAAGTAAGGTGATTGAGTATAGTCACCGTACCATAGAGAATAAGAAGGAGCTTGATGTGTTGCTGAACACGAAGAAAAATAAATGCACAGCGGAAAACATTCCAATGTATGACAATGTTGGTGAGAAGCTCTTAAATAAGATTGGAGTTTACCAGCTATATGAACTCCCTTACTTTGGGAAATATGAGCCCTTGTACCAGTGGCTCATGAGCAGAGTGCACGAAGATTTTTTCTACTTTGCAAGACACAGAGTAATAATTTTAGCCGCGCTCATCTCCACGGTAGTGGGGTTGAAAGGCACAGGAGAAGATTTGAAACAAGTTCTGACAGAAAAGGCCGTAATATTGGAGACTAGAAAGGAGTTGGGGTACACAAAGGGTCCACGTGGCATGGAAATTGATAAATTAAAGAAGTATCTAGTGGTGCAAGTAGTCGCACATCTTGTTACAAAGCTAAATGACTAGGAAAAGTGGTCACAAGGGAAAAACTGAAGCTATGTTCAGCTTTGCACATTGGTCTTCATAAAAGACTAGTTTGAAGGGGTAGTATAGAAGCATTGCTCAGAGGAAAAAATAGTCTCCAAGTGGGAGACAATTAGGTTGTGGAGCTTGTTTTCATGTGAGGAAAGATCAGCTTTGAAGACTGTACACTAAGAGTATTGTACATTGGTGTTCATGTATCCTCGCCAAAGTTTGGGGCTGGGCCGGTCCCTAAGCAGGGGATCCGGGGTAGCAGCCCCCGGTAGCACAGGTCACCTTTGGAATGCTGTGCCCCCGTTTTTTTTGTGGGGGGAGTAAATTGTTTTTGGCCAGGTCAAGAAAAGGGATGCACCTAACATTGTACGGGAAACGTGCTCTTCTCATATGGGTGAGCCTATTTTGACCCATAGGTTTTTGGGCTGGTTTTTGGCCCATGGTTTTGATACCCACGGTGGTTGTAAAATTATTTAAGCATGTTGCCTACTTACCATGCACTTTATACATATGGTATGGTTCATAATGAAAAACATTGCAGATGTGCTTTGAATTCGGCTATGAATTCTGTAGAGTTTGTTGAGCATATGCCTCCACAACAAGGTATTTCTGGGTATCAGTATTGAGAGAGCGGTCAGCTTGTAATGAAATCTGACATTCAATACGGATAAGGTGGATTGTGACGTAGCCACAAATTAGGTGAACTACATTAAATACTGTCTCCATTGTGTTGTGCATATTTTGAAAGGCTGCATTTTATTTGATGATATGTAAGTAATTTATGCATATTATTTTCTACTGTTGCGATTCTGTGAGGAGATTATTGGAGTAACATTGGTGTATCCCTTATTTCCTAACAATTAGAGAATCCCATAGATGGATATATTTGAAGCAAGTCAACTGGATAAAATGATTTTACACTTCCAGTACCATTTCCAAACATGTAAAGCATACAATGGAGAACATCCATGTTCCTTAGCCAACCGAGCATGCATTTTCAAAATGGTTTTAGGATGAACACGAGGATAGTAGGTCACTTGCAGCATAAAGGTCACTTGACAACACACTATGATTCTATAGTTATCCTATTATTATTTGCACCACTACAAGAGGTGTAACCAGAACCCGGAGGGGATGATGAGGACTTGGATGTAAACTCAACACTTGCACAAACACCTAAGCGAGAATTCATATGAGGAAATTTCACACAATGGTACTACTAGTGCAACACTTAGATTTGTTCAAATCATGGGTAGACTCTCTCCACATAAGGTATGCTAACCACGCACAACAAGACAGTCGACACTGATAGTCTGACATGAGGAGGCATCACCACTAAGTGGAAAATGTGCGCTACTTGGCATACACCTCATTTAGTTTGTTTTCTCTCTTTAGTTTAAGTTTATGAAGGAATATTTAGAGGATGTAAAGGGAATCATTTTATGAGCCTCTATTTTTGTTTATGTGATCTCCTCTCAAGACAAGGAGTCATTTTTCTTACACATGTGTGGCATATACACACATCCTCAGCATATCTTGGTCTAGAAGAATTCCACGTGGAGAGTACATTCAACCAGCCATGGACTTATGTACTAGGATGTCATGTAAAGATTGTCATTTCTCCCCACTTTAAACTAGAGCTCACTGTTGATAATGTCTAAGGAATTATCATGGCTAAGATATTCCTTGACTCAATCTCTGGCCATAGTGGTCGATGATGGTAAGTAGTTATCATGGTCCCTGCAATATCATTACATAAATTAGAAAAACATTAACGTATTTTTTTATTCATGAGTATCGCGGGTAAGGGTTTTAATAGGTCACCTCAAGATAGACACTTGTACAACCAAAACCTACTGTTACATCAAATGAACAGTTGACCAAATCCAACATGGCCAACAATCCTATAACATAGACGTTTCCCTCTAAAAAAAATAAACAAAAGGGTGCCACCAATTATGGTGCTCAGGGAATTTACCTTTCAACTAATTATAATAGTAATAGTGCGGAAAATGCATTTAGAGGGACTTATTGTAGATCTATTTACCTTGTTCAATTTGGGAACATCCTCTATGCTCATTTTAGTTGTATAAAAGAATAAAAGCTAGGCCACACTTAGTAGCCAAGGGTACCATAGACATTTCCTTCAGTAATACATTATGTAGAAAATAATTGTTGAACCTGGTTCTCAAAAATTCGGGCCTGTGAAGATGCAAACGATGAAGGATCCAACACAATTGTTAAATCTACAAATAATCCCTTAGTGATGTCAGATCATCATTTTTTCTCTATGAAGGACCTCCTCTGACATAGTCTCATATATTCAAAAACTGAAGTTAATTTATGACCAAGCCTCAAAAAGATGGACAGCTCCAGAGGAAGGGATCATCATGACTTAGAAACCATTCAGGACAATCATTACATTTAGTCTTGACCTCGATGAAGGATCAAGCATTGAGGCTACATGGAGAAAACAAATTAGGTCAATGGTAAATTAGCGGAGAGATTTAGGCCCTGGCATCATGTTTCCACAAGGTTATAGAGGAAATCACTTGGATGGAAGAGTTTAGGAAGCTCATTGTGTAGATATATGCATTCTACTTCAGGGAAGTATGACTACAATGTCTGACATTCATCGTTGGTATACCAAAATGAATCATTATAGGGGATCTTTATTTTCGTATGCACATGAATCTCCTTTCACCATTGCTGTGGGAAATTCTACAAGAAATACAGAGGAAAAGCAGGTTGCTTGTAGTAAAAATAGGCTTGGAGGCTAGAACGATTTAAACCCTTTTGAATATCATGAATTAGTTGTGTCAAGACCAAATTAGAGATCCGTTTGGGGTTGAAACATATGAGGCTAAGATATCATAGCTACTCATCATGTCCAAGCATCTAGACATGACTCCACTTATATGAAAAATGACCATTGTCAAACCAACACACCCACTAAAATTAGTGTGGGGTAATGTTGTATACTAAGATGTCACTTGAACATGATATGGAGATTGTTGAGCTCCATGTAAGGAAGTGAATCATATGGAAAGGAGGCAATATGGATTTTGAGTGGACGCATGTGGAGATAGAATTTATATGCAAGTCAAGTCCCATCAAACCCTTGTTTCTCATGTAATAGTTTCTACATTCTATCATCATGCAACAATTTCCACAGCACTACCAAAGTCCTAAGGGATGAGGACATGAACCCCAAAAAAACACTTATTCTTTAGAAATTTTTGATGGATTGGATACGAAGAACTTTAGATGGAGGATAGGATGGACACAATAGATTTGCTACTGTTAGTGAGCATGAGGGAAAGAGTCTATGGATTAGCCATACTTGTCTGGGTGACCCCTAGTATTGTACACTAGATGCATATCTTCTTTTGTCATGTGAATCTATGATCCTCTGGAGTGGATAATGTGGTGACATGATGCTATCTCTTCCTCATCCTTATAACTACATGTAGTAAATTATGTTTCTATACAACCTATAGATGATGTGTAGATATAGAGAGGATATAGTCACAAAGATTGCTCATATGCCTAATATTATGCGTAGTGTCCCCATGGATTATTCCTCTTTAATTAAGCTGTCTGTATACAAAATTCATATAAATATCCTGGCAGGACAGTGGCTGAAAAATACAGTAGTTAGATTCTGTGTGTTATACTAAACACCTCTCCTCCATCATATTGATACTCATCATAATTAGTCACATATATTGATGCTGATATATGCTGGGGTTAGCACATATGGTATGCTACTAGATAATGATATGCTAGTATCTAGATCTATACATGCAATAAAAGCTCCATCATGTCTACCAGAATAAATATAGCAAAACTAAAGAGGGATATAAATCAACTTTGTGTGCTTCAACGTGAGTTCACCCAGTGGAGGCTGAGTGATCCACCAGTGAAACAAGGGTTTTATCTGGGTTTGTATAATTGAATTCTAGGTTGCAGAAGATTTACAATCTTCCACACCTCTCAGATGTCACAATAATTTCTTTCTCTCAAGCCTCTCCTTCATTACCAATAATTCTCTCTCTCACACAATTCTTTTCACAATAATCATCTTAGTTCTTGTCAATCCTCTTCTTCTAAACCCTATATTTCATGCTTATATAGTACATATACAAACTTTGGGAACTTAGCCATGCAACTACAATGAATAGATATGTTTTAATGCTAAAAATATATCTAATTCCCGAGAGTTAAATAAAACATCTCTCGCATAAGTAACCGACTGTTGATTAGCCCTAACTGATGTTCGGTTCCTCCTTGGCTAACTGATGCAGGTCCTGGGTGACAGATGTTGGTTACCCCTAAGTGATGTCGGTTCCCCCTAAGCAATGACGGTTACTGTGTTTTCCAATAAGTTTCACATTGCTAGATAAACTGAATTAATTAAGCTCCACAACTCAACAATCTCCCACTTAGAGATAAATTACTGCACTATACCTATACAACGTCATTCTTAGACCCTTTCCTTTATCTTTTTTTCTTCTTATTCAAGTATCAAACTCAAATACCAACAGAATTGGATTGTAGCTCCAAATTCTCATTTGCTAATGGCTTAGTTAGCATATTCGCAGGGTTCTTCACTCATATGAATCTTCTCTAGTTTCAACTGCCCATCCTCCAATACATGTCGTATGAAGAGATATATCAACTGAATGTGTTTCGTTCTAGAATGAAAAGCTGAATTCTTTGCCAAAAAAATTGCACTCTGACTATGTCACTAAACAATTTACAATCATCTTTCTCCTTTCCCAACTCTTCCATGAAACTTCTCATCCATATCATCTCTTTTCTAGCCTCTGTAGTTGAAATATACTTTACCTTTATAGTAGACAAAGCCACAACCTTCTGCAATCTCGAAATCCAACTAACTATCGTCCCACCTACTATGAAAATATATTCAATAGTGTAATCCTTCTACCATCCAAATCTCCATCCAAATCTGAATCACACATAGCCACATAAATGACATATCCATGAACCTCCATAGCATAACTACATGCTAGATATCCCTTCTCATATACCTGAGAATCCATTAGAATTTTTTCCACTACTCTTTACCTAGATTATCCATAAATCTACTCACAATTTCCACGTACTTGTGTAATTTTTTGTCTGGTACAAACCATAGCATACATGAGACTCCCAAACTCCTGAAGCATATGGTACTCATGTCATATATTTTAACACCTTGTGTGATGAAGGAAACTGATATTTGTCTCAATTTTAACTGTCCATCCATAGGTGTACTCACCACTTTTAGCATTCTTGCATGTTAAACATTTCCAACATCTTATTGATATAAGCCTCCTGAGACAAATACAATTTCTTGTTCTTCTTGTCTCTGTGTATTTGCATGCCAAGGATTCTTTTTGCAGCTCCTAAATCCTTCATATCAAATGTGTGAGCTAGCTTTCCCTTAAGCTCGCTAATGTCCTCCATACTAGATCCTTCAATAAGCATATCATCCACATATAGTAACAAAATAATATAGCTCTCATTTTCAAACTTCTTGAAATAAAAACAATGATCATATTCACATCTTAAGTAACCATGCTCATGCATGAAACTATAAAACCTCATGTACCATTGCCTTGGAGCTTGCTTGAAGCCCATATAAGACTCTTTCTTTAACCTTCACATTAATTTCTCCCTACCCTTGACTACATACCCTAGCGGGTGCCACATATAAATATCTTCATCAAAATCACCATGAAGGAAAGACTGTCTTCACATATACTAGCTCTAAATGCAAATATTGTACTGTAATTATAGCTCAATACAATACGTTATGGAAGTCATTTTAACAACAAGAGAAAATATTTCACTAAAGTCAATACCTAATTTCTATGCAAATCCCTTTACTACAAGCCCTTGCATTGTATCTCTTCTATGTCTAGCCTCTTCTTCCTTGATCTTGTAAACCCACTTGTTCTGTAATGTTCCTCTTACCTACTGGACAACTTAACCAAATCCCAAGTCTAGTTCTGGTTCCAAGGAGTCCATCTCCTCATCCATGTCATGCTCCCATTAGACGTGCAAAAAGTCCTATCCTACATTGCTTCTTCAAAAATTTCTTGTTTACCATTATCAGTACAATAATAAATAAGATAGAGAAGGTGTAAATATTTTTAGTACGTTTACTTACCCTTTTTGACCTTCTCAAAGAAGTTTGGGGTACCATAGGCTCATTCTGGAACTCCTGGACATTTGTTTCCAATTCTAACAGTGACCGACATTAGCCGCCTATAACTGACGTCTGGTTCTACTAACCAATGTCATTTCGGTTCTTCTGTAACAGATACAGGTTCTGCTGATCAATGTCGGTCAAGGTTCAGCTGACATCGGTTACTGTGTAACCCTGTTGGTAATTATTCTTTAAATCCGAGAGTTCATTTTCATTCACAAACTTCTCATCTAGTTCATTCTTGGGTACTAATATTTGATCCATTTACATTCTCTTTTCATTCCATTGAATGTCACGACTCCTAATAATTTTAGAATTCTCCAAATCCCAAAAATGGAATCCAACATCACCAGATCCATAACCAATGAAAGTATATCTCTTGGATTTTACATCCAACATTTTTTCTATATTTCTATATCAATATGCACAAAAGCTTCTAAACAAAAAACTTTAAGAATAATAAAGCTCTACTTCTTTTTCGGTCCAAGCTTCCTCTAGTATTCCTCCATCTAGTCAACTTGAAGGCCCATGATTAATCAAATAAATTGCTATATCAGATTGCTTCTACCCAAAAACTATAAAGGTAATCCAGCATGTATCTTCATTACTTCTAACACATTCCATGATTTTCATGTTCATTCTTTCTACAACACCATTCTCTTGTGGTGTTCTTGGAACCATTCATTTCTCTATGTATTCCATTCACTGAACAATAATCATTAAAATCCTTTCTATAGTATTTACCACCATTATCAGATCTAAGGAACTTTAACTTTTGAATTTGATTCATTCTCAACAATGAATTTCCATATTTTAAAAGTCTAAAAAACGTAATATTTATGTTTAATACAATAAACCCATACCTTTCTAATAGCATCATCAATGAAAGTAACATAATACTAGAGATCCTCCATGAGAAGCTACCTGAGCTAGTCACCACACATCTGAGTGTACAAGATCCAATTTCTGTTCCTTCTTAGTTTCCCCAACTTTGAGAAATCTCACTCTCTTTTGCTTTCCAAAGATACAATACTCACAGAAATCAAGATCTAAATCTTTCAAATCTAATAACCAAACCTTATCCTTTAAGATATGCATTCATTTTTGACTCATACGGCCCAACCGATTATGCCACATGTATGTATCTGAATCTGAAGTAGATAACACAGAAAATGAATCAATGACATAGGTTGATAAATATAAAATTCCTACCTTCTTACCTCTTGCCACAACAAAAAGAACCCTTGGTGACTTTCCAAGAGTCTGTTGTAAAAGTAACCATGTAACCAGACTTCACCTAGTTTCCCTGCAGAAATAAGATTCGTCTTGAGGCTTGGCACATGCCTCACATCTTTCAATACCCATGTATTTACATTCTGACAATTTTAGATGAACTTCCCCTTTACCATTAATACTACAACAGTTCATCATCACCCAAATAAACATTCCTAAAAATTTCCCTGGACATAATTTCTAAAATTTCCTGTATTAGGGGTTGTATGGAAAAAAAGCTCCTGAATCTAAAACCCATGATTCTATTCTATTATCTAAATAAAGAATAAGAGCATCTTGCATTACCTTTAATGCAATATTTTCCTCTTTACTTGACTTTTTAACATTGTCTGGGTATTGATTCTCTTTAACCTTTGACCAAAAATCTTTCTTTGCATGACCTTTCCTTCCACGTTTCCAGCAGGTAATTTCCCTTACCTCTATGGATTTAGATCTGTCCATCCCTTGACTTTTATTTCCCATTATTCTTACTCTTGGATCTCTCCTTCTACCTACCTTTGCTTTTTACATTCTAAAGCATTCCCAGATGATGATTCCTCTGTACTCTTTTTGTGAATTTCTTCATTCAAGATTTGTAATGCCCCGTTCACTCCCATAGACCGAGACTCAAATTGCATGGGGAGATGAGTCATTTTAGGGTTTTTATGTACCTTTTTAGATTAAAAAATAAATAAATAAATAAAAAACAAAGTGGAGGAGGGCGAAAAAGTTTTAAAAAATCGCAGTTAGGGTTTTGTCTTTTATTTTTGGAATAGGCGAATTTAGGGGGGGGGCAGAGCAAATCGAATGCCAAATATTCTTCTCATGGAGTGCCAGGGTTGTGTGGCCTCCTCCTAGCCTCCCAGCCTACGCCAGCATCCTCCCATCTCGTGCCAAACACCTGTGTGGACACCAATCAAAGCAAAAAAAGACAGAAGAATTTTGTCAGATGTGGTAGTTTCAAATGCATTAGTGGGCGTTGTTTTTAGTGTTTGACCAAATGAAAGAATGAGACATCTTTGCTTGGAATGTGAGGATGGCAGTATACAGCAAACACAGGTTTCCACATGAGACAGTCACACTATTTCATCGCATAATAAACAGGCTATAATCTAATGAGTTTTCATTGCCAACATACCTCCAGCCTGTGCCAAATGGAAGCTTTGTAACAGGGTATGCACATCCATCAAAACATATTGGAAATATAATTTTTTTGTCTCTTTGCTAGCTCTTCCTAAGCTGCATCAAAAAGGGGGATTTTACCATTTTTTTAGTTGTAAGTACCTTGTCAGATCTGCCTACAAAACATGGAAGCCTTGGAGCAGGGTATGAGATCCACCAAAGCTTTTGGGAGAGAATTTTTTTTCCAGAGGTTAGATTTGTAAGTGTGCTGGTGGTTATGTATGTGAATGTGGAAGCCTATAAGCTGTTTGACAAAACGCTTCAAGAAATTCAGTCTCGCGACCTGTTATGAGTGCAGTGTATGAGAAAAATGAATTTGTTAAAAAGGCGTGTAAACTATTTGTTAAAATGCCTCAACCAAATCTTGTGTCATGGAATGTGCTGATTGTAGGATATGCTCAAAATGGGCTTGCTGAGAAATCCTTGGAGGCTTTCAATCAAATGTAGCTGGCAGGTGTAAAACCAAACTCGGTAACCTTTGCTAACATCCTTCCATCCTGTGGAAAAATTGGTGCTTTCGAACTGGTAATGGAAATCCATAAAAAAAAAATCAAAAATGGATTTTTGTTAGATGTTGTTGTTGGAACTGCTCTCATAGATATGTATACAAAATGTGGAAGTATACAGAATGCACACAAGTTGTTTAACAATATGCCTCAGAGAAATGTGGTCTCATGGAATGCCATAATTTTAGGATATGCACATAATGGATTCATAGTGCATATGGCATTTGTTTGCTATCCCAAACACACTAATAAGCCTCTTTACCGTGGGCTTGTTACTTAGCTGGAGGCACTTGCTGTTCCTTTCTTGCCACCAACTGGCCACTAATTTTGACATTATTGTGGATGCTATTTTTGCATTTTTCTTTCGTGGCTGCAAGCAAGTGAAATCAATCGGTGTGATGTCAACTCCTCGACTTCTGCCTCACCAGTTCATTTCTAGGCATGGTTTATCCTCCCTTAACTCTCATAATTCTTGTGTTTTAGTTCTCTTTTGCAACTTAATAGAATTTTAAAATATTAGGATTTTAATACAATTAAATTTTTATTTCAACTCGTTGCAAAAACAATGAAATGTCGTGTCGTGACCCATGAAGTCAAAATAACCTGTTTGCATTAAAACATTAACTTCCACCCTCATTCTGAGGTGATGTAGAAAACTTCCTACCCAACTGGATCGCTACAACATTGTTCTATCGACCAGGACGAAATTGACTTCCCAGTGATAACGTTTGATCATCTCCTTGTTTTAAAAAGTTAATTTTTGCATTTTTCAGGGACTCATTAAGTATCCTTCGTAACTCTGCAAATGAGATGTTAAGCTTTATTTGTGTACCTTGGTATGCAAGGAGTCACCTTGACCCTTAGATTGACCCCGAACAAAAATATGTGACCTTTTTGACGCTCTTATAGGAGCCCTGTACACTGGTTTACAGTAGTAGAAAGCTGTTAAATCTAGTAAGTTGGCTTTTGTTTTGAACCGCCATTTGAAACCTGGATAGAGAAATTATTTCCCGTCTTCGCAAACCTCTAGTGTTTATACTAGAAAATTACAAGGAACATTCAGTTTAGGGAAAAGCACTTATCTGGATAGTTTTGCAAAGCCATTTTGTAGGCCTCTGGTCGCAGTTTGACGAGGTCAAACTGGACCAATTTCGACTTGTCGCTCCAGAAAACTTGTCGCCGTTTGAAAATGGTTTTCTAGTTCTTAGTCCCGTTGACTCTGAAGAATTCTCCTTATATAGGGGAACTGATAGGAAGTGTCTCGTTGCGTGCTCACCCATTGAACATCAGTTTTGGGCGTGGTTTTCTGAGCCCTCGAGCTAACTTTTGTTCATTTTGCACTAGGCCAACTATGACCAGCAGCCCCAGAAAAATAGCCGCCAAACGCAAACCATTCACTTTTTCCCAATTCCGTCAGTTGCTATGAACTCTTGGTATATCTGGGGACACGTAGAAAGTTAATCATGGTGTGTGTTATCATCGGAAGATAAATTCTGGAAGCAGTTTCTTAGCCTCCAAGCCCGTTTTGAACGTTTTGTAGCTAGTGAGAAAATGTAAAAATAGAAAGCTTCGGGACCCTCGTAGGGTTTCCAAACCACCCTGGAAACTTTTAAAACATGCAAATAACTATTTAGAACTCTATAGTGTAACTTGTTGTGTGAAATAGAACTTTTGACAAAATAGTGTTTTCTCTCTCTTCCCTCCTCTTTCTCTCTCTTGTGTTGTAAAAGAAGTAAAATGAACTGTAATGAATACATGTCTCTAAATCTTTAATTTCGATTACAAATTGTAATTATTATCATATGTAAATGGGAAAGTAAAAAATAATAATTATGTTAGATTAGAGTGGATGCCATGCCAGCGAATTATTGATGATATCATACTCACGTGGTTTTGTAGGATGAAAGAATGACGACGAAAAGGTGATGTGTAATTCATTAATTATAATTATAATTTATATAGTTCATTGTTAAATGAATAAATGTATAATGTAAGTCCTCATGTTATAGAAGGTTATTTTTGATGATTTTTGATATGTATGAGATGACAGTTTCAAGGGCCTCTAGGAAATGTGCATTTAATCTTAGGTTCAATTTTTGATTCATAGTACACCTGGTAAAAAGGTCTGATATTTATATAAGGTAAATGAATTTGAAGTAGTATCTTGCAGTGCATATTTAGTGTTCAATAAATGATGAATGAGTCATCTTGTGCATTCATACTTTGTAAATGTAATAAAGAGAATTAAATTGAAACACTCTACCCTTGTTCAATATCAGAGCATAACTTGTTTTCATGTGTGATACTCCTTACCGTAGATGACATTGAAAACTGTAGGATGAACTTAATCTCTGCACTCAATGGAACCTCCTAGTTTGAGTAAACAAGAACCCGAGAATGGGCTTATCATCTTAGTTAGTATGTTTAGTGACATTGTCTTAAACATGTTTGAGAGGAGCGACACAGTCAAACTTCACTTGGAGTAGGTAGAGCTAACTCCTCCTTCGTATCTTAGCAGACTACCTTGTCTGCTGAAGATAGATTTAAAATGAAAATTCTTCATCAAATGAAATCCCTGTTGAATCCAAACGACATAGATGGAGGAGGTGACTTAGCTGTCTAGGCCTTAAACTTTTGTTTATGAGCTCCTTAGCTCCGTTCGGTTAAATGTGTTACTTTGGTTTCTATCAACATAACACCTTGGTCCTTTCGTGAAGGGTGGTTTAGCATAAGTGTGTCCTCTCACTTAAAAATGCATTTATAGTTGAGGGGTAGACCCTCAGGTGAAGTTGGAATTAATCTAAAACTCAGTTGATTCAGATGTTAACTTGGGTTCATATGTAGCTTCAAGTCTTCTTATCATTTATGTCTTCAAGAGGTTAGACAAATAGTTCATAACTCCTTTTCAAGACAATGCTAAAAATAAGACCATGATGTGACGTAGAAAATAAAGCATATAAGAGTAAAGATGAGATTTGAGGTTCGGAATAATGCCTCCCTTGAAGACCTTATGACTCAATTAAACACACTCTTTTGTTTCAAAGGATATGAATTGTTCTTGGTGTGAGCAACCTTCGAGAAAACAAAATACATATATAAATCACAATGGTATTCCTCAAGTCATTGAATTGGAATAACTACGGTAGGGAAATAACTAACCCGTGATCGAGGTATGTTTTTCGGTAATAAGCTATCTGACATCTCAATCTCCGTTAAAACCTAATATCACTATATGGACACCAAGTCACATCCACTTGAGTTGTAAGAATAAAAAGGTAGACACTGAATGTGTGTTTGAGAATAAGTTTTTTTGAACATAAGAACAAGATAGTTAAGTAGTTTATATGCATTCAAATTATGCCAAATAAGTATGCAAGTTATGGAAAATTTTGTAAAGAATAAGAAGCCAACTTAAAATGATCGAACTACAAATTAAATGTGGAATGAATCTAAAATTTTCTATAGATGGAAAAAACAAGAAATTTATCCTTGCACAATAATGTTCTTGGAATGTTAATCGTAAACTAAAATACAATTAAAGAAAAGATGTGTTGTGGGTTTGCCTATCCTTGAGTCTTCTTTCTATGGTTGGGGTAGTGCTAGTATTCGTTCATTGGGAAAAGTGTGGCATCGACATGCCTATGTTGTTTTCATGTGTCTATGTGAGTCGATGACTTATGTGATTATCATGTAAGTTGAGTTTCGGTACTTGGATCCCTTGTTGTGTTGTGCATAGTGAGCAGTGTAAGTCAAAAAAAAAATTATCCTGGTATTTTACGGTTGTAATTGTGTGTGTAAAATGAGGGCACTACAATTTCTATAAGTTTTTTCTAGTGGGTTCCTTAAATTTTTCCCTAATTCATCTTCTTATCAGGAAAATTATCACAAGTTTGAAAATGAAAAATAAAAAAACCGACATCTTCTCCATCTTGTCCATTTTGACTCTCAAGATCCATCTTCATGATCAAAACATCCTTTCCTTGAGTGGAATAAACCTTGAAATATTCAACCATATTCTTATTCATATATCCTTCATTAGGGGGTATTCATATTGAACGAAATCATCCTTAGGAAAATAAAGAACCATTCCATCCATTTGTTCTTCACTGAGAAGGTATTCATCTTCTCCCAATGGGAGACTGAAAGTTTCAAATTCAAAATCATTTTCATACTAATGAAAACAAGTCTTTATATTGAACCTTGAGAACATGATTGGAAACATGGGAATCATCTACCAATAATATTTTTGATACCACTCCTTCTTTATGATCCACATTTGTCATCACCTCAGGATTGATTTTCTATGAGTTATCTATAGCCATCATGACCAAACAGAGAGCTCATTTTCATATCCAATGGGAAGTAAAAAGTATCAAATTATAGACCTATCAAATCATCAAGATTTTTTCCAATCGAATCTATCATAATTAGGTATTTCCTCCATTAACATGGGTATTTTACGATGGAAAAGTGACATGTGAGCATGAGAATCTACAAGTAACTCTTACTTGCACCTGACCTCCTGAGGTCGTGCAGAGACAGCCGGTGGTTTGTAATGCGGGTGATTTAGATGAAGCCACAGCCAGGATTATGGCTATTTTTCTACGATAAAAAAAGCTACAGGTGATGATGAGAATCAACAAGGAACTTTCCTATGGCTAACCTTGGGAGGATCAATGACTAAGATCTAGTAGTGTGATCTCCTAGTAGCTAGAATGAAAAAGGGGAGACTTAGAGGCTATGAGCGGGGTAGCGTAAATTCCCTATGGTTTATTCTCCTAACTAGGATCTAAGTGTTAATCTAGTTATGAAGTCTCCGAATTAACTTAAACTAAAAATGAATTCACGTCAGGTTCACCAATTTTGTACGATGGAAAAGTGACATGTGAGCATGGGAATCTACAAGTGACTCTTCTTCACACCCAACCTCTTGAGGTTGTGTTGAGACAGCCAGTGGGGATGTAATACACGTGGGATGCAGATAAGCTAGTTAGGTAATCTTATGTTTTCAACACACAATGGCGAGATATACGAATCTAAAGAAAAGAAGGCCCTCCTAAGCTGAACCGGTTTGATAGATCGTTCGGCGATGATAGCTCCTCGAAGGCTCCAATCAATATCGAGTTCTGTCATTATCCAATCTATGGGTTATGGAATATGTGGAAGATAACCTATGGCTGCTTCGTATATGTCTCCCAACAAGGTCATGAAAATGGAATGGCTAAATATGTAGCGGATATTTTGGTGTTTTATGGATGATTCTCTGCTCTAGTCCATAAATATTTAGCTTGATTGGCTGTTATGTTTAATAATGATAGTTGTGTGATAATTTCTGGTGGGAGTGGAGAGGATCTAAACACTAATGTTCGCAAACCAACATCAACATTGGATTAATTTGTAGGCCCGTTGGGTTGTGGGACCTTTGGATCACAACCATAAGTTCGTGGTTCTTGTGGACCTCCTATGGTCATGTGAAGAATCAATCCCTTCTTTTGATCTCGAGTATCCAATAATCGTATGCCTTTTTAGCCTCTACGTTTAGAACTAAAAGTTGCGTGATTTTCTCAGAGTACCTAACAGGTGTTCTGGCAACTTGGATATGTAAACTAGTGTCTATATCAATGAGGAGGTCTCATGTGTCTAGCTATGGGACTAGTGGATCACAACCGAATGTTTGTTCCCTTTTAGGTCCTTCTACAATCATATAAATGTCTATCAAGGTAATCTCTAATTTGGCTGATTTGATCAGAACGTGTGCACTTTGTCATCTTATATATTTAATCATCTTAACTGTGTGTTGATTTCTTGTAGGTCTATGGTTGTTCGGAAGACCTAAATTCTGATATTTTGGTTTATGTCAGTTATTGCTACAACAGTATTTGGTTGAGGCATGATTGTCTCAAAAGTGTATTCCCTGGGCTCTCTAGGTCCCCGTGATTGTCATACAAGATCAATATAAGCCTAACTGAAACAAAATAAATTGACTATGCAAGATATATTTACAACATGTATGTATTCCTCTGTGTTTGTATTTTTTAATAGAATTTTAAATGGAATTGAAAGAACAACTAATCTAATATATTTAGAAAATGAAAACTAATCTAATAACAAAATTAAAACAAACAAGGTATCCCGGTGTAGCTACTTGTCTATGCAGCTGTGAGTTTATCCTAAATAACTAGATAACTGATTAACTTAATTGAAATATTCTCGATCCTACCTCAGAAGTGAGGAATGAATCATAGTTTTTTAGAAACTATCAATCCCCACAACTTCCCTGGTAATATCGAGAATTAAATTTAACTGAAATGAAATGTTTCACTACTCTATTTGATATATTTTATTGGAAACTATGCATTTAAAAATTTGGAAGGCTTGAGATCATCATTCAGATTAGACCATACTAAATAAATGTTTCCTAAGTTTGGTACACTGCATAGGAGTAGAAATTTTTTAAAACCAGTTGTTGATCAACATTCACAAGGAGGAAGGTACAAAAATATGATTTAGTTGTTTCTCCTTTGGTATAAGAATATATGAGTTCTCCTAAGAGGTTAGGTCTTAGCATCACTATTTTACAACTCCATATTTTGTTGGAACAAGCTTCTAGGACTATAATTATTGGAGGCGCTCCTTTGAGAAATTTACAAAATAATAGCCCTCCTCCTTTAGTTCATAGACCTATTAGTCACAATATTTTTTATCCTATTATTGGTAACCTTGTTAATAACAACATGGATCATTCTCCTCCAAGTGATTTCAAGTGTTCAGACTTATTAATTTTGGGAATATGCCTAGATATCGAAATGAGGTACCTAATGAAATTAGGAATAGGTCGCCTGAATTTCAAGGAAATAATGTTGTTGGTGGTGATCATCATATTAGGTTGTTCCAAAATATTATTGATGATTATGAAGTAGAACACGAATATGTTTTCCTAAAGTTATTTATGCATACTCTTGAGGAAGATGTAAGAGAATGGTTTAATTCCTTGCCTCATGGTTCAATTGATTCTTAGGATGAAATAATGAATGCCTTTAAAATTCAATATGGTGATAGGACTAACCATAGGTTACTCCTATCTAAATTTGAAAACATAAAAAAATCCCAATGAATTTGTACAAAATGTTGAGACAAGGTTCAACAAGACTGTGATGAGATTACCGGCTAATTTTAGATTGAGTGATGAGTCTTGTTTGATCAAGTATTTTGATGTATTTGATAAAAAATAACTTATTACTTGAGAGACAAGAACACAATGATCTTAAGGAAAGCATTCATTATAGTCATTTAAATGGAAAACAAACATCAAGGATGTCAGAAAAACACTAAAAAGGGAAGGGATAAAAATTTTCAACCCTGAAAAAAAAGTAAACAAGTCTACTAATATGGAAGACGTGGTTAAGACCCTGACAAGCGTAGTTAAAGAAATCTCCTACAAGCTAGAAAGAGGAGAGAAAGGGTTGTCTTCGTTCCCTCAATATCAAAATCAAAATCAAAATATGTTTAGAGGAGATCATAAAGAAGATGATGGAGGAAAGATACATATAGGTCAAAATGATAGGCAACGTCCACTTAGAGAACATAAAGTAGTTCCTAATCTACTGGGTGCAAGAATTGTAGCTTTTGAAGAAGAAAACATCATTTATTAGTGTGAGAAATTATTGTTACCTCATGTTCCTTATGAGAAATCTTCTTTGGAGGAAGATGTTGTTAAATCAGGCTTTGATGATACATATGTGCTTGATCATCAAGTAAACTTTGAACATGGTGCAACCTCCACGGATATTCTATGTGTTATAACTGCAAATTATTTTTCAAAAATTGTAAACAAGGTATGTTATCTTCCCCATTAAGTTGATGCTAAAGTTAATATGGCTCAATCCTTCGAATTTCCCAATCATGATTTTGAGTACTTAAGATCTCTAATGATCTAAATGTATGATGGAAAAGTCCCTTCAAAAGAGGACATGGAATTGTTGATCAATGTAGTTATTTCCTAGGAGAAGGGGTATAATCTAAGAAGTAGGTGTTATCCAAAATTACACCCCATGTAATTTTGAACAACAAATATAAGTTAGCACTTAGACACTTTTTGCTCATAAAATCTACAAAACACTAACTTAACATTATGAGGGTATCAGAAAAATAGTCTTATGTGAGCTGGTGAGTAAGGTCAAAATACTGTGGAGTGTAAAAGTGAGGAAAATTAAAGCTTCTAATATTAAGGAAAATATTTTTACATGAAATTGGAAAATAAGAAGTTCTATGGAGATATTAATTTCGTGTTCTAAAGAATGAAGTCCACTCTAGTGATGCTACAATACATGGAGGAGAAGTTTGAAGTGTTGACCAGAAAAGGTAAAAAAAATTGAAAGGTGACTAAGTTAAAACACCATGGAACACTAAGCATTTTGTGAGTCTTCTAAATATTGTAGTGTTCTATAAAAATATCAATGGATTTCTACAGAACAAAGGAAAAGGTGTTTCCAAGTTAGAATGTTGAATAATGAAGGAATAGGCATTCACGTCATGTGGAGGAGGAAGATAAGAGTTTTCGTGGGTGTGTTAGAGCTATTACCTCATGGATTCCTCAAATCATGGAGACATTCAAGTTCAAGATCCACCTTGAAAAGTGTGGAACGTTTAAAATGCCTCATTATAAAGAAAATTTATGTTTGAAATCAAATGTCCAACCAGCTCAACAACTGGAATTTACTGAAGTATGGGCTTCAACCTCCTCCTCTTATAAATATGATGGCATGTGCTTAGGGTAATGTTAGGTACCCATGCTTAGCCTACAAATGGTTGTTGGTGGTGGTAGGTGTTAGTGTCGAAACGCAACACACTTGGGACTCTGCAACACGATGGGTTGAGAATCTCAGTGCGATTGCACAACATGGAGCTTTTCCCAAGTGTGAGACCTTGCGAAATCGGAAAAGCTCTCCGGATGAAGGCCAGCTCCTATTCCTCTGTTCAGATGCACGAATAAAACGCAGAGGGCTTACCAAAAACCTAATCTAACTTGCCAAGGAGACAGGGTAGAGAATGCATAAAAATAAAACCTAAACTACGGAGGTGATGCACCGAGGAATGAAGAACATATGTTTTGCCAATAAACACAAACCATAGAAATGCAATGCAATATCATGCACGGATAAACTTATTCACAGTGAAAGATCATGAGGATGTAAAATGAAACACATAGAGGGTTGAGAAACATCCACAGTCATGCATTTATTTGCTCCGAAGGTTTGATACAATACACTGCAAAAATGCCAATAGGCAAAGGTTGCATTACAGTTCCAAATGGGAGGTTTGAGCTCCACAAGTCCACCTGCCAAAGAGAAGAAGGGAGGGGCCAAAACAAGAATGTCCAACCCTTTACAAAGAGCCTCTCTTGACCATTTATAGAAGAAAAAAAAAAAGAGGGAGAAGAGAATGATTTGAATTCTGCCCCAACCACCTCCAAGACTACACCTAACTCCTCATCATGGCGGTAGGTGGGATCCTCAGCAACTCAAAACATGGCGAACTGTATTTTTTACATTTTTGAATAACTTGTTCCCACCCAATTAAATATATCTAGTTGTAGTTGCGTAGAGGACGTCGAGAGCTTTCCGAAAAGTCCAACCTTGTGTGAATCTGAGCTCCCTGTGAAAAGTTATGGCGATCTGAATATTTCCCGCGTCAGGGTCCGTTTCCAGTCGGGTTTAGGTTTCTCCTTTGCATCTGCATCGGGTTTGGGAGGTGGCTCGACATGTGTTTGATGCTCGTGTTTTTCCGAAACCCACTTCTGCTAGTATCTCCAAGATCTCCTTTTTTTCGGGGGCAGAAGATGAACTTACATGTGCATCGGGTTTGGAAGGTCGCTCGACATGTTTTCGCCCCATGCTTCCCCGCCGTGTTTTTCCGACTCCGAGACCCGATTTGCTTTGTGTCAGGTTTTCCAACCCTTCCGACATGTCTTTTGATTTCCCTTTGCGTCGGGTTTTCCAACCCCTCTGACATGCCTTTCGATGTCAGGTTTTCCAACCCTTGCAACATGTTCTTTTGACGTCGGGTGTTTTAACCCCTCCGACATGCTTCTGCGCCATGTTTATCCGCCTCTGAAACCCACTTTGCCCTTTGTGTCGAGTTTATCCATTTACCCAGGGGTAAATATACACAACAATTTGGTGACTCACGGGGTTACCTACCTACTAGGTAGAAGATAAATGGCCTTTTAGCAATCCATTGGGCATGGAGTCATAAGCAATAACCTGAAACCGATCTGATACCTGATCCTCGAACCTGATACCGTAACTCCTTCTCTGAGAGCACGCTGAACTGTAGAAAACCAACCTAGGAGCAACAAAACCTGTGCCAAAGCACTTAGTGAAACTGAAACCTAACTACAACAAGACAATGTGCATACGTACTTAGAGGAATTGAAACCTAATCTAATATTTATAAGGGTAAAATTTTTTCTTTTCAATAGCAATGTCTAAGATAGATTCCGTTGACCGGAATCAGGAATTCTTCTCCGTCCAATGTAGACAATTGGAAGGCATTGCTATTCTCACATTCCATGACCATGTAGGGGCCACTCCAAACGGAATCAAACTTGGAATGCTTTCCTGTTTTTACCCGAGTCTGCATCCCATTTCAGAACTAGGTCCCCTTCCTGGAAGGTCCTTGCTCTTGCTTTCTTATCAAACCATCTTTTCACTAAGGCCTGATCTTTCTCAATCGTTTGAACTACATGTTCTCTAATTTCTTCCAATTCCATCAACTCTACATACGTAGCCTCCATTGGTTCGAACTCAGCCAACTCCAACTGCTTCATGAACTCCAATGCAGGCAGTTCTAATGATATAGGCAATACTGCCTCTTTTCCATAGACCAACTTGTAAGGGGAATTACCTGTAGACCTCTTTGGTGTTATTATGTCAGCCCATAATGTTGATTTGAGCTTGGTATGCCATGTTCTTTGATTTTCATCCAGATTTCTCCTGATGATTCTTAGCAAATTCTTGTTCGTGGACTCTTCCTGTCCATTACCCTGCGGGTAATAATTGGAAGAGGTGTTCAAGATAGATTCCATTCTTGATATCCCATTCTGTGATCTTGGAACCTATAAATGCCAATGCATTGTCTGATATGATAGTGGTCGGCATACTGAACCTGGTCACTATTCCTTCATAAAATTCTAGTATATTAGACTAATTTGCCTCTTTGAGTGCCACCGCTTCAGTCCACTTGGTGAAGTAGTCCTGTTGCTATGAGAATCCACTTGTGGCCTTGGCTTGAGTTTGGATTGATGACCCTGACGAAGTCCAATCCCCATTACATAAATGGTTGGTCAACCAAGATTGGGTGCAATGGAAGCGCTGCTAGTTTTTCTTTTCCTATGAAGAGTGCACATTTCTTACACTTTCTTATCCATGTATAACAGTCACTGAACACTGTGGGCCAATAATACCCCGCCTTCATTATCTTGAGCACTTGTTACTCGTGGGGCAAAAAGTCCTCCAAAATCTCCATCATGAAAATCTCGTAACACCCTCTCAATTTGACCTGTCCCAATGCACCTCAATAGAACTCCATTGATTTCTTTCTTGAACAGAACACCATCAACAAGCACATATGGAATGGCTTGTAATCTAAAGTATCTTCTCTTTGCTTTGCTCATTTCTGGAGGACATAGTCCTGTCTGTAGGAAGTGTATCATATTCTGAGTCCAACAAGGAGTAGGTACATCATCACTTTCTTGTTCTTGACCATCCTGTAGTACCAAGACAGTCTCTTTTTCATCACCTGCTTCAACTTGTTGACACAAGGCTAGTTGTTCGCATAGTCCCTTCCCACGTACTAGTTTTGTGATCTTGATCTCGATGTCATATTCCATGACATGAGTGATCCATCCTACATGCTCTCTCATTCAGATCCTTGTTTAGAAGGAATTCCTTGACTCCCGCATGAGAGACAAAAAATTGGATCTTGTTGTTTGAGACCAGGTGCTTGAATTTCTTTAAACTCCTGATTACTGCAAAGGACATGCTTTTCAATGAAAGAGTACCTTGTTTTGTATTCCTCCAAGCCTTGACTAAAGAAAGCAACTGGTTGTTCTATTCCTTCTTTGTTTTGTTGGACCAGGATTGCAGAAATCGTGTCTCCACCACCGAAGGCATATAGCACGAAGTCCTTGGAGAAGTCTAGATTGACGAGAGTTGGGGCTTGAGATATATCCTCTTTTATTGCCTTAAAACTTGTCTTTGCCTTCAGATGTCCACTTAAATGCCATGCTCTTCTTTAACATTAGCGTTATTGGCTTTACGAGAGCTGCAAAGTTTGGAACAAACTTGCGGACGAAATTGATCCTTCCTAAGAAGCTTTGAAGAGCCTTCTTGTGACTTGGCAATGACAATGCTTGAATTGCTTCAACTCTTTCTGGGTCAATCGTCAACCCCTCTTTTGAAAAAATATGGCCTAGAAGTTTTCCCTCATGAGCCAAGAATATGCACTTTTTGGGATTCAAAGATACCCCCAAATCTTCTACACCTCTAAAATACCTGCCTTAGATGAAAGAGGTGATCCACTACATTTTTGGAGAATACAGTGATGTCATCAAGATATATTAGAACTATTTTATTGATCAAACCCTTGAATGCCATATTCATTGCCCTTTGGAAGGTGGCTCCAACATTTGATAGCCCAAATGGCATCTTCTTGTAGGCATATGTCCCCCATTTGGTGGTGAAAGCCGTCTTGAATTGGTCATTTTCTTTCACCATCACCTGATTATACCCTGAGTAACCATCTAGGAGAGAGAATCTCTCTGAACCGGATACTACTTGCAATATTTGTTCCATTGAAGGAAGTGGGTAATGATCTTTGAGAGATGCCCTGTTGAGGTCTCAGAAATCTACACACAACCTGATTTCTCCGCTCTTCTTCCTGACCGGAACCAAGTTTGCAACCTAGCTCGAGTGCTTGATCGAGAATATAATGCTTGCCTCTATTAGCTTGTTTAGCTCTTTCTTCATTAGAGGCTCAATGTGAGGGTTAACAGGTCTCTACTTCTGCCTGATGGGCTTAGCATCTAGATCCAATTATATGGTATGTTGTGCCAACTTCGGATTGAATCCTCTCAAGTCTTCATAGCTCCAAACGAAGACATCTGGAAATTCTTGGCAAAGTGGTGTGAAATCTGATTTCTCTTGCTCAGTGGCCACTTTACCAATTTGAAGTGTTTTGCCTTCCCCAACTGGAATTGGCTCTGAAACTTCTCTCTATAATTATATGGTATGTTGTGCCAACTTCGGATTGAATCCTCTCAAGTCTTCATAGCTCTAAACGAAGACATCTGGAAATTCTTGGCAAAGCTGTGTGAAATCTGATTTCTCTTACTCAGTGGCCACTTTACCAATTTGAAGTGTTTTGCCTTTCCCAACTAGAATTGGCTCTGAATCTTCTCTCTTGACCTGTATGTTAGCCTTTTCCTTATGAAACTGGTCGTTAGGGTTGAAGATAGACTCCAACGTTACTAAACCCTTAGGAAGCTTGTTTTTCTGCAACTGCACTACTTGATCCCCATACTGCTGCTCTAATCTGTCTTGATTTCTTAGCTGAAAATTCAGCCTCTTCTTGTAAGAAATTGATGATTTATTGATCATTCTCAAACACTTGCCAGCTTGTGTTATTATCTGGAACTGCTGGCCTTACAATCACATGGATGTGTGGCTGTGTTTTTCCCCTTCTGATGTTGTCAACCACATCAAATGTTGCACCAACTACTGCGATCCTATCTGCAACTTCATTTTTCTTCCTGGGTATGGACATAATGTTGAAAGCTTCGAAGTCCTCAATGAGGTCCCATACCCTGTTCTTTTAGCTCTTCAGCAATTCGTTCTTTGTAGCATGTTGTCCCCTAACTTGGTTGACAATTAGCTCACTATCTCCAAACACCTGCAAGTTCTTTATGCCCTTTTTCCTAGCCTAATGAAGTCCATGAATCAATGCCTCATATTCAGTCGTGTTGTTTGAACAAGAAAACTGGAAATGAAAAGCTGAATAATACTTGATATCTTGTGGTGAAATCAACACTACACCACCTCCAGCACCTTGTCTACTTCTCGAACCATCGAAGAATAATTTCCAAACTTTGTCTTCATATTTTTGTTCAAGTTGAATGATGTCATGGGAATGGATGAATTTTCTTCGTGAACACAATACACACCCAATTCAGATTCTTCAATTTCCTTGTATGGGTCAAATTCATGACTCTTGTTTGCCCATTCATCCAAAGTTAAATCAGGAATACCCTCGACCTTAGTACCTACTTCTAGATCACTTGAACACTCCTCCTGATCAAAAACTGAGCAATTTGCATTGATAGGACCTGGTACATGAGGCTCAATATGGAAATTGGCAATTGATTCTGACCTGATTGTTGCTTTGGCCCCATACCTTGTCCTAAAAATCATGTGCGACCAATCTGCAGATAAATATCCACCGATTTTTGAAGTGAAGTCTCTTGATAAACACAATGTAAAGAGTGGCGGGAGGTCAATTACAGACATATCTTGTAGAACTGTAACATTAGGACATGAATGTAGTGTTAGGCTTAACCCCTTGATGACCCCAACTGTTCCCACTACCATTCCATCTAGCTGTCCTACTCCTTTTAACACTGGTTCATACTTCAAACCCAGTTGATCCGCTATTTGCTTCGGCATCACTGAACTACTTGCCCCTGAGTCTATCATGTAGTTGTGTACCAAGTGGTTTCCAACAATCAACAAAACATAGAATGGTGGAGGCTTCAAATTTTTTCTTGTCTGGCCCCCATCATGTTGCACTGCATTAGTGAGAACTTTCTCATGTCCCTGGTTTAATACATTTGTGGCAGACCAGTTAACCATTGCAGCTTGTAATAAATCTCATTGTCCTGGGATCGCCAGTGATTCCCACATGGAAATTTTCACATGTGTCTTCTTCATTTGATCGATGATGTTGAAGGGGGAATGAACTGTCCTTTTGCTGTCCCTTACTTAGCGCAAGCATTTTCTGGAGCTTGAACGGGTGCATGTGTTGCTACAACAGGTACCTTAAGTTGATTTTGCACAATTTGGAGCTATGTTTGGTCTGCTGGCCCCCTTGTTGTGTAAGAGCGGGTTGAGGAACAGCTGGATTGGGCGGTTGTTCCTCTACTATGTTTCTCTTCTTTGACCATGTGTTGGCAGCCATGCCTTGGAAAGGCTATCGGTTAACCTCCACAGAAGTCTTCCGTTTTCCAATTTACCAATGTGGTTTCCGTCAGAGGTCCCTCTTATTACGTTTCTTATTGCTGGTTCCCCTCTTGGATTGATTCTTGAGGCACACCAATGGTTTGCACCATCAAGGCCTGATTTAGTGCACCATTGAAACATGATGACTGATTGTGAGGGCAGATTGCAAGGGTAACAGCAGTTCGTACTCCCTGTGCCATGTTATTTTGTGTTGGAACTAAGGCCCTCGAGGACGTCATTGCTATATTTGGATCATACGATCCGAAATGGCCTGGTAACTTGAGATTGTCCTTGGTTTTTGTTTTGATTTGCAGCCTGAGGTGGTGGTGGCCTATTCTGTTGGTATGGGGGTCTAGCTTAGTACTGTGCTTGAGGCTGATATGGTCTAGCACTTTGAGCTTGCTGTCTTTTGATAGTCACAAGCTCATTTCCGAGGTTTTGCAGTTGTTTCATGACCTCTTGCAATTCCTTTTGAACTATTTGAAGAAGTCAATGCCTCATTATTGCTTTGATTTCTAGGAGTTGGAATGGGATTCAACTCTAGTGCTTGAGCTGGTTATAGGATTTCCCATATCTGGATAGAGAGGAATTTGCGGCCTTGGTGCAAGCTTGCCAGCTTGGATCAAACAGTTCTCTGCTCTGATTGTTGTGTCATAGGACCCTGGTAGGGTTGTCCCTCCCATTCATTGGATCATCATGGCTATGTTTGAATTCATAGCCCTTAAGAAATAAAGGAATGCTCCTTCAGCGGTTGGTCCTAATGGCTATTGGGATCCTGTCCTGTGTCCTTTGGAATCTGAAGTTGAAATCTGCCATTTGTTCGTTAGGATCCCTTTTGATTGTTGTCAGCTGTTCCAATAGAGACAAATTGTGCACCCTCTCCCCAAACTGGCTACAAAGAGTTGAACAAAGTTGGTCCCAATTCGTAATGGACCCTGCTGTTAGGATTCTAAACCATTGTAAGGCCTTACCTTTGAAATATGAATCCAATAACTTGACTACAACATCCATTTCATTTATTTCATGGATTGCGCATACATTAGCAATATCCTAGATGTGATCAATAGGAGTAGTATGATTTTCTCCTATGAAATAGGAGGATATTCTTTAGCGCTGCAACTGGAATTTGATTCTGAGCATTTAGGGAAAGTGGACTACTGCCCGTGAAATTGACAAAGGGATTCGGTGGTAGATACGCCATTATAATTGGCCTAAGAACCCTGGTTGATGCGAGAAAAGGTCTACCAGGTGGAGGTGTAGACAAAGTCCTGTTAGGTAGAGATGGTGATCTTTGTGGTCTTCTTCCTCTCCTCCCTCTGCCTAGTGATAGTTACAAGTGGAAAAATAGCCCCTCTTCTCAATTATTGGACCTGGTTCGAATTCCTTCTCATGTGCCTGGGAAACCTGTGCTGCTACACCACTGAACTCTATCCCTTCGGAATCGCCAGATGTGTTAGAGAAAAAGCCTCTAAAAGGTTGGGTTTTGCCAGGTTACACACCAAAATTGACAATATTGAAAATATAATTGAAAATTTGAAGGATCCAAAGGAGAAAATCTTCAATTCAGAACTCGGGCCTTGTTGTGCAGTTGCGGATCCCTGAAAAGCTACAGGCGGAACTCAGGTCATGCGATGCAACTCACAGAACCCGAATTGCCATGTGTCGGAACTTGGAACATGTCCAACGTCCTTCAAAACCTGAAAGGCTGTTTTGATGTTTTCGGATCTCGAAATCCCCGAAATCATTGTTGTCGGGGGTAGGACCATGGAATGTATCCCCCGAAACCCGAAACACTACTGCTTCTGCTTTAATGCTCTCGGATCCTGAAATCCCGAAATCATTAAATACCTGAAATTTTGAAAATCAAATTCTCAAAAAAACTAAAGAATACCCATTTGAATATTTCCCTCAAATCTACCAAATATTGAAATTTTGAGCCTATTTCGAGTAAGATAAACCCTTGAAAATTGATTTCAGACTTCAGGCTAGGAGGTGTAAAATCTGAAATTTGTAAAAAACTGCAATTTTTAGTGCAAATTTCATGAAAAACTCCTTAAAACTTTTGATGGAATGACCTCTTGCTCCCCACCGGGCGTGCCAAAAAGTGTTGGTGGCGAATCACAGCACCCCTGCAACTCTGCAACGTGATCGGTTGAGACTCTCAGTGTGATTGCACAACATGGAGCTTTTCCCAAGTGTGGGACCTTGCGAAATCGAAAAAGCTCTCCGGACGAAGGCCGGCTCCTATTCCTCTATTCAGATGCACCAATTAAAACACAGAGGGCTTACCCCAAATAACCTAATCTAACTTTCCAAGGAGACAAGGAGATAAAGCATGCATAAAAATATAAACCTAAGCTAAGGAGGTGATGCACCGAGGAATGAAGAACATATGTTTTACCAATTAAACACATACCACAGAAATGCAATGCAATATCATGCACAGATAAACATATTCATAGTGAAAGATCAAGAGGATGCAAAATAAAACACATAGAGGGTTGAGAAACATCCACAGTCATGCATTTATTTGCTCCGAAGGTTTGATACAATACATTGCAAAAAATGCCAAGAGGCAAAGGTTGCATTACAGTTTCAAATGGGAGGTTTGAGCTCCACAACTCCACCTGCTAAAGAGAAGAAGGGAGGGGCCAAAACAATAATGTCCAACCTCCTAAAAAACAGCCCCTCCTTACCATTTTATATGAAGGGAAAGATGATGGGAGAAGTGAGAATGATTTGAGATTCTTCCCCAACCACCTCCAAGACTGTGCCGAACTCCATTCATCATGGTGGTAGGTAAGAACCCCAATGACCTCAAAATATGACAAACTGTCATATTTCCCGTGTCAGGTCCGTTTCAGAACGGGTTCGGGACTCCCCTCTAAAGATATCTAGTCGTCGTTACTTGGAGGATGCCGCGAGCATGTGTTTGAAAATTCCAACCTTGCCTGAATCCCAAAACCCGTGTCCACCGTTATTACGATTTGAATATTTCCCGCGTCAGGGTCTTCTGCCCGTTGGGTTCGGAGGTTCTGACTCTGCATATGCATCGGGTTCGGAGAAGTGCCTCCGACATGCTGCTTGATGTTGGCATTCTCCCCAAAACCCACTTCCACCATGATTTCCGAGCTTTCCTTTGATGTCGGGTTGGAAGATGAACTTGCATGTGCATCGGGTTCGACACTTTTGCTTTGACATGCTTAGCAAATTTTTCATGTCATCCTCCGACCACGCTTTCCCGACGGTGAAGACACGTGGCAATTTCTCCTTTGCGTCGGATCAGTGCCTAAGACCTCTGACATCCCTTTTGACTGTCAGGTTTGACTACCAACCCTTGTGACACGTGTCATTGATTTCGGGTTGGTTTAACGGCCTCTGCCATGCTTCTGTCGCATGTTTCTCTGCCTCTGAAACCCGCTTTCCTTTTGCGTCGGGTTTTCCATTTACCCGGGGGTAAATATATACAACAAGTTTGGGAAATATTACCTCCGATCCGCCCGAAATGGGCTTCCTTGTCCCTCAGATGTGGCACGATTCTACACGTTGGTGGCGTGTTGATTGGTCCTCGGCTCCTTCGGCGATCAAGCGTCCCGCGCGTCCCTTCTATCATCACAGTGCTGAACAATGTCCCATTTCGGCTGAACCGGCCGGTATCGCAGTAACCATTTGTAAATTAACATAATTTAGAACACACATTCCAAAGCCAATCAATCTCATAACAGAAAACCATATGCAGTTGTAAATGACTCGGTGAAACACCGATCTCTCATTCCATGACTCGGTATCATACTGATCTCTCATGTTAACTTAATCATGTGTATACCATGTATACTTGGTTCTTTTACCCTTTTAGAGGTATCAAGTGTTCTGTTTAAGAGGCCTATCTGAGTATCTATTACCGATATTCATCTGAAATCCCACTTCTTAAACTAGGTGACATAGGACAATGCAACCAGTAGCTTGCGATACTTTGGCCAAAGATTTTTAAACATATTGTTCATGTTTATATTCCTAGATGGCATACTCATCAAATGGAATACATCCTTCACCCTACTTGATATGTTATCTAGAATGGTCTTCACTAACTTCTGTCAGTCCACTTGTTCAAGGTTTAACCCTAGCCAAGGTTAGCAACATGGCCTAGTGTGGAGGACTTCTTATGGTGACTAAGGGTATTTATACATACTCAATTGACTTATGTCAATTGGGTGTGTCTATTTATCCTAAGTCAACATGAGTTGACCTCAACACTAGGTCATGCCCCTATCTCTACCTAGGGAAGAACTGTGATCAAGTCAGAATTTATGTTAGTCTAGATGAATAAACTGAAAGGGTGTTGAAACATGTCAACTGCAACATAGTATCCTCGTGAAGACCCTAGTCTTCCCAAAGGTACTGCACTGCAGTTGGCATGTGTCAACATCCATCTGAGGTTTCCTCATCTGGAAAACATACCTTAGATAGAAATTTAATGACTTATTAATTACCTCATTAAGGATTAATTGCAGTAACCCTACCAAGAAACTAGGTTCATTGATCATTAGGGTTCCAAGTTAAAACTGCAATAGAAGTAGGTATGTAGATACATCTTCTCCCTAACCATTTCATAAGTTATGTTTTTATACCATTAACATTCTTGATTTATGTTTTACATAACAGATCCAACACACATTAAAGAGATGTTTTCTTACTTACTTACTCAAGCCTTAGCTTACATAAGTTCTGAGTAAGTTCTTTTTATATTAGACTTCAATGGAATGAAGTCTAATCCCATTTATTTTCCTTTCCTACATTCCTATTCTAGTTAAGGAATTCTTCAAGAGGAAGCACACCTTCCACTATCCAAAGATAACATTCAGATTCATTCCCAAAAGGTCTTAAGACAAGTCTATGATTAATTACATGGAAGTTGTCTTCCCTTTTTCCTTATAGAGGGTTAATGTTCATTTAAAACCTCATAGTACATTGTAAATTAACATCAAGTTTTATTCTCATTCAAACATTTGAATTAAACATAGTCATAGTGTTATAGTTGGATAACAATGCAAGAATGTCAACTTATTAAGTTGCATTTTCACTAGAGAGGGTAGTACATCTAGCACCCCTGATCTCTATTTATTCTATTCCAAACCATAAGAGTATGTTACTGATAGAAAAATAGAGAATTTCCACTCACTGAATGCCAAAAGGAAATACATCAAGTACAATAAATTTCACATATATTTTATTCATCAAGAGGATTCATACATTTACAAGTCCAAACACTTCAGACATTCCTAATGTCAAACAACAATAACAAGATCAATTTCAAGTACAACTTTTTTTTCCATCAAATACATTTCAGTAATGAACCATATTTCATCATAAAAAGATCCAGTCTCTTTGATAAAAAAATGTAACTTCCTATAAATATTTTCTCCTTTCATCACTTATGAAGTCCATCTACAAAATTTCTAGCACAAGTCAGTTCATTGAACTGAGCATGATAAGCACTAAACATTAAAATGATGTGCTTTTAGCTAACTGTTTCATAAAAAGAACTCTGTTGTTATGAAACAGTCCTGAGCAATTCAGAAATACATAGCCATAGGAGTTACCATACTCAAATAAAAGAGAGAGAAAAGTGATAAACCATAACAAAAGTAAGATTAGGTCCTGAAATAAACAACTTCAACCTTCCATACTATTGTCTTTTATCAAAATAATTAAAACAATAATTCAGATAAGTAACATTTCATCACAATCCCAATATTATTTTCATACATTACTTTACATGTTTCCCTTCTCAGTTAAACCTATTTAACATAAGAAGATAACTATCCTAACTATATTTTAGGCATAGTTCAGCAGTAGATAATCAAAAAAAATACTTCCATCTCAATATTTCATTCACCTAAATTCATCCTAAAATATGAGATGCCAATAATCAAAATTAAGAAACATAAGAATAAGTTTAGGATGATCCAAACAACATAACCTAAAATGTGTCTCTGATTTGAGTATCCTAATACTCAAACTCAGAATTAGAATCCAATTTAAGTTAAAATCCAGCAACTAAAAACAACATCATCAGAGGGTAAGATCAAATTAGCAAGCAAATGGGACTACACTCAATCCCAAAAAGATACAACAATAATATCATTAAGTCAAGAGAGTAGAATGGTAAGGTTTAACAATCAGCTTCAACTCAATCAACCATCCAAATATTTTCTACCAAACACAAATATTTACTCAAAATATTTCCAACCAAACACAATAATCCATCCAATTATTCTCTAACTTCAGCTATACTGCCCTAACACAACCTGAAATCAATCTTACCAAACAGGTCCAAAAGTTGATAACAAAACAGACCAAAGAAGGACAACACCTTCATCTAGTTTGAAGTAGAAATAAGATTAAAGGAAGATAGAGGGAGAGAAGATCATTACTTCCTCATAGTTTTTGATAAAAAGGGAACATTGAGAAACCAAAAACAAGTATTGACAAGCTTGACCTAATGATACAAACCAAAATCCCAAATAGAGAACTTACCAAGGTTCAAATTGAATGTACAAAAACCAGGAGAAGAAAGAACGATGAACAAAAATCATTCCATTACCCATCAACATTCAAGGATACAGTATTGATAGCTTCAATATCCGTAAAGACAACAAGTAATTCTTTCCCCCAAGTACTCAGAAAGGAACAAAAAAAGATGACAGAAGGATAAGTCTGCAACAGACTCATAAAACTCAGATCCTTGAAGAAAATACATGTGCATAATGATATAGCTAAGCCCAGAGCACACATTCCTTTTTCATAGAGATACATTTTCCTTAGTTTGTAAAAGAACTGAAAATTGAGTTTGATGGCCCAAGGCCAAGAAACAGGCTAACTAAGTACATCAAAAACAATGTCCATAGAACTACCCAGAAGATCAAATTGACAACAACAACCAAAAAATAGTAAACCAATACCCAAGGGATTTTTCCCCTCTTAGCATCAAATGCCATAATTTTCATTAGTTACCCAAAAACCCTACAGAGTAGAAAAATGAGTAACATTTCCCTTATGGGTTCCAATAATCAGGCTTTGAAAACAACTGAACAATTTCATGAAAGAGTGAAATTATATATTTACAGGCTTTTAATAATAGCCAAAAGAACTTAACAAGTCCATGAAACGTTAAACACTTTCCAAGAAAAACCCAACAATTTATATCTTTCCTCAATAACCACTGGGTAGATGACTGTAACAAGGAGGTTAAAACAAAACCCATAATCACAATCACAGAAGTGATAAGAAATCAAAAGTCACATTCTCAAATTTTGATCATTCCATCAGAACTCAGAAGAATATGCTAAAGCCAGAGTCACAAAATTTTATTCCCCAAAAATATTCATGCAAGATCAAACAACAGTCAAGATATTCAAACAGTTTATCCTCTGAAGTGTTCTCACAGTGGTGAGACAAGATCTCTTAGAACAAGTTCCACAAATTTAAGCAACCGAGTTACTTACAAGTTTAACACAACTCAAACAAGATTACTAACAGTTTTGACTTCATCTCAGGCTCATGCAGAAGGATTAAAGCATAACCCAAAAATCAAATCAAGAAAATCATGAAACCCAGATCACACTTTTCCTCATACAAGTGGAGTCAAAAAAACATTCACATTAAACAACACAAAAATCACATGCAGAGATGATCTAATCAACCATGCAAAAACTAGATTATTCCCAAGAGAAGAGTTCTTTTAATGAATCATTTAAGTAAAAGAAAAACAACTTAATGGGTAGAGCCTATCATGCCTGATAGCACTTCTCCTTCACTGATTCACAGAAGATCTCCAAGAAGAAACTTCAATAGCTTCTTCCTCTCCACAAAATGTCAACAGAACCTTCAACACTTCCCCTTTCTTTTTATAGTTTTCACAGTGTTCATTAATAGTTCTATGTTATGCAAGAATAACAGTCATGCAAGAATCAAACTGGAGGTTCGAAGAGCAGAACAACCTCATGTAGAACTCGGGCTCGAAAATGAACCAAAAGATCAAAACAACCAAAAACCCCTCATGCACCTTCCTAGGTAGTTTTTTTTCTGAATTCAAAAACATTAAATGCAAAGGACTGTCAGTTCCCTCCAATTCCCACATGCCACCGCCATCTCCATATTTAGCAATGACTAAATTTAAATTTTGCATGCAACCAAACTCGGTGGAGGTGCCAACTCATCCTTCCCTATATTTTCTCATGCCCATGCCAAAGTTGGCAGCACCAAAGGATAAGACTGCTTTAACTCACAATAAATGTCTAGAAAATGATGCCACCGACCAACCCAATTACCATGTCATCCCATAGGCCCCCTTAGGTTAGCCATTCCCTTAGTTAGGTTAACATTAATTTAGGAAATTAACATAGGTCCATAGGTAGGTCCTTAGTTTAAGTCATAACATCCTAATTAACAAAAGATTGCAAAGACATAGGTTAGACTTAGCTTTAGGCTATAGTCACTTAACATTAAAACATAGTTAAAATAGGTTCCCTGATCAAAGCAAGCATTGCATTCTACTAACAAAAGAAGAACCAACCATATCATCAAAATTCAAATATACAGTAGGATCTGAAGACTTCATTCTTTCCTTAGCACAGTCAGAATCCAGAGATCACCTGATCTATCTGACTTGGTCATTATGACCACAAAGTCATGAATTAAAAGCATACCTTGGATCAATGGAATTGATCCAAGGTAATGTTGTTCTCAAAAGAAGAATTTATGAAAATAGAAACCAAATTTCTCAATTCAAGCAGTGAATTAATTCTGCATAAGGAGGTGGATTGCTCCATTAAATTCAGTAAAAACATGACAAAATGTACCTGTTCAATAGATGAATTATTTTCTACTACAAACATGATTTCCAAAGTCATAAGAGTACACCGTCTTAAGAAAAATCACCTGTCAATGTTTGTACCTTCTAAAGTAGAAGTCATCATAGGTACCAGTCATGTTGGAGGCATTACATACCTCCCTCCTAAAAAGCATCATCATCCTGATGATTAACTTAGTCAAATAAATTCAATCAAGAATATAACCAAATTATAATTCTTTCATTCATAAGTTCATAACAGAACCAGATTTGAGAAATTCAAATTTTCATAATTATTCAACATTAAAATAGTTGTTTCAATACTAAAGAATTTAGTATCTACCCAAAACTGGTAGGTTTATTGATATGATAAGAATAAAATCTTCAAGTTTTATCAATCAACAGAATCAATTCTTCTCAAATAAATGTGGAAAATCAATTTTCATATCTTCGAGGTTTTCCCAGGTTGCACTTTCTTCATTAAACTAGTCCCACTGGACCTTGCATTGACTTATTTCATGATTTCTTAAGTGCAACTGGTGAGTTTCTAGCACTCAAATGGGTTTAACCACGATTATTCTTGGGTCTTGGACCTGCAAGGAATTCCAATTTAACACATGTGATAAATCTGAAACATATTTCTTAAGTAAAGAAATATGGAAAACATCATGCATTCATGATAAAGTAGGTGGTAAAGCTAAACGATAAGCTACAAGATTGATTATTTCAACAATTTCAAAGGGTCCCACATAATGAGGTGATAACTTGGCAGCCTTGCCAAAAGTTATAGAACTCTTTTTCAGTTTAACCCACAAAAAGACCTTCTCACCAAGTTCAAATTTCTTGTCAACCCTTTTTAAGTCTACATAACATTTTTTGCCTATCTGCTGCTTCCTTTAAATGTTCACGAATCATTTTAACTTGTTGTTCCATTTCAGTAAGGATCTCAGGTCCAATTACCTCTCTTTCCTCTATGTTATCCCAGCTTACTGGAGTTCTACATTTCCTTCCGTATAATGCTTCAAAGGTGCCATTTTTAGAGAGGCATGATACATGTTATTATAAGAAAATTCAACTAATGGAAGGTACTCTTCCCATTTGTACTACTGATCCATGCAATACATTCATAACATATCTTCCAAAACTTGATTAACTCTTTCAGTTTGACCCATCCATTTCCGGATGGTATGCTGAACTAAAATTTAGTTTAGTTCCTAAGGTTGCATTAAGTGTTTTCCAAAATCTAGATGTCATTCTTGGATCTCTATCTGATATGATCAATTTAGGTACTCCATGCAATCTGAAAATTTCATGCACAAATATTTTTTCTAAAACAGGTGAATCATCCTTAAGATTACCAACAATAAAATGTGCCACTTTTGTTAGTTTATCAACAACAACAAGAATAACATCATGCTTATTTCTTGACATAGGCAGCCCTTGAACAAAATCCATGCTAATTACTTGTCATTTATACTGAGGTATGCTATGAGGGTACATAAACCAGTTGGATGCATATGTTCAGCCTTAACACACTGACATTCTAAGCAGTGTGTCACAAAATCAATTACGTCTTTTTTCATCCCTTTCCAAAAATATTGTTGTTTTATATCAGCAAGCATTTTTCATAATTTTGGGATGTCCTGAATAAGGTGAATTATGAAATTCAGTTAACAATTTCCTTCTTAATTCATTTCCTGAAGGTATATATACTCGATTATCATATCTCAAGATTCCTTCATCATCAAAGTGAAAACCTCTATATCTCACATCATTTGGATCTGCAGCAAGTGTTGTTTTCACTTGCTGAAAATAAGAATCAGATTCCATAACACTTTTTACTTCATCCTTAAACTGAGTTCTCAACGTTATAAGTGCAGAAATATGTTTCCTATGACTTAGTGCATCTTCCACTCTATTTTCCTTTTCCTTTTATATAACTTATGTCAAAATCATACTGAGATAGAAATTCTAACCACCTTCATTGTCTTGCATTCAGATTTGGCTGAGTGAAAATATACTTCAGCCCAAGATGGTCAGTCTTTAATTCAAAAGGTCTACCAAAAGATAATGCCTCCATACTTGAAGTGCATGAACAATGGAAGCAAGCTCTAGGTCATGGGGAGCATAGTTCAGTTCATGTAACTTGAGTTTTCTACTTTCATATGCTATAACATGCTCATTTTGCAATAAGATACCTCCAAGCCCTTCCCTAGAAGCATCTGTTACTACAGTAAAGTCTCCATTTGGATCAGGTACAACCAAAATAGGTGCAGATGTAAGTTGATTCTTTAGAGTCTTAAATGCAGATTCACATTTTTCACTCCACACAAATTTCTTATCTTTCTTTTGCAACAAAGTTATTGGTGCAGCGACCTTCAAAAAGTCTTTAACAAAATTTCTATAGTAACCAGCAAGACCCATGAAGCTTCTAACTTCATGTACATTCTTAGGTGCATAGGCCACTCAGTTATTGCAACAATTTTTGATGGATCTACAACTATTCCATCTTTACTTATGACATGTCCCAGATAGTGCACTTCCATCTCGTAGAAAGAACATTTGGACAACTTACCATATAATCTTCTCTTTCTTAAGATTTCAAGAACTATCTTCAAATGCTCATGATGCTCATCAATGCTTTTAGAATATATGAGAATATCGTCCAAGAATACAAGCACAAATTTTTCCAAGTATTCTTGAAAAATATTATTCATTAAATTCATAAAATTTGTAGGTGCATTTTTCAAACCAAAAGGTAAAACTGTGAATTCATAATGTTTGTACCTTGTCCTAAAAGTTGTTTTATGAATATCTTCATCCTTGATTCTTAACTGATGATATCTAGATCGAAGATCTATCTTAGAATATATTGATGCACCATGCATCTGATCAAATAGATCATCAATTCTAGGAAGTGGATATTTGTTTTTGATTGTTTCCTTGTTTAACATCCTATAATCAATGCACAATCTAAGTGTTCCATCTTTCTTTTTCACAAAAATTACTGGTGCTCCCCAAGGTGAGACACTTGGTCTTATCAAACCTTTAGACAATAGTTCTTGTAACTGTGCCTTAAGCTCTACCAATTCAATGGTAGTCATTCGAATACGGTGCCTTGGAAATAGGTTTGGTTCCCAGCTTGATCTCAATTGTGAAATCAAACTCCCATTTGGGCAGAAGACCAGGTAGTTCTTCCATAGAAACACATCGCTGAAATTTCGTAACAGTGGGTATCTTTCCAAGAAATCACTATCCCCTTCAGTTGTTTTAGAAAAATTTTTACTACATACAAAATGCAGCCTTTGTTTTTGGCCTTTTTAAGTTGCATGGATGACAATTTCCTAACTGAAATCTCACGTTTTACCCCCTGAATGTCTATTGTTTTCTGCAGGTCATCCAGACAACTAATATGTTTTTCAAAACAATCAACCTTTTCCTTATGTTTAGCAAGCCAGTTAACACCTATGATTACATCATAAGACCCCAAAGGAGCAACGTAAAGATCAACTTCAGTGGAAAAACTAGGCAAGTCAAGGACTACTCCAAAAAGACACATACTAACTGTGTGGACAACATTATTTCCATAATGTACAGCCCATGATTTATCCATTTTTCCATCTTTTATTTTTAATTTTGAAGCTAATTTAGTAGAAATAAAGCATTCAGTAGCTCCAGTATCAAAAATTATAGTAACAGGTATACCAAATAACTTACCTGGCACTTCTATAGGCATAACTTGATTTTCATCTTGTTTGTCAGCTACTGCAACATGTATCTTATGTTGCTGATTGCGGTCATCCTTCCTTAGAGGACATTGATTTGCATAATGATCCTTTCCACAATTGTAGTAGCCTCCTACAGGTCCTTTCTTAGGCTCAAATTTATTTCCCATCCTTAAATTTATCATTCTGTCCTCCATAGGACTTCTGTCCGTTATTATTGTTCTTGAAAAAATTGTTTCGTACATTAGCAACAGTTTATTTGCTGTAGTTTTCTTGTTATTATCAACAAAAAAAAAATTTTTCATGCCAAACTTTTTCCATGGTCCCTTTTTGGGTGCAAGGGACGAAGAAGAATTAGGAATTTTCTTTCTGATTTCCTCCTTATGGGTAGAGATTGCTTTCAATTTCTTCTCCTACCTTATGGATTTTTCAACAACCCCTTCCATAGTGGTTGGGATGTGAACATCTACTTCACCACCTATAATAGGATTTAACCCCATAATGAATTTTTGTATCCTAAACTTCTCATCAGTTTGATACTGAGGCACATACTTAAGGAGCTTAGTAAAATTCTCCCAGTACTCCGTTACAGTTAACTTCCCTTGAGCTAAGTTCTGAAATTCAGTCATTTTCTGATCATAGTAAAGTTGTGGCAGCCATCGTTGCCTAAAATAATTTTTAAATTGATCCCAAGTGATGTTTGTTTCATCAATGTTTAACTCAGCCTTACGGTTGTCCCACCAAGAAGATGCCTCATGGGAAAGCTGATAAGCTCCCCATATTGCTTTAGTTTCCTCTGAGAAGTTCCTTATAGAAAAGTACTTCTCCATTTTGTTGAGCCAGTTCTCAGCTCCATCTCCTAGTGTAGTGCCATCAAACTTGGGTGGACTTATCCTTTTTATATCATTAGTGAGTTCAGTTACCAATCTTTCCTTTTTATTCTCAGGATGATTGGGTGCATTTGCATTAGCATTGGCAGCATTATTGTTATCAACACCTAAATTTCCCATATTGGCATTGTCCACAGGAGGTGGCTGATTGTTATTACCAGCATCTTCTTCATCCTCCTCATTTCCCATTACTTGTTGTTCTAATACAGCCAGATGATCTCTTGTGTCCAACAGGGAAACAAGGATCTCATCAAGTTTTTGGCAGTTTCTTCTTCTCCACCTGGTGGTGGGTTGTTTGCATAGCATTTCCTCTCATTCTAACCATTTTCTGTTAACAAGAAAATTTAAGTTTTATCATATTATGGACACAATAGGTCCAAGAGCTACAACCTTCAGCTTTGATACCAAGATGTAACATTCCCATTTTAAGACTTTAGAAACAAGGGATTTTTTTGCATAATGTTCTCTGTTCTAAATTAACATAATTTAGAACACACATTCCAAATCCAATCAATCTCATAACAGAAAACCATATGCAACTGTAAATGACTCGGTGAAACACATCTCTCATTCCATGACTCGGTATCATACATCTCTCATGTTAACTTAATCATGTGTATACCATGTATACTTGGTTCTTTTACCCTTTTAGAGGTATCAAGTGTTCTATTTAAGAGGCCTATCTGAGTATCTGTTACCGATATTCATCTGAAATCCCACTTCTTAAACTAGGTGACATAGGACAATGCAACCAGCAGCTTGCGATACTTTGGCCAAATATTTTTAAACATATTGTTCATGTTTATATTCCTAGATGACATACTCATCAAATGGAATACATCCTTCACCCTACTTGATCTATTATCTAGAATGGTCTTCACTGACTTCTGTCAGTCCACTTGTTCAAGGTTTAACCCTAGCCAAGGTTAGCAACATGGCCTAGTGTGGAGGACTGCTTATGGTGACTAAGGGTATTTAGACATACTCAATCGACTTATGTCAATTGGTGTGTCTATTTATCCTAAGTCAACATGAGTTGACCTCGACACTAGGTCATGCCCCTATCTCTACCTAGGGAAGAACTATGATCAAGTCAGAATTTATGTTAGTCTAGATGAATAAACTTGAAAGGGTGTTGAAACATGTCAACTGCAACATAGTATCCTCATGAAGACCCTAGTCTTCCTGAAGGTACTGCACTACAGTTGGCATGTGTCAACATCCATCTGAGGTTTCCTCATCTAGAAAAACATACCTTAGATAGAAAGTTAATGACTTATTAATTACCTCATTAAGGATTAATTGACAGTAACCCTACCAAACAACTAGGTTCATTGAACATTAGGGTTCCAAGTTAAAACTACAATAGAAGTAGGTATGCAGATACATCTTCTCCCTAACCATTTCATAAGTTATGTTTTTATACCATTAACATTCTGATTTATGTTTTACATAACAGATCCAACACACATTAAAGAGATGTTTTCTTACTTACTTACTCAAGCCTTAGCTTACATAAGTTCTGAGTAAGTTATTTTTATATTAGACTTCAATGGAATGAAGTCTAATCCCATTTATTTTCCTTTCCTACATTCCTATTCTGGTTAAGGAATTCTTCAAGAGGAAGCACACCTTCCACTATCCAAAGATAACATTTGGATTCATTCCCAAAAGGTCTTAAGACAAGTCTATGATTAATTACATGGCAGTTGTCTTCCCTTTTTCCTTATAGAGGGTTAATGTTCATTTAAAACCTCATAGTACATTGTAAATTAACATCAAGTTTTATTCTCATTCAAACATTTGAATTAAACATAGTCATAGTGTTATAGTTGGATAATAATGCAAGAATGACAACTTAGTAAGTTGCATTTTCACTAGAGAGGGTAGTACATCTAGCACCCCTGATCTCTATTTATTCTATTCCAAACCATAAGAGTATGTTACTGAAAAAAAATAGAGAATTTCCACTCACTAAATGCCAAAAGGAAATACATCAAGTACAATAAATTTCACATATCTTTTATTCATCAAGAGGATTCATACATTTACAAGTCCAAACACTTCAGACATTCCTAATGTCAAACAAAAATAACAAGATCAATTTCAAGTACAAATTTCTTTTCCATCAAATACATTTCAGTAATGAACCATATTTCATCATAAAAAGATCCAGTCTCTTTGATAAACAAATGTAACTTCCTATAAATATTTTCTCCTTTCATCACTTACGAAGTCCATCTGCAAAATTGCTAGCATGGGTCAGTTCATTGAACTGAGCATGATAAGCACTAAACATTAAAACATGTGCTTTTAGCTAACTGTTTCATAAAAAGAACTCTGTTGTTATGAAACAGTCCTGAGTAATTCAGAAAGACATAGCCAAAAAGAGTTACCATACTCAAATAAAAGAGAGAGAAAAAGTGATAAACCATAACAAAAGTAAGATTAGGTCATGATATAAACAACTTCAACCTTCCATACTATTGTCTTTTATCAAAAGAATTAAAATAGTAATTCAGATAAGTAACATTTCATCACAATCCCAATATTATTTTCATACATTACTTTACATGTTTCCCTTCTCAGTTAAACCTATTTAACATAAGAAGATAACTATCCTAACTATCTTTTAGGCATAGTTCAGCAGTAGATAAAAACAACAGTACTTCCATCTCAATATTTCATTCACCTAAATTCATCCTAAAATCAGAGATGCCAATAATCAAAATTAAAAACATAAGAATAAGTTTAGGATGATCCAAATAACATAACTTAAAATGTGTCTCTTGATTTGAGTATCCTAATACTCAAACTCAGAATTAGAATCCAATTTAAGTTAAAATCTAGCAACTAAAAAGACCTCATCAGAGGGTAAGATCAAATTAGCAAGCAATTGAAACTACACTCAATCCCCAAAAAGATACAACATTACCATAGTTAAGTCAAAAGAGTAGAATGATAAGGTTTAACAATCAGCTTCAACTCAATCAACCATCCTAATATTTTCTACTAAACAAAAGATTTAATCAAAATATTTCCAACCAAATGCAATAATCCATCCAATTATTCTCTACTTCAGTTATACTTCCCTAGAGCAACCTGAACTCAATCTTACCAAACAAGTCCATGAGTTGAATAACGGAACAGACCAAAGAAGGACATGCACCTTCATCTAGTTTTAAAGTAGAAAGAATATTAAAGGAAAGAGAGAGAGAGAGATTACTTCCTCATAGTTCTAAGCATGATTAGGAAGAGACCATTAGATAACCAAGAACAAATTATTGACAAGCTCATACTCTATTGTCCCATACCAAAATCCAAAACAGAGAACTAATTAGGGATCAAATTGAATGTAACAAAAACCAGGAGAAGAAATAACAATGAACAAAAATCATTCCATTACCCATCAACATTCAAGGATAAAATATTGATAGCTTCAATATCTAGTAAAGACAACAAGTAATTCTTTCCCCCAAGTACTCAAAAAGGAATGAAAATATGACAGAAGGATAAGTCTGTAACAAACTCATAAAAATCAGATCCTTGAAGAAAATACATGTGCATAATGATATAGCTAAGCCCATGGAACACATTCCTTTTTCACAAAGATACATTTTCCTTAGTTCTTAAAAGAACTAAAAACAAGTTTGATGGCCCAAGGCCAAGAAACAGGCTAACTAAGTACATAAAAAACAATGTCCATAGAACTACCCTAAAGATCAAAATTGACAACAACAAACCAAAAAATAGTAAACCAATACCCAAGGGAGTTTTCCCCTCTTAGCATCAAATTCCATAATTTTCATTAGTTACCCAAAAACCCTACAGAGTAGAAAACTTGAGTAACATTTCCCTTATGGGTTCTAATAGTCAAGCTTTTTTAACCAAACAATTTCATGAAAGAGTGAGAAGTATATATTGTAGACTTTTAATAATAGATGAAATAACTTAACAATTCCATGAAACATTAAACACTTGTTAAGAAAAACCCAACAATTTAATTTCCTCAATAACCATTGGGGTAGACGACTGCAACAGGGTGGTTAAAAACAAAACCCAGAATCACAATCACAGAAGTGATAAGAAATCACACACATTCTCAAATTTTGATCATTCCAAAAGAACTCAAAAGAATATGCTAAAGCTAGAGTTTCAGAATTTTATTCCCCAAAATATTCATGCAAGATCAAACAATAGTCAATATATTCAAACATTTTATCCTCTGAAGTGTTCTCACAGTGGTGAGACAAGATCTCTTAGAACAAGTTCCACAAATTTAAGCAATCGAGTTACTTAGTTTAACACAGCTCAAACAAGATTACTAAACTAGTTTTGACTTCATCTCAAGCTCATGCAGAAGGATTAAAGCATAACCCAACAAAATCAAATCAAGAAAATAAAAAACCTAGATCACACTTTTCCTCATACAAGTGGAGTCGAAAAATCATTCACATTAAACAACACCAAAAATCACATGCAGAGATGATCTAATCAACCATGCAAAAACCAGATTATTCCCAAGAGTAAAGTTCTCTTAATGAATCATTTAAGTAAAAGAAAAAAACTTAATGGGTAGATCCTATCATGACTGATAGAGCTTCTCCTTCACTGATTCACAGAAGATCTCTAAGCATAACTTCAATAGCTTCTTCCTCTCCATGAAATGTCAACGAAACCTTCAACACTTCCCCTTTCTTTTTATAGTTTTCATAGTTTCCATTAATATTTCTATGCTATGTCAAGAATAACATTCATGCAAGAATCAAAATGGAGGTTTGAAGAGCAGAAAAAACCTCATGCAGAGTTCGACTCGAAAATGAACCAAAAGATCAAAACAACCAAAACCCCTCATGCACCTTTCCTAGGAAGTTTTTGCCAAATTCAAAAACATTAAATGTAAAGGACTATCAGTTCCCTCCAATTCCCACGCCACATCCATCTCCATATTTAGTAATGACTAAATTTAAATTTTTCATGCAAACTAAACTCGACAGAGGTGCCAACTCAGCCTTCCCTATATTTTCTCATGCCCGTGCCAAAGTTGGCAGCACCAAAAGATAAGACTACTTTAACTCAAAATAAATGTCTAGAAAATAATGCCACTGACCAACCCAATTACCATGTCGTCCCTTAGGCCCCCTTAGGTTAGCCATTCCCTTATTTAGGTTAACATTAATTTAGGAAATTAACATAGGTCCATAGGTAGGTCCTTAGTTTAAGTCATAACATCCTAATTAACAAAAGATTGTAAAGACATAGGTTAGACTTAGCTTTAGGCTATAGTCACTTAACATTAAAACATAGTTAAAATAGGTTCCCGATCAAAGAAAGTATTTCATTCCACTAAAAAAAATAAGAACCAATCATAATCGTTGAAATTCAAATATACAGTAGGATCTGAAGACTTCATTCTTTCCTCAGCACAGTCAGAATCAAGAGATCACCTAATCTATCTGACTTGGTCGTTATGACCATAAAGTCATGAATTAAAAGCATACCTTGGATCAATGGAATTGATCCAAGGTAATGATGTTCTAAAAGAATAATTTATGAAAATAGAAACCAAATTTCTCAATTCAAGCAGTGAATTAATTCTTCTTAAGGAGGTGGATTGCTCCATTAAATTCAGCAAAAACATGACAGAATGTACCTGTTCAACAGATGAATTATTTTCTACTAGAAACATGATTTCCAAAGTCATAATATTACACCATCTTAAGAAAAAATCACTTGTCAATGTTTGTAAATTCTAAAGTAGAAGTCATCATAGGTACAACTGGGGTAAAGGGAACCAACCATTTCATTTAGAGAAAGATCATGAGTAACCCATAGACTCATGTTATAGTAATGTTGCACTGAAATTATAGAACTCAATTTCAGTAGGGTGTGTATTTCAGCTCCAATAGTTTTAGAACGCATGGTGGAGACCAGTTTTGATGAGATTTACAACAACTCCACTAAGATTAGTGTGTGTCTTATTAAACTCTTACATTTGGAGGAATATTTGAACACATCTGGTGACTCCGCAAGTTAAATATAATTTTTAAACAATATAATGCCCACTTTGATGAAAAGGATACAAACAAGGCAAGGTGTATCCAAAGGTGAATCTTTTTAAATATCTATGAATCTCACAGAGAAGAAGAAGAGAAACATCCTTGCAAATACCTTCACTAACTTTGAACATAATTGTTTCTAATCCACCTAGTATACCCTTCTATTTTCTCATCGAGAACTTATGATCTATTACCTTCGTGGAACATCAAAAAAATTGACCCTTTGTTAGCTTCAGTGGTAGTATCCCCTTAGCTCTAAATGCCCAAGATGATATACCAGTGTCTATTCTATAAATTATTCCTTTATTCATAGGTGAAAACCTCACTACCCCTATAGATCATATCCATGATGTCGCTAAAAAATTTTCATTTCATCGATTATTGAAGGTGATGTTGCAGTTAGGCTTCTTGCTTCTTTGCTTAAGGGGAAAATCACTTTAATGGTATAGAATTTTGAGACCTTCTTCCATTCACACATGGGATGATATTTTCACAACACTTTATCAATAGTTTGATGAGAAAGAAGACAACATATCCATGGTATACTAGATAAAAAAAATATCAAAAGGGCCCCCAATGAGTTAATGGTGAATTTCAACTTCAAGTTTCAAAAAACATAGTACAAAATTCTATTTTTTTTAGGACCATCTACTTAAGGTGATTTTCTTTACTTCTTAAGGGATATAAATTATAATATAGTTATAATGATACAATTTATGGGTTTTATTTAAAATTACTTGTTGCACACCCAATAGCCATTAGGGCTGAAAATTGTTTGATACAAGATGGAAAAATAGCCCTTAGATTATATATTCCCTTGTTTCCTAAATTACCTCAAGCTTCTCAACCTTATTTTTCTCCCATTCCCAAACTAAATGCCCCATATTTTTCCTCCATTTCCTATCCTCTTCAAAAACAAAGAGATGATGATGAACTCAAATCCTTGGTAAGGAATTTGTCAAATACAATTATCTCTCTAGAGAGGAAATAAACTCTTTCGTATAGAAGTTACCCAAGTCCTAACCAAAGATAACCTTGAGGAAATTTTTTTAACTAAGGATATCGAACACCTAGAACTCAATACATAATGTTTGTGGTGGATTTTGGTTCATTAATTCAATAACAAGTCACCAAAAACTCAGAATACAATAGGTTTTAATGATACCCGCATCAACAATGGAATATAGAAATGTGTGGATGTAAAATGGGTGCGGGGACTCTTGCTTATAACAAATGACATAAAACTACACATATAGATAACTAAAGAAGATAGATATTATCTAAGGATATGATGAGTTACTCAAAAAAGGATAATCCCATGAATTAAAGTGCTTCCTTCAAGGTTGTCAACTCATTTTTACAATCAAGTGATGATGATAAAAAGATAATTGACAAGGAGAAGGTCATTAAAAATACAAAGGGATAGAGAGATCCTACTCCATGTGATAGGTGGCCCAGGAAAGGGTTAAGGATAGCTTGAAATCTTTGATGTATTCAAACCAATCTTGTTTATTAGCTTCTTGTTCTTCTCATATTACTTCAATTTGATCTTCGATGTCATCGACATTTGGTGTCAAGGAGATGGCATATAGACTAAACTCGTGTGCAATATCAAATTTATCCCATAAAAATAGATGTGAGATGATAGGAAGATCGTGGATGTTAGTAATCAGATGTGTCTGACCTAGTACACTCATCTACAAGAAACAATAATTTAGAAATAGACAGGCCAAAGAAAAAAACAGATTGAGATATTGATTATAGATGTGAAAATATAATTAAATGACTTAAAATAAAGTGATTTCTAGTGATTAAAGGTAATCACTTGCGATTCAAAGGAATAACTCATGATTATTGTGGAAAAAGATGATTTCTAAATAAGATGTAAGTTAGATGTAAAACAAAATATTTGTAGATTGATTTGACCTTTAATATGAAACATTGATAAACTGAAAAATAAATGATAAAATCTTGCCTTTGATGTGAAATGCAAAGAAATAATGTTGTAGAAGTATTATAAGATTTGTGGGGACCTTCAATGATATGATAGGGATGCAAGAGATGTCCAAATGTCTAAAATTATGTCATCTAGGTTGTCAAAGTATCAAATCTTTATTATAGTTGTCAGGGATCTTTATTCATGAAAGTTGATGGGATTTAATAGAATCATCAGTGAATAGTTTAGAATCGTTGGCGATACGAGAAAAGTGGGGAAAAATTTCTTACAAATGGTTTCAACCACTTCCAAATGGATTAATTCATGTATGAGAATGAGTGAGGATGGGCAGGAAGACGTTGAGGATGTTAGGACATTAGGGGGTTAAGATAAAATGGGTTAGTATGAATTTTAAGTGGTTTGTGTGGTTTAAGTCATTTAGGGTGAGTAAAATAGGATTTTACTCAGGGGTAAGATGTGATTTTATGGGGGTATTGACATGGTTTAAGAATAATAAGACAGGTTTAATATTTTGAGTGGAAATGTGAAGAGTGTGGATAGGTGATGTAAGGTACCAAAAATGGGTGTCTACACTTGCCCCCTTTTGTTAAGTGGTTTGTGATGGACAAGCCAATGGAAAAAAAACTAGTGAAATGGTAAGATCTGTGTTAGATAGGTGCCCCCCCCTAAAACTAGGGTTCATTATGACAAAGTGAAATGATCATTGGTTTTAATAAGTTGTTGGATGAAGGGGACAAGCTTGTGTGATTATGTGTTTTAATTTAAGATGCCCCAAGATCAGGCATGAAAATAGATTTCTACAAAGGTGGGCTTACGTAACCAGAGATTCAAGTGATAGGGGGGAACTAATGGGTTCTCAACCTATAGACATATGACTTAATGGAGGGTGGCGGGAAAAGGTTCCTTGAAAGGATTAAAAATCCAAGATGGATTTGATAATGACATGATCTATGTAGACTGATTGAATTTAGGATTTTAAGAGGGTCTTGGGGCTCTAAAAGGAATTACATAGTTGGAAATGTGTAATTTTGACAAGGGATGATTAAAATTATTGTTTGATAATGTTTATAGACCAAACAATAATGTTTATATTGAAGAGGTAGGAATTTCTGGTGAATTCACAAATCGCTAGTGATTAAGTTGATCATCGACAATTGGGTGGGTGTGAAAAGTTCAATATAAAAGGGAAAGTAGGAATTTATTTATCACTATTATGATTTGAGATCCAAACAACTAAAAAAACCATGATTTTGTGATTTTTTAGTGTTCTTAGCAAGATGGAGGTAGTGGAGGTTTCTAGAGGTGATGGAGGCCTACTCGTGTTGAGGTAAGTGACATTTTTAAAGTTTGTATTTTTTTGTTTTTTCCTGCAAATGATAAATCACTAAGAAATTACTTGTGATTTCAAATGAAATCACTAGCGATTTAGGAAATCATGTGCAGTTGTAGGTTCATTGGTGATTCAAGTGGAATTACTAACAATTCATGTATTTTGATAATAGATTGTGATTTTAAGATTCATTTGACTGACCTGTGATAGATTATTTATGATAGTGGGTTTGTTTTTATTGATGTAGGTAAGAGAGATTGACAACACAAGATAGGATCCCAAAGATACTAGAGAGTGTTCATGATCATGTATAAAAATTATGATTGGAGGCACCTAAAGGAGGTTTGGGTTAGGATGGATGTGTCATTACAAATGCATCTATAGAGACATGGGATTCTCGTAAGCTTTTATTGAGAGATATAACCATGTTATACGCACAATATGGTTTTCCTATTAGATAGATGACCATTACACTGTAGGATATACACAAGATCTTGTGTTTTCCAGTATATGGTGAGCATGTTTATATCATTGATGAGGCGAGAAGGGGTGTTGTGATGAAGCAATTATATAGTGATGATGGTTTATACATGGTTTATTCTTCTAGAGATTTTTCTTGTGAATTATTCTATAGTGATGATGAGGAGGGTTAGGACCTAGTCATGATGATGATGATGGGTATTAGTTGTGATGCCCTACTGGATTCAGCCGGAGGCTAATTTTATTAGATGCTAATAGGGGTTGTAGCTGATATGATGGATTACAAGATTGAGTTTACTTTTGATATCCATCCTTTGAGGGGTCGGTATATATTTTTATTGTATCCATCCTATAGATATTTTAATTTTTGAGCTGAAGACAAGCTTGAGTACCCACTTTAGAATGGAATGAGAAAATGTGTAAGATACATGTATGTCCTTTTCATGTTGTTAAATAGGATAAGATAATGGGATGATGAGAGTAATGATTGAGGGGCTCTCTAGTTTGTGAATGGGGAGCTTGTCTGTGTGGAATATGCTATGAGTAGAGTTATGGAAGATACCACATGATTCTAAATAATTATGAAATAGATAAGATGTGTAGGTTGATGGATAGAGATATTAGCATGAATAATGTCTTGTGAGTCGATATTTTAATAATAGAATGGTTGTAAGTACAAGGCATTTAGAGGATCTTTTTTAGGTTTACCATTAAGTGAGGCTAAATAATAAGCCCCAGACCCCATATTTATGAGTGATAATATACGACCTAATCCAGTTTAAAGAAAATTTCTCACATTTAATCTTTTCCAAATTAGTGACATGTTGATTATCTTTGAGAACAAGATCACCAATGTTAAAGTCACATTTTTTTAGATGTTTTTTATAGGCTCCTCTAATTAATTATTTATATATATATTGATACGTTCAAGAACAATCATATATTGTTCGTCTAATAATTCAGGTTGTGATAGGCATTCTTGATGATAGTATTTATCAGGGATAAAGTATTTGAGAGAAACACATAAGGATGGGATCTATACTTCGAGAGGAAGAATGACTTCAGTTTCGTATACTAAGCAGAATGGTGTAGCACTCATAGGGGTTTAAAAGCTGATCCGATATGCCCATAATGCAAATGGAATTTGAAAATACCATTTTCTACTATCTTGGTCAATAGTTTTCATGAGGATTTTTTTGGGGGTTTTGTTGGATGCTATGGATTGGCCATTTTCTTGAGGATAATAAGGAGAGGAAAAAATTGAGGTTGATGTTATAAGTGTCTCAATTTTTTTGAAATCTCTTATTTTTTTTAAGGAATTTTCCATTATCTATGATGATTTTATAAGGTATACCAAAGTGAAAAATAACATTATGATGAATGAATTCGATGATTTGATTTGTTTTATTGAAGATAAGGGGGATTGATTCCACCCATTTTGTAAAATATTCAGTTGTTGCGATGATGGAATTATGTTGTTGTGATGAACAAGGGTTTATGAGGCTGATAAGGTTAAGCCTCAAGTATGAGAGAGGCCACATATCTTGAGTGAGTTGAAGAGTGTGGCAAGGGATGTGTGTGAGGTTGGAATGATGTTGATATTTGACACATTTCTTGACATAGTCACAATAGTCTTTCTTAAGAGTAGGCCAATAGAATCCAATGTATAGGATCCATTTAGCAACAATTAAATCATTTTAGTTTCCACTACATATGTCATCATAGACTTTTTAGATAGCTAGACGAGTCTCCATCATTTTAAGATACCATAGGAGGAGGTCATCAAATCCTCTTTTGTAAAGGATACCCCCTAGTATGACATAGCAAGATGCACGTTGTTGAAAATATATTTTACCGTTTATGTATATATCTAAAGATATTTTTCAATTGGAAAGATAGTCATATGTTTGCATAGACAATGTGTCAAATGATCTATCTTCTATGTGATTAATGGTGGAAGTTCAGTGTTGGTATAGGATGGTTGATCAAGTTTTTGTAGGATGATGAAGAGTTTGGAATATTCTAGCGATAAATGGATGAGAGAGGCAAGCGAAGCCATGGTGTTTGTTAATTTTTTAGATGACGAGGGGTGGTTTGAATTTCGTAGTGGTCAAAGAGCTTTAGTAAGTGTTTGACGATGGTATTTTATTTTTACATTGATTAATCCCTTTGATTTGATTGATGACAAGTTATGATTCTTTGTAGATGTCAAGGATTTCTACACCATGAAAGACATCGGTTTGAAGTCCCATGATGAGAGCCTCGTATTCACCATGTGATTAGTGCATTAAAAATTTAGTTTGAAGGATAACATAATAGGAGTGTTTGAAGAGGGTATTATGACTATTGCGGAACCTATCCCATGTTTGCATTTGGTCCCATTGAAGAAAAATGTCATTTTAAGAGGGGTATTGTCATGATCAAGAGTGTTGATAGATTCATTGGGGAAGTGTTCACAAGGTAATTGATTAGAAAGAAAGGGAGATTTTGTGAGATGATCCACAGTGACCTGCCCCCTAATGGATTTCTGAAAGATAAATTTGAGGTTGAGTTATATCATCAACATGAGCCATCTAGTTATGATCATTGTAATATAGTTTAGAATTCATATATTTGAGTGGATTAAAGTTTGTGACAACATAATTCTTGTGATTGAGAAGGTAGTGATGAAGTTTGGAATTTGTGAAGTACAAAGCACAACCCAATTGTTCGACTTCAGAATAGAGATTTTCATAATCATGAAGTGTGCGGCCAATGTAATAGACATCTTATTCCTTACCTTGTTTGTCTTAATGTGCCAACATGGCTCCCAAGGCATGTTCAATTGTGGAGATGTAAATATATAAAATACCCCCCTCAGATGGATATGTAAGTATTGGTGGTGATAAAATATATTATTTGAGGGCGTCAAATGCCTATTGACCATTATTGTCCCACTCAAAGTGGATTTCCATTATTATAAGATGGTGGAAAGGTTGAAAATAATATTATATTGAGAAATGAAACAATGGATTGATTGGATATTTCCTTGAAGGATAATAATTTATTAGAGATTGGTTGGTGGAGGCATTTTGATAATGGCTTTCACTTTGGCAGGATCAAATTCAATGCCCCTTATAAACACTATGAATCCTAGGATTTTTCCTCCAAGAACTCTAAATACACATTTAGTAGGATTTAGGAAGAGTAAGAATTATAATGGATGCACAAATATCATGTCAAATATAGCTATGTCATCTCTTCGGTGTTTGGATTTACCTAGGAGATCATCAACATAGTCAAATATGGTTTTGTGGATAAGGTCATAAAAGATGTATGTCATGGCGCGTTGATAAGAAACCCCTACATTTTTTAGGAAAAATGCCATTAATCTATAGCAGAAGGCTCCCCATGGGGTGATAAAGGATATCTTACGTTGATATTCCAGTGTGATAAGAATTTGATTATAACATGAGAACCCATCCATAAGATAGAGCATCTCGTGTCATGTTGTTAGATCCACAATTTGGTCAATGTTGGGTAGGGGAAAATAATCCTTAGGGAAAGAGAGGTTAAGGTCTTAGAAGTCTGTAGAGATGCACAATTTTTCTAGTATCTTTAGTGATAGGAACAATGTTAGAAACCCATTGGGGGTAGTCAACAGGTAGTACGAAGTTGGAAGAAAGAAGATGTTGAAGTTCTTAGTTGACTAATAGTGTGACACGATGATACATCCTATGAAGTTTTTTCTTCATGGGCTTGACATCTGAGATAGTGATGATATTATCGATGATGATATTAGGGTCTACATCAGGAATGTCACTATAATATCATGTGAATGTTTGATTGTGTTTAGATAATAAAACGGTGATTTATTGAAATTCAATCAGGTCTAAGGCTTGGTCAGTCTTGATAATGTGTGGATCTTGTGATGTGCCAATATTAACAGTGGTGGTTAATTCATTGAGAAGTGTGGATGTGTCACAAGGTAAATTTTTTAAGATAGCTATCCTTGGCACCCAGATAAGTCAAGATAACATTGTTGTCATGAAAATTAAGGATGTCGATAGTAGGGGAATCTTCCTCTATCATGTGCAGTAACATTATGGGAAGCATTTCAGTTCTTCCATTCAATCAATACATTAGTTCTTAGAGTGTGATGGAATTAGTTGAAAAAAGGCATATCCTTTATACGATGTTGTCGATGTTAGTGGGTGATTCTGATAATGGTGATACTGATGTTTGAGGTTTTGATGTTGATGACAATAGATTAGAAGGAGGAAATTTAAAGATGAGACCATGTTTCTCATAAGGCTTCCTCAAGTATTTGAATGGTAACTCGTGTGGACTTTACTCATATTGACCAAGACCGAAGGCCTTTAATGCTTAGTGGTGGTAGGAGGTTTGGGTAAAATGAGGTCTGTCCAAGAATGAAAAATCTAATGAAAATGGTTAAGTGTGGGGTTGACTGTCAAGATGAGATGAAGGGAGGTTGATAACTCTTTAAAAAATCTATGTTTGAAGGAAAGGGGGACCAAAGAAAAATGATATTTCGTACGTCAAGATCATAGAGTGGTTATTTATTTGGTCTCCCATATGTTTTTGGTGTAGGGAGTGCATTAGGAATAGGAAGGGGATACTCCCCCAGTGAGAGAATTTGCATGACATCTTCGAAGGATTGATCATCTAGTATTTTAGATGTAGGGGATGGAGGAGCTTGTAGAAGATTGATCTGGATCCATGGAATTTTGTAATGGAAGTAACATGTTCTTGGATCTATAAGTCATGTGACATGGTCTTAATGGATTTGGATCAACGTGGACCACAAATATTTTACCCTCATATTCATATTTTTAGACATCGGTACAATGTGAATGGGATACAATGCATAGGGTGTATCTAGGGGTTACCAAGCAATATGTTATATTGGAACTCTCCTTCTACAATATAGAATATATTGTGAATGATTTTAACACCTATTTTAATAGGTAAAATGAATGTGCTTAATGTAGGGCATACAGTGTCATTAAAGGCTTAAAGCATGACAAGTGATTGATTCATTATGGTGTTAGGTAACTAAAGTTGTTTAAAGGTGTGAGATGATATTATGTTTATGTTGGAATTGTTGTTGATCATCACTCTTTTGACCAGTGTTTCATTGATTTGGGAGGTTAAAAAGAGAGGAAGAACATGATATTCAGGTTGTAAGGAAGGGAAATACGATGGTGACAGACAATTTAAGTGTTCCAATAAGGTTGGAAAATGGTTAGGGGTTATTAGATGGTATTGAAATTGAGTGAAGAACTTCAATCATGGTTTTTCAATGTTTTGGAGAATTTTGGATGAGCTCATAAATAAACATCTTAATAGGATCTTGGTGTAACTATTTGAGAATAGTGTTTTGTATAGATGTAGTGGATTGAGTATGGGGTGTGAAGAGAATGGAAAAAATGGATTTAGAAAACGATGGGTTAGGTAATTTAGAAGGAGTGACTGAGATGGATAATGTTGTCACTAAATCATTGTAACCCCTAAAGGGCCTGAAAGTGAACACGACATTTGGTGTGACTGGGACACATGGGATCACCTCTCAAGCTATGGGGACTTGGGCTTAAGGTGAACCTCCGAAGAAGGCCAGCTTCCTCTTCCTAAACTAAGCACTACACTACTCCTAATGCAATAAAAAATGGCTAACTAAACCTATGCTAACATTTCAAGGGATTGGGGAGAGAGATTTGCAAGGAAATAAAACCTATAATAGAAGTGGTGATGCACCAAGAAATGGTATAGTTAGACAAAATTTTGGCTTGCTAATAAAGAGATATGATCATGGGGAAGAATGAACATGCATTAAAAACCCACTTTACATATAGTACGTCATTCCCTGATAAGCACAATGACTTCCAAAACTTGCAAAGGAAACTTTGGTTGCATAGCTCACCTGAAAACACGAGAGGGTAAATAGAAGCACCAAAATCATGAAAGGATATATAAATGATCACAAAACATAATTTCCATTACTTCAAGCACTTACACAGTGTGTCATTACATCAAGGAAAAGGCATATTCTGCCATTACAATTTGAAAAAAAAGGCTCGAGAGCCTACAAATTCACAACATCTCAGCTTGTGAAGAGAGGGGAAGCTTGGAAAGTGTCTAACTTGTCCAACTTTTATGACCTATTGAGACCCTTTGGAATGAGATTCCAACTTAAATTTATAGAAAATTACTGATTTTTTGAGATAAAGAAGGAGAAACCCTAGAATATAGTCCAAAATGTAGGAAACAATTAATCATTGTTGTTGGCCATGTTTTCCCATTTATTTCACCTCCACCTTTTAAGGAACCACTCAAGCAACGAAGGAAACCTGAAATTTTGGAATGAAAAATATTTGAAAATTCATCATCTAGTGATTTCTTGCAGTATCTTTCTTTCTCCTGGTTCCAACGACTGTAATTTTGTGAAAAATGAGCAACCGGAGAGAAAGTTGTGACCTGTTAAGAAAAAACGTACTTTTTGGGTATCCTAACACTGTGCTCCATCAAAGCTCATAATGCTTTCATAAATTAAAATTTGAATTTATCTCCATTAAAATATTTTAATAATTTTTAAAATATAGACCCTTTTCTGCATTGGTGAAATCCTTGGATAAAAAATGCATTAGGAGGGGTATTATTATTCGGTATTGAGCTCATGGTGAGTTCTTATTTCTTGTCTTCCACATTTCCTGACACCTCACTTCCATTATTTTCTCGTCAAGCTATTGATTTGATGCTCTAATTTCCATATGGTTGGCCACCCCTTTACATTAAGTTACTGAGCAACTCGGCATCAAGCCTGATAACCACCTTTGAAAATATGTTGACCGAGCTAATCAGTTATTTTTTACATTTCTATTAGCTTACCAATTCACTTTGTTCCATCGACATGACGACCTCTCCACTAAGCTCATTGAGAGCACCTCATACACACCACCTCAGACTTCACCCAAAAATCCTCATTGAATGACTCGATAAACACCTTCATACTGACGGAGCTACGTGGAATATGCCCCGAGTTACACAGTTTCAAACTCCTCCATCCATTGGTTCATCAGTCAATTAACTCATCACGCAACCCCATATTGACTTAGTCCACTCATGCATGGATTCCACATGTGACTTGAATGGGCTAATACTTCCTTCATCCTACATCTCACTAAGTTAAATGGAAAGCATCCCGACATGTCACCACTTCTAACTCCGAGCTCCAACCGTCTCCCCAACCTCTGACTCCCGAAAACCTAAAACTCTGAATTTTAGAGTTTCAAAGTTTCAGGCTTTGGAACAATTAAAATTGCTCGACGTTTTTGATCCCAAAAATTTTGAAATCCTGAAATGGGATAACTCTGAAACATGACTCCAAAAGGTAATGGTGAAAAAAAATGCAACTCAGCCTGAATAATCTCAAGCTCCTATGGGTGAAGCATTCATTAGTTTTAAGATGGATGAGCTTTAAAAAATGGTGAGCCATTGCTACTCCAAGCTTATTTAAAATTCCAAATCAAGCCATCCATTAAATTGTGACTATGAATTTCTGTGAGGTAGGCATAAGCTCATCGTGATCTCCCATCACTGGGTACCAACTCAAGTTCACATAGAAACCCCCCCCCCCGAGCCGGTGAATAGATTTCTACCTCTGTGTAATCTTTAAGGTGTTCTCTTAAACATCTTATTGAGCTCCCAATGTTGATCTATTTGATGATCAAGCCTTGTTTGCGATAACCTTACCTCCCCTAACTGAACTGACCTGAGGTAGCCATGAGATTTATTTTGAATCTGGATAAAACAAGTTATCTATGTCGAACACTGTGAGATCCTATTTTGATACAAATAGCTCGAGAAAGGCTATAGAATTTTTGTCGAATGACGTTTAAAATCCAAAAAAATCCATGCTAAGCATTGGGTTCCTTAAACGAAAAAACATGTTCATCGATCGACTCAGCCTCCACTTGACCTCTTCCTGAGTCATCTCGTTTCATCAACTGATTCAATGACCTGCGTGGCCACCCCAACCGAGTTTGAGCCCTAAATTTATTCTACTTTGTGTGAGCGGTTTACACCAGTGCATCATTTAACCAAACCCCTCCATATTTTCTTCCAAGTTCACATTTGTATTAAGCCCACTGAGCTACAATAGAGCTCAGCCCAAACGATTCCCCCGCATCTTCTTGGAAATATCATTTGAATGCTGGTCAACTCACCCCCTTCAACACTCCTACTGGTTCAACCAAGTTACCCTAGTAATAAATCGTTTCATATCCTCACTTGATCATGATCTCAAACAACTTCAAACCCATTCATCATATGTTCATCTCCATGATTGATGTGAGATCATTTATTGTGTCACTCGATGACAACTCCAACTGGGTTCCAAATTTCCCGATATTGAGATCCCTCATGACTTAGGTACCAACACCTCACGAGTTCTCCATGATTTAATTTGCACTCAGCTTCTGGTTGTGAAGAACAAAATGACCCACTTCCTTTCCATTCACCTTGTTCGTGGGCTCCAAGCTCACTTACAATTGTGGCCTCCCATAATACTTCACTGCCATAACCGACTCCATGGCTTAGTTTGGCTTCTTCACCTCTAAATATCTCACTAAACCCTTCATTATACTACGAGTTACCCAAGCTATATAGAAATATCATATCAGTTTAATCGATCCATTATAGATTTTCACTGTATAAAAAATCACTGCAGTATCAAACTCAAACCTGAGCTTGTTCCCTTGCTTCTACATCGAGTCAATCCCCAATTATTTCTAAGAACGATCCTCCAAGTACATGCATCCATTTAACTTGGTCATGAGCTAAGATCAATTCCATGGCTCAATCATGTCTGAGTCCTTTAACTTGGAATGAACCTTCCTAACACAAAACTGAGCTCTTCTATCACTGAGCTCACATGGCTCGCTTGCCAAAATTGGTGGGCTCCAAACGCTGAACTTTTCCATGGGATCATTCATTGTGTGGTAGTATTCTCCAGCCGAGCACCTTAAATTTTTATCCCGAGCCACTAAACACCGAGATCTGTGAGAAAATTCATGTTGGATTCAATCTCCACACACCCGCTCTACTTCTGTGTCGAGCTTCATCACAACATGTTTTTACCGAGTTGGCCTGCATATCCTTCCAAACTGTGAAAATCTTGCCTCATAAAATTATAACTCAAAACTTGGTTTACTTTCGTGTCCTCCGAGTTGTTCATAATTTCATCTATGGCAAAGCACCTGTGGTTTTGCAATTATCGATGCATTTAAATTAATTCCTCAGTATTACCTCTTTCCCCAAGTTTTGTTGGAATGAATCGCTCATGATTTCTTTCAACTCGTCCAATGAGTCATAATCAATTCAACCTCAAACTTTTGTGAACCAAATCATTCACCCCTAAGCTAAATATAAGCTCTCCTTCTAATGATTGATGCTCAATATGCCTCAAGCCACTGCTTGACTCACTGTTGAGCTTGGTTTTGCATCCGTATTTGTCCTCCAATGCTTAACAGAGTTTTACTCCTATAAAAATAAGCACAACCTACTCGCTTTCATTCTCTGTGAACTCATCTATGTGATTTTGGACAAACATTCTAACCTTGCAATGTTGTATCCTTGAGCCTCTCCAAGCCATATCTAATCTTTCCTTGCACGTAGTGTTACCACATTGCATTCTTCATGGACCCCCTATGAGGGCTATTCAATGAGTCCACACATTGATTTTATCCCCTTCAATTCTAGCTTCTCATCACATTTCACTCTGTAAACTATTCTCAACTAGCTTAATTCAATGACCTCATTGTTTCAACTCAGTGATCCAAGTCGATTCAACCTTAAATACACTTTTCCATTTGTCAAGCTCCTTATACATAGCTCACCTTTTTATCTCAAATAAACTAAAATAGAACTTAGTACTCATTTTAAATTCATAACCAATATTGAATGTGAGCTATTAGCTATCAACACATACCATCAAAATAGAACTCAATGCAACGAGCTTCGACTTACTCAATCCCTAGATTTGTGAGGCAAAGAAACACAAAAAGCCCCTTTTAGACATTATTTATTAATTTGATCATTTTTTTTTCCATTGTTCACAGGAAGTGGGTCCTCAGGGCGTTGTCCAATTTTTATCCAAGAGGGAAAAAATTGACAACAAATACCTTGGGCCTATTTGGATTCTAATATTTTAAGTCTTATGTGTGCACTCTTATGGTTATATGGAGGACATCAATCTAGAAGAGAAGGGATATACTAGAGGAAGCTTTGTTTTTACTGGATACAATTTTAAGTGATGGTTTATAATTGGTGTGTTTAGGGACTTTCAAGGTTGATTTGACTTGATGTTTTTGCTTGTTTACATCAAGGTTGGTAGGTGGATTAGGATGATTTTGGGTTGTTGGAAGAATTCCTTTGTTATAGAGACTTCAAATTATGGCATGGATGGATTTACAATCTTCTGTTTAGTGTCCTGGTATTTGATGATAAGTGTAGAACACATCATATTTATACAAGGAGGGTTTCCACCATCAAGTGTTAGAAGGATTAGTCAGTGGTAATGTTATGGATGATGATCAAATAAGATTCCCAAGGATTTTAGTATAATATCATGATATGGCTTCGTGAGATGATGATTAAGGTGAAGGAATTGGGATATAGTTTAATGATTTAATGGTATGAGATATTACAGTCATGTTTTTTGGGGCATGTTTAGGTGTTGGTTGGGAAACAACTTCAGATTTTGTGATCATGATTACAAGTTTAGATGAAGAATACAACCCCAAAATAGAGGGCAGGGGTTGTATGTTTCGTGGTATGATTGTCTAGTGACTATTTGCTAGGGTTTTTATTTTTTAAGTGGATGATTTCTAGGTTTTCAAATTAGATTACTAAGATTTATGATTTGACGTTGAGTGACATGGTCTTGGAAAGAGATTGAAAATTTCAATAACAAGTTTCTTTTCTTAAGATCTTGTAGGGATGGTACAAGAAATTTAAATAGGAGTAGAAATAGAATATTTTAGATGTTGTGATTTTGACGGGATAAAAATATCAAAAGTGAGGAGGTCCGAAGAGTGACATTGTTTGGTTGGCATTTCATCTATGAAAACATTTGGTAATGTAGGTGAAGGTGTGAGGTGATTGAAGGTATTGATGATGTGATGAGATCTTACGATGTTGGACTAAGGCTGACTATTGGATGTGGCTGATTTGGAAAAGGTTGTTTAAACACATCTTAAGACTTGATTTAGAGGTGTGTTCTAGTTATCAAGTTATAATTCACCTCAATAAATAAGATCTTGGAGGAAGTTTCTAAATGAGTGACACATTTCAATATCATGTCATCAGACTTGATGATACTTACAATAATTATTGTCTCAATACCATGATGGCTTGGATACAAATTCATCGATAGGATGGATGGGAGGGAGATTAATCATATATGCAGATAAAATTTTATTGAAGATGGCACTATAAGGCTCCCCTAAAGGTGTGTATTTATATTGATGCCATGACCATTCATATTCCAAATGAACTTTGGATCATGTACTTTTCAAAACAACTGCATTCATTGAACCTTTAGATTTTTCATTATTGGAAGAAGTTTTAAAGGAGGTCTCATGTTTTGGTTTCTTTAATCATAGTTGAACTTTACAATCCTCAAGGGCATGGATTTATCATTTCTGGGCCATGGTAAAGGCTTCATAAAATGTTTTGAAGGATTTAATTTGAAGGGTCAATGATATATAATTCATGTAGGATTGAGAAAATAACTCGACCAGATCAATTTTTGGAAGAGAGAAGGACGGTTGGTTGATAATCCTTTTCCATATGGTGACGAAATATTCGATAGACTCACCCTCGAATTTTTTCATGGCATATAGGTTGGTGATGGATATTTTATGAGTGATATTGATAGAAAAATTTTATAGGAACAAATTTTCAAGTTATGCAAATGGATACAGGGAATGTTGTGGAATATAATTATACCAATCAAGGGCTAGGCTAACTAAGGACATGGGAAATGTCCTCAACTTGAGGTCTTCATCGCGGGTGATGAGATAATAGACATGATGAAAGTACTAGATATGTTGTTGAGGGTCCTATTTACTGTAGAACTTGATGAATTTTAAGAGTGTTGAGCGTGGAGGGTAGGATTTTAAGGGCACAGATAGTTTAATAGGTTCATTAAATATTTTTTTAAATTAACTATTGTTCTTGGGTCCCATAATGGTAACTTCAAGGTTAACAATTCTACTTAATAATGCTTGCTTGTTATAATATTGAGATGACTAGTTATTTGAATAGGAGGGGTTGGTTTGGTTATAAGTGATGGGATTTGATTGGTCATATTTGTGATATGGTAATGAATTATTTTGAGAAAGAGGAATTTTTCCTAGGATGTAAGTGTATTGAGAGACTAACAGTTGCGAAGATTATTGAACATACTGGTAGGGAAAAGGAATAGAAGTTTTTATAGGAGGTTATGATGGTTATGGGATAAATTAAGAAGATATGTAAATATATTTTGAGACAAGAGTTGTGGATGTTTATTGTGAAAAGGGAAAAGTACTAGCAATGACACTCGTGTTGATAGGTGGTATAGATGTAGGGATAGATAGGACTATATTTTAGATTGATTATATGCATTGTTGTGATGTAATAGGTTGAGAAATGATGAATGGAATTATGGAGAGAGGGACACTAAATGAGATTACATAAGGAGGAGCAATAGAGACTGTGTGACTAGATGTAGATGGCAAAGTACATGTATACATTTATGTATCCTGTAGGCTAAATGAGGAAGTTGATGGCAAAAATGCTTGTTGATTGGTTGTATTCTATGATGAGGTGGTGTTAAGGTTGAAGATAGTGATGGGAGTGGGAAAAGTGAGTGTTGATGTCCTCGTATCACTAGTGGAGGAGTAAGGAGAGATTTTTTTTATAACAAGTTGATAGTTAAGGTTGTCAAGTTTGGAATAGTCGCAAGTGGCAATGATGGAAGAGGGATAATATTTTGGATAATGGAAACGAAGATGAAATTATTTACAGCAAAAAAAATATTAAGGGAAATTGGATTGGAGTCTAAGAGTTCTATAAATAATGGGTCACCACTTGGGAAGAACTACAAAGGGTCAAGACAAAGAGAATATGATGTTGAAGATTGAGTGCTGGGAGAATGAAAAGGTTTGTGATCTAGTTCTAGGGGTGGTTGGAATGGTTCTATCATATTCAAGGTGTTTTGAAGACAATACTATTGCCTAGTCAAAACCATGAACGAAACAAAAAACAATAAAGGAAAAGATGGTTGTTAATGAAATGAAGATACACAATCATAAGGAAATTTCAAAATATCTTGAATAACTTAGAAATGTGTGAAATGAAAAGATGTCTAAAAAGAAACTAAGAAAGATGCTTACTAAGGATAGTTTCAGGTATGTTAAACTTGGATTCCTCGATATACCTGATGGTACGAGAAGGCCAAATTTGTGTTGGTGTCGATATAAGGTGTGATATTGGGGCCTACCCCCTCATTTCACAATCCTACAATGATAAGGGTGTCAGGTGCTTAGCCAATATACTGCCCACAAATTATTTATACTCAGCCGGAACATCGAGTCATCTTCCTAACAACCTCAAAGAATCAAAAGGACTTAAGAATCGTTTCTAATTCCCTAGATCACCCTAAGGGATGCGAGGGAAGATCACACCCGATCTTATTCCTATAAGTAAACAATGCAAAATATTATCTAATCAAGTACAAACATGTAAAAATAGCCTGCAAAGACAAATATATGATTAGATAAACCTGCAAGAATGTTAGAACCTCAACACACTAATTTCAAAAATACAAAAGGACACCTGCGCCCCTTTTTTAGCACCTGCATGTGGGTTAGGGCGAATACGCCACTCTGCGTTTTTTTTCAAATCACAATGTACTTGCGCCACCCGAGAGGTGTGTGCACCATGAAATCAATGTATGCGTCACTCTTCGGAGTTTTACTTACCATGTGCCTGCACCACCAGAGAGGCGTTTGTGCCAAAAAAAATAGTGTATGCACCACCCTTAAGAAAAATAGACAGGAAAATAGATAGAACACATGCATCACCGGAAAAACGTGTGCGCCATCAAAAAAGTGTCTGCGCTACTAGGAAAATGTCTGCAACACCGCTTTTTGAAATAGTTCTCGATTATGACAGAATGTCTATGTCACCAAAAATGTGTCTACACCACTAAAACAGCACATGTGCTCTAGTTAGGACATGTGCGTCAATCTAACAGGTTTCAGAATGCAGTGAAGGTACATTATGAAACTGCGTCTGTGTGGGGTTTAGTGTATCTACACACTGATTAGGGTGTGTGTGCTGGGGTTAGTGCACATGCATCAGGGTTGGTAAAAAAAGTAACATGTTTCCACGATGTGCCTATGCCACCATAGAGGTGTGTGCACCACAAAAACCGCGCATGCGCCCCTAAAAATGTGCCTGCGCCAAACCTGCAACCAAAATACGGCAAAAAACACAAGAAAACTCACAATATCTCAAATTTTGACAAGTTAGCTTAAGAATGGTAATAACCCATTAAAATGATGGCTATGAACATGAGGTTACACATATCAAATTAGCGAAAATTCGAAGAAAATGGACATTAATTACTACATGTGCATATCAAAAATTAGCCAAAACAATGAAACTTAAACTAAAATGTCATGGGACTAAGTGTCCCACCGGGCATGCCAAATGTGTGGATGTGTACTTTTCTTAATGCTAAATCAAATGGAACAAGAACTACCACCTAAAATAGTTCTACAACTTAGCTAAAAAAAATCATAAACACCATCAAGATAGAGAACTAAGCAAGATCTAAACTAACATTATAACTTTGAAAACATGAAATCAAAACTATGCATGCTATTTTAACATCTCTACTCTCCTAGATTACCAACAAAATGCATGGACCTATTTAGCACCAATGGCAATCAAAAATTGTTTGTTTGATCTTTAAGGAATGTAAGAATAGGAAGCTTAGCTCTTAACAATGGTGACCTCTCAAGAAGACAAAATGCAAGCTCTTAGTCTCTTTGCTATATGCTTTGCATTTTATCTCTTAAGAAGTTTAGGTGTAGGTATAAAGGTAGAAGGAGGGCTCCTTATATAGCCTAATGGATAAAAGAAACACTTCATCCCTTTGTATGTGGGATAAAGGTAAAACATGATTAGGAATGGATAAGGTTGCTTTGTGAAAGGTAATCTTACTTTAGAAGGGTTTAATTTATGCTTAGCAAGTCATGGGAGTTGGGGGGTGTTTTAACTAATCAAAGGTGATTAACTAATAGGTAGATGTAAGCTTATAGAAGCTAATTAGAGGAATACTAGTACGATTTAGGCTATTATAATGGGATTAAATCAATTAAATATTGATTTATTGGTTAAATGGAAGAGAAAGATAATTAATTAATAATAATTAATTAGTCTAGGTAGAAGGGGTGATTTATTAACGGAAGGTCATTAATTAGGGTATTTTTTGGATAGGTGACTTAATTAATTAGCTTAGTGTATTTAATTAATTATGATATTAGGGAAAATGAGCGTTATTGACAATATGTCATCGATTTACGAGAAAGGAGATAATTAGTACAATTTAAGTATTTAAATTTCTTAGGGGAGATAATTAGGCAGGCAAAAAAGGTAAGAGATAGATAGAAGAATGGGAAGGGGCAGGATGCCCCGGTAAGACAGAAGACTAAGGGTGAGAGAAAAGTGATGCAGAAGAAATATGGAGGAGGGGAGAGAAGAGCGTAGCCTCTAGCTGCTGTGTATTGGAGAAATTTCGGTGTCATCATTTTGCCAAGAGATCTACATCATCGGTCCCTATGAAAAATATAAGCATATGACAAAAGTAGAATGACATGAAAAGCCATACTACAAACAATTATCCATTGCTGAAAACACCAACTCCATGCAACATACAAAATGCAATGCAATACGAGAAAGTGAAAGATGCCTAACTCCATACAACATACAAAATGCAATGCAATACAAGAAAGTAAACAAGCTAAACTAACAAAGAAACATAATGTAATGTTTTTATCATCAAGCTTCAATTACGACCTATGTGAATTAACAACAAAGGTTGATGATGGTGCCCCAAGCAAGGATACATGTGAGGGGAATAATGGAGGACACTTGGGTCTGATGAAAAAGCAATGTGCACTACGAAATAGTACCAGACAACTCGTTGTACCCCAGAGTACAGACGAAGTAAACAACCTAGCTTTTGTTGATGGAGGTAGATCAAGATGATTCGCAAGTCGTACACATGAATAAGTGAGAACAAAAGAGTGATGTTTTGTAGGATGATTTTCAATTTTTAGAAGTTTTCTAAAACATATTTGAATGTTTATGATGATTTTTTTCACATATTTGAATGTTTTGGTTGATTTTGAAAGTTTTATGAAACTATGTACAGGAAGATCAAGAAGCTTGGATGCCCCTAGTGATAGATGGGATGTACAAGGGAATAAGGCCACGTGCGTGTGAGAAAGGTGAAGATGTAAAAAAATTCCCCAGTGATTAGGTGGGAGTATTCAAAGGAAAACTCTTCATAGGTAGAAGTGGGACCCAAGGCCATTATGGATAGGTTCAACATGATGATGATGAACGTAAACCAATGAAGTGTTGGGAAGGAGCAAGGATGCCCCCAACATAAGTTGGCCTAAAAGCACATGATAGAAAGGAAGGAGACGATTGTTTTTGTGAAAGGTGACAAACATGTCCGCAAACATGGAAAACAAGTAATCTTATACACATGGATGTTTTGAATGAAGTAGAAGAATGATATGAATGTAGCTTAGAAGCCTCACGATGAAGAAGTGATTAACCAAAGGAAAAAATCATAAGATGAGATATGGACTAGAGTAAGAGTCTGAACAAGATCCAAAATGAGACACTTGGTAACATACTAATCCTTCCTACTCATAGAGATCCAGTGTGTGCACGTGGAGTTTATTACCTCTTGAAGTGAATATTTAATAGAAAACAAGTGAAGAGACCCTAGCCAATGTGTAGGAATGATTTATTATGAAAGTTGATTTTGTGAATGGATGGTGAAAGGATAGCCGTACATTGCTTCGCTACTAGTCAGGCATCCATAGCCCTGACGGAGATGTATTTGATTCTAATCACAACATTTTCTACTACCAATCAGGTGTCCATATCCTTGATAGATATTATTGGAAATACCCCAAGAGAGAGTAATATATCAATTTGCTTTTGCTTTGTAGCTTTTAGCTTTTGATTTTTGACTTATTTTGATTCATTTGCTTTCTGAAAACTTATTTCAGCTCTCTTGTTTGACAAGGGGTTAAGAACCACTGATGGCTTGATGGAAGGAGGTGGAAGTGCTTACGATGATGACATTGGCTAGTGTCAAAAAATGTGTCCAAAATTTCTTTGCAATAAGTTTATTAGATGTTGAATGTGATAGGATCTCTAAGAGGTCAGTCGTTCTTTAATTTACCAAGGTGATAAAATACCAGGGTCAAACGGATACCATAGAGATAAATGTCACAAAATGTGTGTGAATAAGCTAACCAAAATATCACTGAAAGGATGAAAATGGTAGGAAGACTTGTAGAAGAATAGTAAGGAGAGGAAGAAAGAAATATCCATGTGTACGCAACACCTGATTACAATGTTTGATCTTTGTACCTTTGATTTTTGTTGTGTTTTCTCAATGTTTTTTTTTGTATTTTTGAATTTTTTTTTTTTTTAGATTTTTGATAGTTTTAAGAGGTTGGGACTAACAAATTAACTATGTGTGGTAAGATCCAACAACAATGTTTGTGACTTCCTTGATAAGGGAGACTAGGCGTGTTTGTTTATCAAGAGTCATGTTTTCCCTGATCTCAATGATCATGGTGAGTTCACACTCAACAAAGGACTACGATTTATCCTTAAACATGGATTTTTTATGTAGGAGCTTGAGTTCCCTATCTAGAGGTTTATGCACTTTGTGCCATACTTGATGGTTACGTTGATGTACGTTCTTGAATCGCGCTTGATTTACAAATTTGAGATTGTTCAAGTTGTTGGGGGATTTTGAGCTCTTGGAATTTTTGACCTGAGCTTGATAATGAACTTGTTTGGGTTTCATATAAGCTGACTTGTGAATTTTATGACCTCAATAAGGAGAAGAAATCGAACGTTTACGATTTATGATAGGAATGAGAGAAATTATGGTGGGCTTGCCCTGATCATTGGTAGAAGGATGATGTGATTAATGAAAAGGATATGGTCCAAGGATTGAAGAAGATGGACTACTGGGAGGTGACCCATAGATAGAAGATGAAGGGCTACTAGGATGTGGCCCAAGAATAGAAGAAGAAGGGCTACTAGGACATGACCCATAGATAGAAAATGAAGGGCTACTAGGATATGGCCCAAGAATAGAAAAATAAGGGATACTAGGACATGACCCATAGATGTAAGATTATGGACTACTAGGATGTGGCCCAAGAATAGAATAATAAGGGATACTAGGATGTGACCCATAGATAAAATACTAAGGGCTACTAGGATGCGGCCCAAGAATAGAAGAAGAAGGGCTACTAGGATGTGACCCATAGATGTAAGATGATTGACTACTAGGATGTGGCCCAAGAATAGAAGATGATGGACTAATAGGACATGACCCATAGATAGAAGACAAAGGGCTACTAGGATGTGGCCCAAGAATAAAAGAAGAAGGGCTACTAGGACGTGACCCATAGATGTAAGATGATGGACTACTAGGATGTGGCTCAAGAATAGAAGATGATGGACTACCCGGGGGTGATCCATACATAGAAGATAAGGGGCTAGTTGGACATGCCCCAAGAATAGAAGACAGTGGACTACTCAAAAATGTCCCACAAATATTAGAGGGAGGGCTACTAGAAGGTGACCCACACCTAGATGAAGATGAAGGGATAGTTGGCATTGACGCCATAAGAGATTATGATTGAGGAATTATGATAGAAAAAGAGTTATTGGGTGATGAGAAGATAGGCCATGGATCAATGCAAGACCAAGGAGTTTCATCACACAATGAAGAATGTGAAGATGGAAGAATAAGAGGAGGGTCAAGTTGCATGACCTGAGGTTCTCCCTCCATTTCTTGATAAAAGGAATCAACCTTTTACTCACAATATGCAGATGCATTAAAGTCTAAAGAGAATCCTTTCTCGTAATCTGCTAAAGGAATATCTTCATATGCCCCTATAAATGCCCTGATTGTTTCTTCATTCTGAAAGAAATCAATCGGTATAATTTTTTGATCAACCACCAGGGGTTGATTGGAAGAAAGAGATCCAATTGGTGTAGAAGACTTAGAATATGTTTGATGATGATTGATAGAAGAAAATGATGTGGGGGATGAAGAAGATGTGTAGCTAGATGTCTCAGGAGTAGAAGAAGGTGGTGTGGACCTACCTATATATGGTATGTCCTATGTAAAATAGTAGGATTAAGTCCAAATTCTGCAGATTACGACGCATGGGTCAATTCAAACTTTTGTATTGAAGGACTTTGAGTCACAAGAATCTTTAAAGGAGGAAGAATTATTGGGGATGATTGATGAAGGTGGTCCTGTGAAGAATGGGAGGACTGTGATTCAAGAATCACATCAGATGAATAATAACAAGGGTTCTACAAAGAAAGAGAGGACCGTGATTCAAGAATTATATTATATGTTTGATTGGAGGGATTTGGAGTCGCATGTATCTTCAAAGGAAGAAGATGTCGTCGAGGTGACTGATAAAAGGGGTCCTTCAAAGAAAGGGAGGACCATAACGTAGGAGTCATATTAAATGTATAATGAAGAGGTTCCTACAAAGATAGGGAGGGCCATGACATATGAGTCACATTAGATGACTTAAGAGTCGAATTAGATGAATCTAAATAGTAGTTTGGATCTAAATCATTAGAAGAGTTAGAGGAAATATTTGGATTGGAATCCTCAGAAGAAGAGGAAATGTTTGGATTAGAATTAGAAGAAGAGTGGGGGGAACACGAATAATAATTTGGATCAGAAGCATTCAAATCATACCACCGACTATGAGATGAAGTTGGGGAACAAGTTACCCGTATGGGCTCTCTAGCACGAAGAACCAAACGAGGTTTAGTTATAATGGGAATCTTTTGATTTGAATTTATAAACCTAGGTTCCATATTTTTGTAAGTATGGGGAACCGCGTGATAGTCAGTCATTTTTGGCACTGTTTTAAGCACAAATGTCTAGATCTAGATAGTGTGATGGAACTCCTTTAAAGGGAAGGAAATGACATGTCAATTTTGGTAGCATAAGGACAAGTAGCTAGACATTTCGTAAGTATTGATATGCGTTCATGATTTTCTGAAGAAGGTCTAAAAGACATCGTGATGACGCAATATCGATGAGATAAACAGGGATTTTCCTATAAAATAAGTTTTCTAAATGAATATTCACAAGGAATAATCATGGAAGTGTGAAACACAAAGCTAATCAACAAGGAAATACACCCTATGCAAATGCATGTGCAAAGTGATAGTTTGATGCAAAAATGATCAACACAATGTCAATATTTACGTCAAGCTCAAAATGAATAAGGCATAAATATTAACAAAGGGTGGATGTGACTCCCAATCAAAGGATACCATGAAAAGTTAAAAAAACAACAAGTCCTAAATGTTAAAGGGAGGGGATTACAAATGTAAGCCACGTAACCACACCAATTGGACACGTCTAAAAAGCTTCACAGAGAAGTGAGATATTAGTGTCAAAGTGGTATCGAAACAACACAAACAAAATAAGCGACACCTTTCAAGATTTGGGACAATGTTTGAAATCAAACTAAGTCAAAGTATACTAAGGATGTGTTAAAACATGGGCAACGTAACGCCACAATACAGACACTTAGATCATGTTTACGAGAAACATGACATAAGTATCTTAATTATGTCGAGACAATTCAAACGAGGTAACATGTCAAAGGGAGATAAAATGATGAATCATTCCTAACTATGATGATGATCCTGACATAGGTATCAAGATCACAAAGGCTACCAATGATATAAATACTTCTCCACACACTTTAGACATTTAACTAACCTAGCCACAAACATGGATGGGCGTAAACAGACAAAAAAGTGGCAAAAACAATTGATTGGTAACACAGAGGTAGTCACCCTTCTTTTGATCAACAAAGTGTCAAAATAATGTGAAGGAAGCAGATCAAAATGGGGATGAAAAATGTTAGCTTCACTTCGGCAGAGTTTTGCCTTGCCCAATGGCAAGTAAAAACTAAGTGAAAGTAACGCATCACATGTTTTGCAATAAAAATATGGTTCACAACTCAACACTATTTTAGAATGGTCAAAGTGAGCTCCTGGCTAAATTATATTTTCCTAGGTGGTTCTCTCGTCCTAGGTGTTACAAAGATTATCCACGAGCGGGATGATTTACCCAAATAGTCCTGACTATCTTGGGAGTATCTCGACTTTTCCCCCTTCAAGCATAATGGGCAGTAAAAACATCCATTGTGTACTTAAAAGGGTCACGTAGGGAAAACTTGTAGCTCTATCTCACAAAGGAATCACTAGTCAAATAGGTAGTGCAGAGCACTTCCCATTTTGTCCACAAGGTTCCCTCTTGCGTGGACTACTTTGGGGTTCCTGGAACCACCCCCATTGTTATAGCTTAAAGTGTTATGCCAAAGGGGTTATGTTCCAGTTGAGTGGAGAGGGACGTACCCTTTTCCGAAACCTATAATATAGTGTTTTGAATATGTTGTTCGTTTTATCTTTTTTAATTAGATTTTGTTTGGTTGAACACCGTTTGACAACCTGCAGAACAACTGTATTAGCAGTTTTTTTTACTTTTTGTTGTGATTCCTCTATTCTTTGACAAGCGATGGCGTTTAGTCCTGTATGATGATTTTTAATAGTTTTCCATCAAAAGATAGAAGGCACTATTTCTGATTCTCCAAATCACCCAAGGACGCAAGAGAAGAGCATACGTGATATCTTCAAAATCAAAAGAGATAGAAATGGGAAAACACTTTAATTCAACTACACCAAGTTAACCAATTCCCGCTCAAATATTCCTAACAACAAAAAAGCATCAAAAGGACTTAAGAATCATTTCTGATTCCCAAGATCGCCCCAAGGGACACGAGGGAAGAGCATACGCGATCTTATTCCTATAAGTAAATAATAAAAAATATTATCTAATCAAGTACAAACATGTAAAAACAGCCTGCAAAGACAAATATATGATTAGATAAACCTGCAAGAATGTTAGAACCTTAACACACTAATTTCAAAAATACAAAAGGACACCTGTGCCCCTTTTTAGCACCTACGTGTGGGTTAGGATGAATATGCCACTCTACACTGTTTTTCAAATCACAGTGCACCTACGCCACCCGAGAGGCGTGTGCACCACGAAATCAAATCATGCGCCACTCTACAGATTTTTACTTACCATGTGTCTGTACCACCAAAGAAGTGTGTGCACCATAAAAAATAGCATATGCGGCACCCTCGAGAAAAAAAATAGTAAAACAGACAGAACACCTGCGTCACCAGAAAAATGTGTGCACCACCGAAAAAACGTCTGTACTACCGGGAAAATGTGTGTGCCACCACTTTTTAAAATAGCTCCCGATTCCGACAAAACGTCTGCATCACCAAAAATGTGTCCATGCCACTAAAACAGCATGTGCGCTCTGGTTAGGGTGTGTGCACTGATCTGATAGGTTTCAGAATGCAGTGAAGGTATAATATGAAACTGTGTTTGCGCCCAGGTTAGTGTATCTGCGTGTTGGTTAGGGTGTGTGCGTTGGGGTTAGTGCACATGCATAAAGGTTGGTAAAAAAAGTAACATGTTTCCACAGTGTTCCTACGCCACCATAGAGGCGTGTGCACCACAAAAACTGTGCATGCGCCCCTAAAAATGTGCCTGCGCCAAACCTGCAACCAAAATACGGTAAAAAACATAAGAAAACTCACAATATCTCAAATTTTGACAAGTTAGCTTAAAAATGGTAATAACTCATTAAAATGATGGCTATGAACATGAGGTTACACATATCAAATTAGCGAAAATTCCAAGAAAATGGACATTAATTACTACATGTGCATATCAAAAATCAGCCAAAACAATGAAACTTAAACTAAAATGCCATGGGACTAAGTGTCCCACTAGGCATGCCAAATGTGTGCATGTGTACTTTGGTTAATGCTAAATCAAATGGAACAATAACTACCACCTAAAATAGTTCTACAATTTAGCTAAAACAAAGCATAAACACCATCAAGATAGAGAACTAAGCAAGATCTAAACTAACATTATAACTTTGAAAACATGAGATCAAAACTATGCATGCTATTTTAACATCTCTACCCTCCTAGATTACCAACAAAATGCATGGACCTATTTAGCACCAATGGCAGTCAAAAATTGCTTGTTTGATCTTTAATAAATGCAAGAATAGGAATCTTAGCTCTTAACAATGGTGACCTCTCAAGAAGACAAAATGCAAACTCTTAGTCTCTTTGTTATATGTTTTGCATTTGCTCTCTTAAGAAGTTTAGGTGTAGGTATAAAGGTAGAAGGAGGGCTCCTTATATAGCCCAATGGATAAAGGAAACATTTCATCCCTTTGTATGTGGGATAAAGGTAAAACATGATTAGGAATGGATAAGGTTGCTTTGTAAAAGGTAACCTTACTTTAGAAGGGTTTAATTTATGCTTAGCAAGTCATGGGAGTTGGGGGGTGTTTTAATTAATCAAAGGTGATTAACTAATAGGTAGATGTAAGCTTATAGAAGCTAATTAGAGGAATACTAGTACGATTTAGGCTATTAGAATGGGATTAAATCAATTAAATATTGATTTATTGGTTAAATGGAAGGGAAAGCTAATTAATTAATAATAATTAATTAGTCTAGGTAGAAGGGGTGATTTATTAATGAAAGATCATTAATTAATGTATTTGTTGGATAGGTGACTTAATTAATTAGCTTAGTATAATTAATTAATGATGATATGAGAGAAAATGAGCATTATTGACAATATGTCGTCGATTTACAAGAAAGGAGATAATTAGCACAATTTAAGTATTTAAACTGCTTAGGTGTAATTATGGGTGTCTATAGAAACAAATCTCACCATTGAAAAGTCAAAGTAGAAAAGTGGGCCATCGGGGGCATTTGATATTTTGAGCCTCTTTATCAAAAAGGTGAAAAGTTAAAAAGTAACCCGCAGCCCCGATCAAGCTATAAAGGTAAAATTCAAAGGTGAAGCCCATAGGGAAAAAGTCAAAGTTGAAGCCCACCATTGAAAAGTCAAAGTGGAAGAGTGGTTCAGTAGAGGGATTTGAGTTTTTGAGCCTTTTTTCCAAAAAGGGTTAAAATGTTGAAAAAAGAGCCATGACACCATCTCCAACTAGAACGCGCCACGTGTCCTAGTCAAATTGGAGCAGCTGGCCAGAGAAGAAACTTGAGTTTTTGAGCCTTTTTCCAAAAAAAGGGTTAAAATGTTGAGATAAGGGCTACAACCCCATTTCCAATCAAAGGGTGCCACGTGTCTAAGTTAAAAATTCAAAGCGAGGCTGCGGGCAAATTTGTTCCAAATTTCCAAATCTCTAAAAAATCACAAAATGCTAAGGGCTTCCCCCGTAACTACTCCAATCCCTTCCTACCATTTGGATGACCTAATTTCAGAGTTAGAGGAGAAAATCAAATGGTCTATATTTAAACTGGCAAATCAAATCTAACGGTTTCTTTGCAAGATCTAGTTTTAACCCACCATGAGCATTTTATTCACAACAAAAGAATTGGAAAAGGCATTGAGGATTTGTGAAGTTGTAACAATTTCTTGCAAAGAATATAATGGCTTCTCAAAGCCATTCCAAGGGGCTGGCGATTGATTTCAAAAAAGACTAGAGTGCTCTGTACCTAGAAAAGACAGAAAACACCATTCTTCTATTTTTCTCTTCTTCCTCAAACTTCTTCCATTCTCAAGCTATGTACAAACTTTTCTCGAGATTCAATAATAAAAAGAAGGAATTTTTTCCTCTTTGATTGAGGAATTAATTGGTACTTTGTGGCTAATGAGTTTCATTCGGTCTTGTAGTTTCTCCTGTGGATTTATTTTTCTTCTGACTATAAATGCATGTAAACAAAATTTCTAATTAATGTGTGTGGGCATCTAATATTCTACTCACAACATTAGGTTTCTCCTATCTTCATTCCCACTCCCCTTCCCCTTTCCAAGACAAAGTTACTTCTCTAGTGTAGACATTACTAGCTTTTCCACAGGGTCAGTGGAGTGCCCCTATTGGATCTCTGGTCGAAAGGCCACCATTGAAATCCACATTTTTCACGTATGTACCTACGAAAGCTGCACCGTTCAAGTAGAGGGCCTTATATTCCCATAGCATTGGCTTGAAACCCACCAATTTGTCCAAAAGACAAATTTTCTCACCAACAGTTTGTGGCGCCCACTGTGGGCCATATTTTGCAACATCTACACCTAAAAATGACTTCATGATCATAAATTTCAAAAAAAGGATTCTAGAAGTAAACAGTTTCTAGAAATTGAATAATCACACAAACTACATGGATGTAAATCATGGCTGTTCTGGGAAATCCTCCTGTTGAGAGACCTGGTTTGCTCTTTCACATCCAACAAGACATTGCTTCTGATATGAGAGAAGCTATTTGGCATAATAGACATAGTATTAATCAATACTTCATTTCCATAAGGATTTTACACCTGTAAGAGGAATATGCTGTCGGATTAGAAAGGTATGAGATAAATTCCAGCATGTCCTAGAGAAGCGCATAAACATTCAAGCTGGATGATAGAAGATATTATCAGCAACTGAGGCAAGGAGGAAAAATTGATCCCACATTTGAAGATCTTGAAAGAGAGGCAAGTTGCTGAAGACAAGATAAAGGCTCAACTTGAAGAAATAGATAAGACTACAAATTTAAGCAAAAGAAAGAGAAACAACATAAGCATCCTTAACAAGACTGGAGGACATAAATAGGAATAGAATGGGTGGTCATGAGCATGTAAGGAACGCAGGCCTAACGTACCATGGGGAAGAAATGCCAGTCCCCTTTCTATTCCATCAACCACTTCATGAGACTCCCAAGAGGCTGAAGGAAGGAAACTTACCAAAATTCAAAGGGGATGGTTCTCATCTCCCTGAAGAACATGTAGCAACATTCATCACAGCTTGTGGAGTGTTGGGAGTTGAAAATGAAGATGTTTTAATTAGGCTCTTTGTGGATTCACTCCAAGGAAAAGTCTGTTGAATGGTTCTACATGTTACCCCCAAGATCTGTCGCATGCTAGGAAGATATAAGAAGTGCATTTGAACATAGGTTCAAGAGCACAAAATATTTCTCAGGATCTACTTGGTCTAATTGGTCCAAATTAAGAAGGAATCCTATGAATCAATGAGATATTTTGTAGCAAGGTATGATATGTTGACAACAAGGATCCCAAAAAATGTGGTACCCTCTAAAAACAACTTGAAAAGGTTCATCATTAATGCTTTTGCCGTTAGAATTTGGTTTGTTTCCTCAGAAGATCCCAACCAATAACACTGAGGAAAGTTCAAGAATTTGCAATTGAGACTAATGATGATCTAATTCTTTATGGGAAAGTGAAAGGACCAATTGGGAAGCAAAAATGTCAGAGTTCAAATTCAGTCACCACTGGATCCAATGTTCCAAAAAATGGAAAATGACCTAGATGCTTTGAAGAAGCAGCTGCCATAAATCACAAGGAGGAATTCTCCAAGGAGACCAAATCATCCTGATAGACTCAAGAATTTCTCCACCTCCTTATAGGGTTTCTCTTGAAGCACCACAATTCAATGCCATTTGTGATAATAGGTAATCAGAAGAAGGATCAGACATTGAGGAAACTAAAGAAGAAAGCATGGATGACTATGAAAACTATCTTGAAATCAAAGAGGTTGGCATCACACAATGTCATGATTAAATACATTGATGATGAAAAGGAAGTGTGATGAAGAAGCTCCAAGTTTTTCATGTGCTATTTTCACTCGTGCACAATCTAAGAATGGTGTTTCAGCCTCAACAATTACAACTGAGAGTAGGAAGAACAAAGAAGATAGCTCTTCAAAGCTTCCACTAGAACAATATCATCAGTAGGGGATCACCATTACCACATTCCATGGAATAAAATAGAGAAAAATCAGATTCACCAGTGGTCAAGGATCACACTGTTGTGCCAAGTAAGTTATTCGATTCTTCTTCTAACTCAAAAGTTGTTAAGAGCAATTCTCTTCTAAATGTTGGTTCTGCAAGAACATCTAAATTTTAATTAAAGGATCATACCTCCATCTCCTTCCATAGCCAATGGCTACATTTGAAAAGGATAACCCAACACCAAAAGTAATGACACATCTTCCATTTAAGTGGACTCATCTACCATAAATTCATTTGAATTTATAGAGCATGCTAGCAAAACCAAAGTCCAGGTCTCTGAAATTGAATACATACAAGCACATCCTTCCCAATTTGACAGATTCATCAAGGGAGTCTAGGGTGGTAACCCTTCATCCCCAATCTCTAATTCCAAAGGATTACTTCCTACCCCATCCACGCCATCTTCTCAAAACATGCTAGCCCTCAATGCCTCCACCACCAATAGAGTTGAACCTTTTTACCTGTCACTTCTCATCAAAGGTTTCAAGCTAAACAATTGCATTATAGATTTTGGAACCTCAGATAATGTGATGCCAGAAAAATTTTTTAAATTCTCTTCGTCTCACTTTGACCTGGGTAAATGGTACATGCTACTCAATGGAATCCAAACAAGCTCCATTGGTAGGAAGGATTAAGGATGCTCAGGTTGCACTAGCTGATTACCCTGACAAGAAGATAATCCTAACCATTTTAGTGGCTAGACATCCCAACATATTTTCATATGTTGTTGAGTAGAAGCTTTTGCAGAGATCTAGGTGGAGAAATAAAAAAGGATTGGTCATTTGTAACTATCCCAATGAAAGGAGAAATGAAGAAGTTTACTGCCAGTCAGAAAAATGAAGTTCACAATAAGGAAATATGATGATACAAGAGATGATATCCTTTTTCAAGATTGTGGGCTTGGAAAATCACCTCCTTACATCACAGAAGGAAGAGGACTTGCCACTTCTTATGGAGGAAGAAGAATACTAAATTCTAGACAATGGAGTTTGATGACAGTCATTCTAGAGCAGGTTCAAGAGCAGGTGAAGTATTATACTCTCCCTCCAATGAGGTATATCCTTTTTCCTACAAGCTGCAATTTGACAATACAAATAATAAAATAGAGTATGAAGCATTACTCTTAGGCATGAATACAACAGAGGATATGGTAATCAATAATTTGAGATGCAAAGGTGATGCAGAGGTTGTGGTAAAGCAGGTCCGCCAACAATATCAGGTGAAAAACCCCATACTCAGGCACTATAGAAATAGAGTATGGGACTACATTGAATCTTTTGATGCATTTTCCATTGAAGCTATCCCTAGGGAGCAGAATGAAAAGGTTGATTCTCTAGCAGTGTTAACTTCCTTAGTGACACCTCATCCTTCTTTTCGAAAGGATAAAGTGACCATTGACAATTGAGATGGTGTTTAGACCTAACATACCACATAATGCAAATCACTGGCAGGTCTTCGATGATGAAAATTGATCCTATCCTTCTTAGAACAAAGGGATAACTACAATAATTTTTTCTTTGAAGGAAGTCAAAACCCACAACTTGTATCAGTCCACAACTTGAAGGAATTGATGAAGAGGGAGTAATCAAACTGAAAGGAAACAAAATCCCCAAAGGCCTAGTTTCTTTGGAAGACCTCTTTGACAAGTATAACAGTTTCATCCAAGAGAAATAAAAATAGTCTTCTCAGTGTCCATCTGATTTTGATCAAGAAAACATTGATACTTCAAATAATCCAAGGATGGTTAACATTGGTAAATGCTTCTCACCATAGGAGAAGAGAAAGTTTGTTGCTCTGCAAAAAAATTACTCAGATGTCCTGGCCTATTCCTATGATGAACTCAAATATTTTCAGTGAAAGAAAATGTATCACTCCATTCCTTTGAAGCAAGGAGCTAAGCCCTTTAGGCAAAAAATAAAGGCCCTACAATCCAAAGATTTCCGATGTTATCAAAGAAGAGGTGAAAAAGATGCTCAATGCTAGAATCATCTTCCTCATCCACCATTCAACATGGGTGGCAAAAATTGTGCCAGTAAGGAAGAAGAATGGGGAAATAAGGATTTGTGTAGACTTATGAAATCTGAATCAGGCATCTCTCAAGGAAAACTACCCTCTTCCAATCATGGATCATATTTTGTAAGGAGTCACTGGATCTTAAATGCTCTATTTTCTTGATGGATTCTCAGGGTATAACCAAATCAAGGTGGTAGAAGAAGACTACAAAAAAACAGCCTTCACAACACCTTGTGGCACTTTTTCTTATAGCAAAATGCCTTTTTGCTTGATCAATGTTGGAGCCACTTTCCAGAGTGCAATGGACTTGGCCTTCAAAGATTTGATATATTGCATTTTCATTTACCTTCCTGACCTCATGCAGTTTTTTCAAAGAGGAGGAAAGATCATATCCGTCATTTGGAACAAGTCCTTGCAAGGTGTACGAAATCATGGCATTTCTATAAATCCAAAGAAGTGCATTTTTGAGTCACAGAAGGTAAGTTTTTGGGACACATTGTGAACAAACATGGAGCACACATTGATGCTGAGAGGATCAGAGCTATCCAAGGAAAAACCTTACCAACCAACAAGAAGGGAGTTTATTCATTCTTTGGAAAGGTAAACTTCCTTCATCATTTTGTGCCTGAGTTTTCTAAAATTAATAAGCATGTAACTTCCATTATGAAGCCTCAAGCCAGGTTTCAAGTGGAATAAGGAAGGAAAAGCAGCATTTGAGGAGATCAAGAAAGCGTTGCCAAATCTCCAACTCTTGTATATCCAGATTTCAACAAGGAATTTCATCATGTATTGCTATGCATCATAACATAAACTCTCTACTATCCTTGTTCAGAAAAATGATGAAGGTTTTGAAGCACCCATTGCATTCATGAGTTGTCCTTTGAAAAATCATGAGCTAAATTACAGGCAACTGGAGAAACATGCCTACACAGTGGTCAAAGCTATTAAAAGTTTTAGATTCTACATTCTCAATTCTCATATAGTGGTGATGGTGCCTTGAAGTGCAATCAAGTCCATTTTGACTAAACAAGATCTTGGGGATAAGAGAGGAAGTTGGATTTCAAAGACCCAAGAGTATGACTTGGAGATTATACCCTCTAATTTGTTAAGAGGAAATGGTTTGTGCAAGCTGATTGCAGAAAATGAAGCTCTCAAGGCTCAGCAGGGAGAAAAATATGGTGTTTTCTCAACCTTTTCAGGAGACAACCCACATGCACTCTTTGTCACAACTATTGATGAGTGGTATGATGACATTGCTTACTATCTCACTTATGGAGATTTCCCCAATAATCTTGATTACAAATAAATAATTACACTCAAGCTAAAGGCAGACAAGTTTTTGATATGGAATCATGCACTTTACAAGAGAGGCCTAGATGGTTGTTTCCTTAGGTTTGTAGATAAGGAAGCAAGAAGAAAAGTTTCTCAGGGCATATCATGATCAAGCTTGTGGTGGACATTTCTTAGCAATGGTCACCACACATAAGATCCTTAGAGGGAGATATTATTGGCCCTCCATCTTTGCAGACACTTAGGATTGGGTTTCCAAATGCAAAGCATGCCAACAATTTGTTGGAAATCCATAACTAGTTGGATTGCCACTCATGCCTATGGTGATTGAAGAACAATTTTAGTAATGGGGGCTAGATTTCATTGGTGTTCTGAATCCTCATTCTAGTTTAGGGCATACTTATGTACTCACTACAACTAATTACTTCACTAAATGGGTAGAAGCCATCCTGACCAAGTAAGCCATCTCTGAAATAGTCAGCAACTTCATCAAGGAGAATATCATTGTTCATTTTAGAATACCACAGAAAATTGTTGTAGACAACGCCACCTATTTCTCTTCCAAGGATCTCACAAAGTTTTGTTATGGATTTGGAATCTCCCTATCTCACTCTTCTAACTTGTTGGTACCAAAATTTAATCTCCTTCAAATACCGAGAAACATCATGGATTTGACAGGACACTCAAAGGCAGATAGATAATCATGGATGTCATTTTGTAGCTAGGGAAGAAATCTATTTGACTTGTTAGCACTTAGGTTTTAAAAGGGGTGCGTAGCACCTTAAAAGGATGTGATATGATCCTAAGTATTTTAGGTTGTGCCTCTCAACCAAGGTAAGAGAACCTATTTTGTAACCTCTTTTATTCAAGAACTAGGATAAATCCTTCTTTTGCATAAATCTTATAGAGAAGACCTTGGGAAAATATGATCAACACACCAAATATGACTCTCATGAGTTATCACTTCAAGATCATGGAGATATTTTCACAACAAGGCAAAGGTTACTAAAGCAATTTGGGACCCTGATTGCTTTTGCATGTTTCGATGATGGGATTATGCATTGGCATACACACATGAAAAACAAGGGTAGTGTAGGTAGGATTGGTTGTTTTTGAATAAATTTTTGGTGGGAGGTGGGGGCAGGATGAACTTGATTCACCATATCCTTGAGGAATCTTAAAAAATGCGAGGTTTAAACCAACAAAATGCCACAGAATAGCTAAAATGTCTCTTTAACTAGAATAGGTGTGCTTCAATGGAGGCCTAGATTAGTACTTTTTCACACAATATTTGAGATTCTATCACAAACGCTCAAGTTATAAAATCCAAAAAAGTATCAAGATCTGAGTCAAATCACGCCTAAGGTACACCCAGAGGCTTATAGATAATCTCTGTCAATAGATTAAAGGAAAGTGATTTTAAATCATTTATTTCAATAGCCAGATGAAATCTCTTTTGAGAAATGAAATTGTAGATGCCACTAAACTATCATAAGGATTGAGGCTTGTGTAATTGAATCATATTTTAATACAAGATTGCAAGAGAAACAAGAAAAACTACTCGCATACATTCAGAAATAAAACAAACACATTTTGCTCAAGACAACACAGAATAACTCGAATTTGATTAAATCTATTAGTAGGGGAAATTTTCTTAAACATTCTCAGAGGTTTTCAATGGCTATACACATGGCTATACACTTATAACCACCTTGACGTGATTAGATTTAATACAAAAGAGATATATAAGCTTTTCAAATGGATTCTCAAAATAATGCTCTCTGTCAAGCTTTTTCTATTAGAAAATTCAGGTCCCAACAACTAACACTCCAACCATCTACATGAAAAATTTGTTCCATTTATAAAATTTATAATAGATTCTCTTTTCCCCCCAAAAAATCCATACCTTGAGTGCTACCAGTGCTTTCCATGATCATGATTGTGATTCTCAGAATTAAATCTGTAAAAAGTTGTCAGGTGCTCGAGGGGGCAGATCTCATCATATATCTCCTACATTCAACTCCTTCCTCTAGTATATCACTCTTTCTTCAATTTTCCAACCAGTTCTACCTCTAAACTTTCAAATCTGGCTCCTTGCGTGCTTGTGAGAAGAAAAACAGAAAATCTAATCGAGCACGATAGTTAGACAATTTTAATGGTGGTTAGACATTTTCCAGATCTCCCCACCAAACTAGGAAATCAAAATTAACTCCCCTCTCTGTCCTAGCATGTAGGAGATACCAAGAAATCATGAAGACTCATAGTTCCAAGTGTGTTTCAATTAAAATGGGGGGAAAATCAGATTCAAACACTCCAGCTGTCATTGATCTTTACTTTGAATTTGGGTCATCCCGTGTGGAAGATTCAAACATTAAAATATGACCCAGGGGGTTTCCTTTTACTTTTTACGACTTTTGGAAAAGGTGGAAAAAATTCACATTTTTCTCCACATCTATGCCCTCGAGAAATGATCCTGACGTGTGTCCTAAGGTGGGGTCCCCCAAGGAACTGTGGATAAATTCTTCCATTTGACCCTCTTTTTGGAAAAAAGAAAATTTTCCATGTTTACCGTGCAGCTCTGCCCTTCTGATTCAAAAAGTTTCCAATGTGGGTCCTAGTGGAACCACGCTTCCTTTTCCCTTTTTGCAATTAACTCTTAATCCCACAAAGGGAAATTTTTCCAAATTTCCTCCAAAGGATTGCTCCTCCGCCGTTGACTGGGAGCAAGCTTTGACCTTTCTTCCATCGGGCTTGCCGGCCATTTTTGATATCTTAACCCTTATGAGCATAAGAAGCAAAAATTCTAAGTTGCCTCTAATGGTCCACTTCCCCACTCCTTTTGACATGTCAAACTGCCATGTGTCACTATGTCATAATTTTTTGCTTTTCAAGCACTCAAAAATTTCTAGAAATGGAACCATTGGATAGAGCTCTTTCTCAGCTTTCCAGAAAGGTAAAGTTTTCCTCCTAAAGCTCCATGTATTTTTGAAGTTATGGCTCGGTGGAGTTTTTGTGGGAAAATTTCCCCTGAAAGGCCCACAGCCAATGAGATGCTGCCACGTGTCTAAGGAAGTGGCGGGGGTCGGAAGAAAACTTGGTTTTTTACCAAGTGTTTGGTGAAATTTCAAAAAGTAGAAGATTTGCCCCTGTAGGCCTGCCAACGAATAGAATGGTGCCACGTGTCCATGGGGAAAAAATTAAAAAAATGACTAAGTGTTGGCGCAGGGAGAATTTTAATGAAGAATGCCTGCGCCCAATTATATTGTGCCACATGTCACCGGAGGCCGGAAAAGGTAGAGGGCGGAGGTGAAGGATTAGAATTTTGGGAAAGTGTTTTGGTAAAAGGTAATGAAAAAGGGTTTTGTCCCGCAACCCCTCAAAGAGACCAATCATATTATGCCACGTGTCCATGGGCACCCAGAATGGTGGAGCATGGGAGGAGATTGGGATCTTTTCTTCAAAAGCTAAAATGAAAAGGAAAAATGTTTGCAGTGGGCCTGCAGTGAATGATATTATGCCACGTGTCCTGGGCCGGTGGAAGGTAGGTAGAAATTGAGAAGGAAAAAGAAACCCAAGGGAAAACCTTGGAAGTAAATTTACGTGTCAAAGGAAAAATCCAAAGATGCCCCAGGCAAAATGCAGAAAAATAAAGTGCAATGGAATTATGCCACGTGTCCAACATGGCAGCGAAAAATTTTGAGAGGAACAGGCCCGCAAGGAAAATGAAGGGGCAAGCCCACATCTAATCAGAATATGCCACATGTCCTAGAATGGTGGAGCGTGGGGACTTTTTGGAAATTTTCCCAAATGTAAAAAAAGGTGAAAAAATTTAAATTTTCACCTGCCAATCTGATTTGGCCCTGTTTTGCCCTAAAATTTCAAATGGCCATAACTTTCGATCTAGATCTTGGTTTTTCACAAGTTCCTTATATCAATGGAAATCTGGTGAAATTCTCTACAATATTATGGGGTCATTTTTATATTTTGATGGAGTTTGCAGATATAAAATCGAAAAAGGTATGCCTCTGGCACGTGGTCATGGACAGAAATAACGTTTCAACCACCGTTTTTAATGAAGAATGGCTCTCATTCTCTCCCAGCATGGCTAAACATGTCAGGGGATGGGCCTGTAAGGAGTGACCTTGCTCTTTTGACTTACATTTTTGGTCAATGGTTGAATCTTCCCCACGTTTTCCCGCGTTTCTCTTTCCTGTGGTCGTGGCTTGCACTGTAAAAGCCATATTTGGCTCATTTTCAAGGGTGGAACATTTTTTCATGTATTGTAGGCTCCCTCTGTCACTTTAAAAAGTGATTTTGTGGAAAACTATACCTTTTACAAGACTACAACCTATTTTTCCTCTCAGGTGTTGTAATGCAAGTGGTTTTTGATGTAAAAATGACAATACAGGCTCTATGAATGAGTTTTAATCCTTTGTCTGTGTTGTTTGATTCATTTCTAACCCTCCATTACAGTTATCAGTTTTTTCATGAAGTTTTTGTTGCATTTTTATGAACTGTTTCAATTTGTAGAAGTAAAAAATGCTCACCACTCCTTTGGTGTATCACCTTATTAGCACTAGTTTTAGTTTTTTTGCATTCTCCATCTCTGTCCACTTTGGAATTTAGAGTAGGATTTTGAGTTTGAAACCTCTATATAACTTGCAAGTAATACATCTGGTCAGAGGATTTGAGGAACCAGCCTCTAATATGGAGATTCCTTTCCCATTTTACAAGTCCCACACTTGGGGAAAGGATTCAATGTTGTGCCGAATCACACTGGATTCCCGAGATGTCAAACTAGAAGTCTGATCAACATCCAGGGGTGCTATTGATTTGCCACAATAGTTTTGGCACACCCGGTGGGACCTTAGAGGTCTTCATCTTCATTGCAACAAATTGATGTGCATTTGTTGTAAGTTTCTTACTTAAAAGGAGCCCTAAATTGCACATCTAGCGACTCCAAGGAAGAAGAATCAGCTAGTTTTAGCAGTGTAGGCCTGAAAACTCATGAGAAGAATCACCACAAGGTCAAGAGTTGGAGAAGAAGAAGTGTTGTTTGAGTATCTACAGTTATCTCCAAGAAGAAGGAAAAGAGGGAGGAGAATTCAAAGGTCTCCATCTCCACCAAATAGAACTCTCTCAACTCCTCCACCTGGTAGGCCTTTCATTCAATCAACAAGGGTTCTAAGGCCAATCAGAATGGCACAAAACAACCCCTATGTCAATTTCACTAGTAGCAGCCCACTTGCTCTCAATGCACAGAATCCAATCCCAGTTGTAGCATTGAAGAACATTCCATACTTTACTGGAGAAAATCATACCACTCCTGGTGATCATGTCAAGGATATTGCTAATATTTGTGCAATCCATGAGATCAATGAGATGCAAGTTGCTGTCAAATTGCTGGCATCTTCATTCAAAGGGAAAGCTTTGCAATGGTTCAGGAGTCTTGCCTCAGGTTCTATCCAAAATTGGAACCAGCTATGTATAGCCCTCCATGAGTAGTTTGGAGAAAAGGGAGATAACTTGTCCCTTTTGGAACAGCTAACAACCATCAAGAGAGCTCCCAATGAGCAGCTGACTGACTTCAACTTCAGATTTCAAAGGACTTGGGAGAGAATTCCAGTGGCAGTAAGGCCAATAGCAGAAGGTGCTTTTCTATATTACCTTAAAGCTTTAAATTCTAATATTTCTATGTTAATTCAATCCATGGGAGGCACAACTATCCCTGTTGCTTATAGCATTGCCATTAGAGCTGAAAATTGTTTGATTCAAGCTGGCAAGCTAGCTCCTAGGCCTCCAATGCCAATATTTCCAAGTTTAGAGAGCCCAAGTGCTAGCCAAGTGCCTATTTCAGCTCCTATTCCCACTCCTAGAAATCAAAATTCAAATGAAGCTTCTACTTCATCTTCTAGTGCCTCAAATGAACTTTAAGAAGTCATGAAGCAATTGCAAAATTTAGGTAATGAGTTGGTTACACTCAAGAGACAGCAAGCCCAAAGTTTTAGACCTTCCTTCCAGCCTCAAGCTCAGCCTAACAGGTAGTCAGCCATAAAGACCACCCAATCCTCAAAGACCACCCATTTTAGCCCTATAATCCCAATGCTACATCTGCCTCTAAAGCATTAGTGTCAGTACAAAACAATATATCTCAAGAGTATGATTGTTGTTTCCCATGCAATGAACCTCATAACTAGTCCATGTTCTTCAACGATTCCTTGAATCAAGCATTAATGGTGACAACTACTAGTGTGGAAGGTGAAGGTAGCCAAGGAAATAACCAATAACAAGAAACATTCCAGTAGCAATCCCAATGCTACATCTGCCTCTAAAGCATTAGTGCCAGTACAAAATAACATATCTCAAGAGTATGATTGTTGTTTCCCATGCAATGAACCTCATAACTAGTCCATGTTCTTCAACGGTTCCTTGAATCAAGCATTAATGGTGACAACTACTGGTGTGGAAGGTGAAGGTAGCCAAAGAAATAACCAACAACAAGAAACATTCCAGTAGCAATCAGCTCCAAATGATGCCACACTTGTAAAATGGCAAGTAGAAGGTTTTTGTGGCATGAATCAAACAATTTCCCAAAGTGTTGCAGCCAACACAAGGTCAAAGAGGAGAAATTTAGGTGAAGAACAGCCATTAGCCCCAAGTAATCCACAATCTTCTACTCACTCCACAAACTGCTGGCAAGCAAAGTGCAGTCCCAAACACGCAAGGACTACCTAAGACAACTCCTATGCCAACTCAAATGCCAGTTGTTGCTGCCCATGTGCAAAGAATGAATGTGCAGGCCAGGGAACAGCAAAGAGATGCTTCATCTCCATTCAACATCATTAATTAGATGAATAAGACAAATGTAAACATATCAATGTGGGAATCACTATCTATCCCAGGCTAAAGAGATTTGCTACAAGCTGCCATGAAGGACTAGTCAAATTCAAATCAGCAAGTCTAAATGCAAGAGAAAATGCTCACAAATGCTGCTCAGCATGAGGGGAATCATGGAGTACAGCAAAGTAAAGTGTTTAAGCCCCCTCCATTCTATGTTTCATTGATCATTGGAAATCAATTAGTACACAATTGCATGATTGATTCCAGGGCAAGTAGTTAAGTAATGCCCAAACAAATAGCTGATTAGTTGGGAATTTAGTATGAAGTCATATCAAAAGGGGTAGTGCAATTGGATGGGACAGTAGTAACAACAGCTGGAGTGATAAAAATACTTAAGTCTTACTTTGCATGCATGTCCCAACGTTGTTGTTTTACAAGATGTCTCAGTAATAGACCTTCCACCACTCTTTGCTCTATGTCTATCAAGGGATTTCACAGCCAAGATTGGAGGTTACTTATCTGTTGATTGGTCATACATGTTGTTCAAAATGAGGTATGGAACCAAGGCCACAATCAGATCTGAACCTATTGCAAACTTTCACATTGAGCCTTACACTCCAAGCCAAATCAATACCAATTGTTTAGCGTTTGATCAAGAAGATTATCCAAGCACTGATGAAACTAACACCAAGGTAGGAAGTATCCCAGACATAACTCTTGATGAATGGGAAAATAAGGTGCGTGCTTTTGATCCTTATCAAGAAATAGAAAAATTTGATCTAGGAGTCTATTGCATGCATGAAGAAAATCAGCCTATTCCTAGCATCACCAAGCCAGACCACAAGGATGAAAATGAGGTATGGTAGTTGTTTTTTGATGGATCAAGGAGTAGACAAGGTGCAGGAGGAGGAGCTATTGCTTGTTTCCCCTCAAGGATTTAAGTATTATTCAGCTTTTATATTTCAGTTTGCATGCTCTAATGACACTGTTGAATATGAAGCCTTGATACAAGGATTGCATTGGTCAATCAAGAGAGGGATAAAGAACTTGCAAGTATTTGGTGACAATGATTTGATTGTCAACAAAGTTAAGGGGCAGCATGCTGTCAAGAATGATCTACTCAAGTGCTACAAAAATAGGGTGTGGGACCTCATTGAGGATTTTGAGGGTTTTGGCATAAAATCCATTCCTAGAAAGGAGAACCAAGCTGCTGATAGGCTTGCAGGAGTTGGGGCAGCCTTTGACGTTGTTGAAAGCATTCAAAAAGAAAAGGTACAACCAAACATCCACGTGATTGTGAGGCCTTCAGTACTAGACAACAATGTAAGTTGGTAAGTGTTTGAAAATGGTCAGCAAATCATTCATTTCTTGCAAGAAGAGGCTGAGTTCTCACCTAAAAATTAGGAAAAGTTGGAGCAGCAGTATGGTGACCAAGTGGTACAGCTAAGAACCAACAAAATACCAAAGGGACTTATTACTTTGGAGTCCATTTTCAATCCTAATGATCAGTTTAGGAAGGAGAAAGCAAACATCCAAGTCAAGGGAGAAGATTCAGTGTCCATCTTGGTGGAAGAAGGCAAATCACTCCAAATTGGTAAGATGACAACTGAACAAGAAAGGTATGAGTTCATACAACTTTGTCAAGAATTCCCTGATGTGTTTGCTTGGAGCTATGAAGATTTGAAAGGTTTCAATCCCAAGTTAGCTCAACACACCATTGAATTGGATCCAAGTACTAAACCCATCAGATAAAAACAAAGGCCAGTCAATCCACACATGGAGCCTCTCATGAGAAAGGAATTGAATAAGTTGATAGAATCAAGAATCATATTCCCTATCAAGCATTCTAGTTGGGTGGCCAACTTGGTTCCAGTTAGAAAGAAGAGTGGGGAAATCAGATTGTGTGTTGACTTCAGAGATCTGAATAGGGCATCTCTCAAGGATCATTACCCACTTCCTTCCATGGAACAGATTTTGCAAGTTATTGCTGGCTCTGAGAGGTTTTCATTACTTGATGGCTATTCGGGGTATAATCAAATTATGGTGAAGGAAGAAGATCAGTTCAAGACAGCCTTTACAACCAAATGGGGAACTTATGCATACAGGAAAATGCCATTTGGGTTGTCCAACGCTGGAGCTACCTTCCAAAGAGCAATGGACATGGCGTTCAAGGGATTGATTAACAACATTGTGCTGATATATCTTGATGATATCACTGTTTTTTCAAAAAATGCAGCAGACCACCTCTTTCATTTGAGACAAGTGTTCCAAAGGTGTAGAAGATTTGGAGTATCCTTGAATCCTAAAAAGTGTATTTTTCTAGCCCATGAAGGAAAACTCCTTGGCCACATTGTCTCCAAAGAAGGATTAGCAATTGATCCAGAAAGAGTTGAAGCCATAAAAGCACTACCATTGCCAAGCCACAAGAAGGCCCTTCAAATTTTCTTGGGGAGAATAAATTTTGTTCAGAGGTTCGTCCCAAATTTTACAGCCCTTTTCAAGCCTATCACCAAGATGTTAAAGAAAAGCATGGCTTACAAATGGATAGCAGAAGGCAAGGAAAGTTTTGAAGTAATCAAAGAAGCCATCTCTCAAGCCCCAACTCTCATCAACCCAGATTTCTCCAAGGATTTCATCCTCTATGCATTTGGGGGTGATGATACTATTTCTGTAATTTTGGTACAGCAGAACAAAGACAATGATGAGCAGCCAATTGCTTTCTTTAGCCAAAGCCTGGAGGACTATGAGGTGAAGTATTCTTTCATTGAGAAGCATGTTCTTGCAGTAATAAGGAGCTTGAAGAAATTCAAGCATCTAGTTTCAAACAACAAGGTTCAGTTGTTGGTTTCTCATGCGGGAGTTAAGGACTTCCTCCTCAACAAAGACTTGAATGAAAAAAGGGTAGGTTGGATTACTCATGTCATGGAGTATGACATAGAGATCAAAGTCACCAAGTTGGTTAGAGGAAAAGGATTGTGTGAGCAGCTGATTTTGAGCAAACAAAAGGAAGCATGCAATGAGAAGGAGGTTGTTTTGGTGTTGCAAGATAGCCATGACCAAAGAAGCACTCAAGAGGAAAATAATGGTGTTCCCATTCCTTGCTAGACTCAAGACATAATGCACTTCCTAAGCACATGTTTATGCCATCTAGAGATGAACAAGACCAAAAGAAGACACTTCATATTGCAGGCTGTCCCATATGCCCTTGTTGATGGTGTTTTGTTCAAAAGGGATGTGAATGGAGTACTGCTGAGATGCATTTGTACAAATCAGATTCATAGGGTGTTGGAAGAGTTCCATGGTGGACCAGCTGGTGGTCATTTTTCACCAAGAGTGATAGCTCTAAAGATCATGAGGGCTAGCTATTATTCTCCCAAGATTTTCAATGATTGTTATGCATAGATCAAGAGGTGTAAGAAATGTGCATTCTTCACAGGTAAAGAGAGACTAGCTGCCCTTCCATTGCATCCAATTTCAATTGTCCTTCCACTCATGCAATGGGGTCTTGGACTTCATTGGAGTCATTAATCCCAATTCAAGCCAAGGACACAAATGGATTTTAACAGCCACAAATTATTTCACCAAGTGGACTGAAGCAGTAGCACTCAAGGAAGCAAATGCATCTAGCATCCTAGATTTCTATGAGGAAATATCAACCAGATTTGGCATACTTGCTACAATAATATCAGATAATGCATTGACATTTATTGGGTCCAAGGTGACTGAATGGGCTGTCAAGAATGGGATCTACCTAGGCACTTCATCAAACTATTACCCTCAGGATAATGGCCCGACTGAATATACAAATAAGAACTTGTTGAGGATCATTAGGAGGACTCTTGATGAAAATCAGAGATCTTGGCATACTAAGTTGAAATCAGCCTTATGGGCTGATAGGATAACTCCCAAGAGATCTACAGGTAACTCTTCATTTATGCTTGTTTATGGGAGAGAGACAATTTTTTCCCATGTCACTTGAGTTGCCAACATTGGAACTCATGAAACAGTTGGAGTTGTTGGATTTTGAGCCCATGGAGGTTAGATATGCAGAGTTGATGGAGCTCCAAGAAATTAGAAATCAGGCATCCAAAACAATGGAGAAGGATCAAGCTTTGATGAAGAAGACCTTTGATAGGAAGGCCAAGAATAGATCCTTCCAAGTTGGAGATCTAGTGTTAAAGTGGGATGCAGACAAAGCAAAATCGGGAAGGCATTCAAGATTTGATGCCATTTGGAGTGGACCATACATTGTCACAAAGTGCAAGGATAGCAATGCCTTCCAATTGTCTTCATTAGATGGTGAAGAACTGTAGATTCCAGTCAATGGAATCCACCTAAAGCATTGCTACTAAAGGGAATTCTCCACCTTGTACATATTAGCTTAGGTTTTCATTCCTCCAAGTGCTTGTGCACATTGTTTTGTTGTAGTTTAGTTTTGCTTTCCCTAAGTGCTTTGGCACAAGCTTACTGTCCCTGGAAAGATGTTTGCATGCCTTGCTCCAATCAGATGGTGTTCCATCCTCCATATTCCTCCTCGCAGTGTTCTAGTCAGTTGGGGTACCAGATAAAGAATTTGATGACTCCATGCCCAATGGATTGCTTCAGGCAACTGGTAACTTCATCCAGCAGGTAGATGACCCCTCTGAGTCACCAAAATTGTTATCCAAAATGTGCCCCCCTGTTCATTTTGTGGCTAACTCCTTTCATTCTTCCCTCTCTTGTGCCTCAGTCATAATTTTTTGCTTTTCAGGCACTCAAAACTTTTTGGAAATGGAACCATTGGATAGAGCTCTTTCTCAGCTTTCCAGAAAGGTAAAGTTTTTCTCCTAACTCCATGTATTTTTGAAGTTATGGCTCGGTGGATTTTTTGTGGGAAATTTTCCCTTGGAAGGCCCGCGGCCAATGAGATGTCCCCACATGTCCAAGGAAGTGGCGGGGGTCGGAAGAAAACTTGGTTTTTTACCAAGTGTTTGGTGAAATTTCAAAAAGGAAGATTTGCCCCCGTAGGCCCGCCGACGAATAGAATGGCGCCACGTGTCCATGGGGAAAATTTTGAAAAAATGACTAAGTGTTGGCGTAGGGATAATTTTAATGAAGAAGGCCCGCACCCAATTATATTGTGCCACGTGTCACCGGAGGCCGGAAAAGCGGAGGGCAGAGGTGAATTTAGAATTTTGGCGAGGTGTTTTGGTAAAAGGTAATGAAAAAGAGTTTTGGCCCGCGGCCCCCGCGACCAATTATATTATGCCACGTGTCCATGGGCACCCAGAATGGCAGAGCATGGGAGGAGATTGGGATCTATTCCCAAAAGCTAAAATGAAAAGTAAAAATGTTTGCAGTGGGCCCGCGGCCAATGGAATTATGCCATGTGTCAGGTGGCGGAAAATCTCAAGAAAATCCCGCAAGGAAAATTTGAAGGGAAAAGCCCGCATCCAATGGGGTTTCACCACGTATCCAGTGGGGAAAAATGATCAAATAGAAACGGAAAATTTAGGAGGAAAGTGCCGCGCCTAATCAGCACATGACACGTGTCCTCAACTCATTAGCCTAGCGGGGAATTTTTGGAAAAGTTTCCAAAGGGTAAAACAAAGGGAAATGAAGCGCAGAGGGCTCGCATCTAATCAAAACATGCCACATGGCTCCCAAAGTGGTGGAGCATGGGGATTTTTGGGAAAAATTTCCGAATGACCAAAAAGTGACAAAATTTAAAAATTTTGCCCGCTAATCCGATTTGGCCCTGTTTTGCCCTAAAATTTCAAACGGCCATATCTTTCGATCCAGAGCTCAATTTTTCAAGTTATTTATATCAATGGAAAGCTGGTGAAATTATCTATAATATTTCGAGGTCATTTTTGTATTTTTATGGAGTTTGAAGAGAGAAAATTGAAAAACACCTCTGGCACGTGGTCATGGACAGAAATGATGTTTCAACCACCGTTTTTAATGAAGAATGGCTCGCATTCTCTCCCAGCATGGCTAAAAATGTTAGGGGATGGGCCTGTAAGGATGCCCATGTTGTTTTGATTGTGTTTTGGTCTATGGTTGAATCTTCCCCACGTTTTCCCATGTTTCTCTTTCCTGGGGTCATGGCTTGCACTGTAAAAGCCAGATTTGGCTCATTTTTTCAAGTGTCGAACATTTTTTCATGTATTGCAGACTCCCTCTGTCACTTTAAAAAGTGATTTTGTGGAAAACAAGACCTTTTTCCAATACTGCAACCTATTTTTCCTCTCAGGTGTTGTAATGCAAGTGGTTTTTGATGTAAAAATGACAATACAGGCTCTGTGAATGAGTTTTAATCCTTTGTCTGTATAACTTGCAAGTAATACATTTGGTCAGAGGAGTTGAGGAACCAGCCTCTAATCTAGAGATTCCTTTCCCATTTTACAAGTCTCACACTTGGGGAAAGGATTCAATGTTGTGTAGTCACACTGGATGTCCAAGATGTCAAACTAGAAGTTTGATCAACATCCAGGGGTGCTGCTGATTTGCCACAACAGGTGCCACATGTCTAAGTTAAAAATTCAAAGCGGGGCTGCGGGAAAATTTGTTCTAAATTGCCAAATCTCTAAAAAATCACAAAATGCAAAGGGCTTCCCCCATAACTGCTCTAATCCCTTCCTGCCACATGGACGGCCCGATTCTAGAGTTAGAGGAGAAAATCAAATGGTTTATATTTAAACTGGCAAATCAAATGGAATGGTTTCTTTACAAGATCTAGTTTTAACCCACCATGAGTGGTTTCTTCACAATAGAGGAATTAGAAAAGGCGTTAAGGATTTGTGAAGTTGTAACGGTTTCTTGCGAAGAATATAATAGCTTCTCAAAGCCATTCCAAGGGGCTGGCGATTGATTTCAAAAAAGACCAGAGTGCTCTATACTTGGAAATGACAGAAAATGTCATTCTTCTATTTTTCTCTTCTTCCTCAAACTTATTCCATTCTCAAGCTATGTATAAACTCTACTCAAGCTTCAATAATAAAAAGAAGTAATTTGTGACTCTTTGATTGAGGAATTAATTAGTACTTTGTGACCAATGAGTTTCATTTGGTCTTATAGCTTCTCCTGCATATTTTTTTTTCTTCGAATTATAAATGCATGTAAACGAAATTTCTAATTAATGTGTGTGGGCATCTGATATTATACTCACAACACTAGTTTCTCCTACCTTTATTCTCACTCCCTTTCCCCTTCTCAAACAAATTTCTTCTCTAGTGAGAAATTGCTAGCTTTGCCACAGGGTTAGTGGAGTTCCCTTGTTGGACTATTGTGCCCATTTTTGTCCCTACTCCTACCAACCACTTCACACCACCTCTAGTTTTTCATATACGGCATGCCTCATCTATTAGCAATCAATACTTAACTTCTCGTTATCATGACTTTTAAGATCAATTTCATAAGTTACAACACACCACCTCTCATACATCACCCTCCTTGGATTCCACTTTGTTTATTACATACTCAATTTGCACCTACCATATCTGCTTATCCGCTTCCTCCTAGCTTTTTCACCCCTAAGATGCCCACTTTCAATGGGCATGGTGACCCAAAAGAACACATCAGAGCATTTCATATCACTTTTCTTGACTTCTTTGATGATCATATACTTTTAGCTAAGATATTTCCTCATAGTCTCCATGATTATGTGATGTGTTAGTTATACAAATTACCTATTCACTCAATCACCTCATTCACACACTTAACTGATGCATTTCTTGCTTATTTCCCCATCAATATTGGCTCTAATATCTCATATGCCTAGCTGGTATACCTCAAGCAAGGTCCAAATGAACATCTAGTCAACTATGTTTTAAGATATAAGAACAACCTCGCTAGAATCACCAACGTACTTGATGAATCTGAACTTCAGGACTTATTTATTCAAAAAAAAATTCCACCTCTACAAGAAAGTGTCCTCTTTGATACCTCTCCTTCATTTGACCAACTTTTTCATACTCTTAAACTCCATGAGACGAAAATGTTCTCCATAGGAAATCTCAAGTATCAAGAACAAACCTCGTCTTCTGCTCGTTTTCCTAACAAGGTGCCATTCAAACCCTCTACAACTAAACCAACAAAATCTAAAATCACTATCAACATTATCAATCCTACTAAGGAGGTTCAATCACAGCAAACTCGATGTATGTTTAGAAACTTTCCAATGCCTCCCCATCTTATATTGACACAACTTATCGAAGCAAATCTTATTACTCTTCCCCCTCCCCTCGAGCTAGATCCATCGTGATAAAAAGGTATAAACTACAATGAAAACTTCTGCTATGATTATCATTGATGTGTGGGACATTATACAAATATATGCCTCAAGCTCCAAACAATAATTCAAGATCTAATTGATAACAACAAACTAGAATTCCCATAGTCTCCTCACCCTGCCCCACACAATGACAAGGGTAAATTCAAACTCTTTAACAATGAATCTCAAAAGTGTGACAAGAAGACAACAAAATCTTGTGCTAATCATGTGTATCATGTGGTATTGCCTCTTGGATTAGGAGCTCTGGAATTATTAGTTGCTAACACCTAATATTCTCCACAACTCATCTCTTTCTCCAACATCAATTATCATGCTACATTTACATCTAATCATTTACACATTCAGACCTCTATTGGATCAACCTCCATTAATAATATTAAGGTTGACCCATCATGGCCCATTAGTGCATGTTCTATGTCCCTCCTTGGGGCCATCGGTTACCCTCCATCAAAAATTGACTACCCCTTCCACAAACCCTTAGATGTTGTTAAGATACATGTCACTGTCGTCCCTCTCACTATGCTCATCCCTTTCCTTGTTGGAAACATAGTTGAGGGATGTGACCTGCTTCTAGGCCTTAATTGGATTCATCACTCTCACTCTATCATATCTATGAATCAATTATGACTTAAATTCATTCAAAAATCCCAAGTTATTTCTATTAATGGTATTCCTCCATCTCCTCCACTATTGTCATCTCCTCATACAATTTTTTGTGTGTCATCCACCTCTTCTAACACATCTCATTCTATGTTTCTCAAAGTGTAGTCTACTTCGAGTTAACCTACTCAAGTACCGTCTACATGATTAAATCATTTCTCTAGTCCTACAAATCAGCATAGGCCTATTCCTAGGACAGTTGTTACATCTCGGCATAGATCACCACATCGGTTCATTCCATGTGGATCTTCTTCACCTTCACATTCCACATCACATAGGTCTCCATCACCAACACATTTTTTGACACCACAACCTTCTTCATATATTCATCCTTAACATGCACATAGAATTCATTTTCCCATACATCATATGACTACTATCCCACTATTATTAAAGGATGCTCATACACTTTCCTCTCGTGCATCAAATGGAGGACCTACGTCCTTCACCATCATCAGATAGATCATTCATTCACACATGCTTGGGGGCATAGCACTTTACATCCCCCACCTCATTTTAAGCACCATTACTAAATCTGCACACAGTTGTTAGTCATAACCATCATATATTCTAGCAGTGTCATCACCTAATGACACACTCTTGTGCTTCAGTTCACACTTGACTGTTGATTGATTAATGCTACACTGAACCCCACACATTTCACTATAGGCATTACACATTGTGTTTCATCATACATTTAGTCTACAACATTATGAAATTTTCACATCTACACATCCTATATCATCCTAGACTTCGTCACATAGGAATCTAGCATTACATTTCTAGTCTATATACATACATTTTACACATTACATTTTTACACACTCTACACTTGTCACATTGCATTTTACACATTGAATATTTACACATTCTACTCATCACATGCCCTTTTTTTTTCCTTACATATACTACATTATCTTCTACGCACTGCACTCACTACCCGATGACGCGCTTGAGTTCATTGGTCCATACTCAACTGCTAAGGGTTTACAAATCAAATGGACCTTACACTCATCATGCAATCACCACTCCACATTATATCATGTGACATGCGCTTTAGGTTAAATCATCTCATATTCTATCATTTTAAAGTGGTATACACCTTAGGTTTGATACCCACTCCCTTTGATCATTTGGTAGTGATATACACTTAGAGATAAATCATCACTCGTCCAATCATCTTTTAGTGATATACACTTTAGGTGAGATCATCACCTAATCTATAATTTTGTAGTGGTATACACTTTAGGTTAGATCACCACTCCCTTTGGTCATTTTGTAGTGATATGCACTCAGGGATAAATCATCACTCATCCAATCATCCTTTAGTGAAATACACTTTAGTCTAGATCGTTACCTAATAATCTATTAGTTTGTAGTGGTATACACCTAAGGTTACATCACCACTCACTCTTTTCATCCTATAGTGATATATTCTTAGGGATAAATCATCACTCCCCATTCCATTTCATCGTGGTATATGCTTAGGCTATAAGTTCCACACACATCTCTTCTACATGTCACATTTCATCACCACTATGCATATACACATTCATCACAGTGCACTAGAAAAACAACACACACTATTCAACCATTTTCTGATGGGGCACTCTCGTTTACAATTCCTTATTGATTGGTGAGGGGAAAACAAAATGAACCTCACTACATACACTTCCATTCACTTGGGGGGCATGTGGATCTTATCATTCCATCTTGCATTCCATTCCATCCATCCATAACATACTACATGGTCTTGGGGGCATTTACTCTTGTTTACTATTGTTTTACATGATCACTTTACTACACATGTTAGATTTATTTCTTATATGTCATTATCTATATCATCCATATATGCATGTTCACACCATTTCTTAGTGTGATCACAGATACAAGACTCCTACATGTGGCATGGATGTTTTCCTTCTACCCTTCCTATACTGGTTGTCGGGGGCATCCACATTCATTTCTTACAAGCGTTATTATTTCATTTTTGTACTTATCACTCTACATTACTTGGTTATTCACACTTTGACATATTATTTATTTCTCTAACATGCTAACAGGTGTTCTATGTGCAACACTTGTCTTACAGTATTATATATTTCTATAACTACTTGTTTGTTTTCTTGTAATTGTATGTTATTGTTTGTTATTTTCTGCGAGCTTTGCCTTATGCTTTGTGTACACACTTGTTTGTTGTTTACAGCCTTGATAGCCTTGCGTGTCTTGTAACATCATGATTGATGTCCCATATTTGCAACCCACTTTGTGGGGCTTACTTTATCTTATTGCATGTTCACATTACTTCATTGTTTGCGTAACATACACATGTTTTCTATATGCATGCATTTTTTACTTACACTTACCTTTCGCTAGCCTTCTTGTTTGTGCGTGCCTTTGTTTCTACTAAGAACTTTCTAGGGTTCCAAAATACATGCAGTTGCTCCTCTTTTGGGTTACATGGCTTCTATTAATGATATCGCATGCACCCCAAAAGAGGGGGAGCATCATTTGGGGGTTTCTATATACTAACACAATGATTCTACAGTGGCACATAGACTATAGTCATTTTTATACCCTTAGAACAACAAGTATAATCCCATGGGCACCGACCTATCACCCAATGGGTGCTGGGCACTCACCCAAGGCATGCGCGGGCATGAAGCCCCTCCTTTATGTGAGTCTTGTGAGAATACATAATCTTATGACAGATATTCAAATGCAAAATAATAGAAAAGATCCGTGCATCATTATGAGAACCTAGGATGAGTTATCATATTAATGCATCCATAAAAGAGAAATAACAAGCAACATATAGAACTGATTCATAACACAAAGGAAATGCATTAGGATTAAGCTCATGAACACATATATACTTTAGAACATAACCTTCCATTTATATTAGTGAGTTCAGTAACCACATTACATTCCTTGAGATCATAACAGACCCATATAACAATGCAGAGCAAGGTCATGCATCAAGAACTACACTATGTCCTTCATATTACAAGGATAAACATAGACCCATCCCTCTAAATATGCCATCACTCCTATATTTTCTCTAATACCAACCCACAGAATCCTCCATGATATTTCTACAGAGCTTCGCCTCTCTTCCACCACCTTTGCTACTCTTCTACTGCTCTCTTTCTACTACCCGTGCATCTATATATATATAGTTTTTTACCTTCACCGCCATGCCTTCTGAGGTAACAAATTGGTTGCCAAGTGTCCAAGTGGTCCTCCAGTGGAACATGCTTCCTTTGATATGAGCTCTCCACTCCTTGTAATGATGTCTTTTTGGATCCTTCCATCGCATGCATGGAATATTCCTTCCATCACCATCGAGCTGCCAGGTTGGCACCTTATCCACTCTGCATGCTAGACGGGTCACGCTTTTCTTGTGTGCTGCCTGGAATGCGAATATGGATAAGTCCCAAAACCTATCTCACCTTACATGTGTGCATGTGTGTTCTGCAAAACCATGATAGAACCCTTCCCTATGTGCCTTCAACCCACACACCCTTCTTCAAATAGGTCCCATGCACCCACGTGCCTTCTTGTACTTAGCCAATATTCTGGGGCCCAACATCACCCCACACTACACCTGTTCTCCATCCTCAGAAACACTCTTCAATAAAATAAAGAATGGCAGGCTCTTAAAATGGTTGGAAAGAAGGAATAAAGGAATGAAGAATTGGGAGAAATAATGAAAGAATGGGGAGCTTGTTTATTATTGGAGGAGGAGAGGGAAATCCTTCCCTATTTCTACCTCTAACTTCTCCCAAGCATCGACCTTGTTATGAGCTTGTTGATAGAGGTCACCCACCAGGGTGCTCACCTCCTCAAAACTCAGCTCCTCCCCTTTGGTACTCATCATCTCAACAATGCTCTCCAGCTGCTTGCTCAAATCATCAAGCACATCCATCCCATGGGTTATCTAGGGGTATAGTTCCTTCAGCCAGCTCTTGATTGAGCCTCACAGGGTCTCGATTGCTTCTGACTTCTTCTCCACCTCGGCCAAGATCTTATCTCTTTCCACTCTATTCCCCTTATTTTTCTCTTAGAACTCCTTGAGTTTCTATTTCATGGGTGGCAACCAAGATGCTTGCCACTCTATCCCTATCAGCAAGTTTTCATAAGTAACTTCAGTGACTTGCATGACGGCCTTCACCTCTGCAAGAAGTTTAGTGTATCGAGCCACAATCTCAACAACCTTCATTTTTTCCTCTTTCTCCTGGCACTGCCTGTGCCTCTTCTATAGACTCTAAAGTGAGTGGTCACCTCTCCATTGTGAGAATGCGAGTCAAATCCTCCAGACATTGCAAGGCTGATTCATACTTTTTCTTGGGTGGTGCTAAGTTGGGATGCTTCAGGACAATGGCATCCGTAATCATCTCCACCTTCTTGGAGACTTTGCACACCTTTGCTTTTTCTTCCTTCAATTCACACCTCAACTGAGCGTACTGATCAGCTCCTTCTTGCTTTAGGTCCTTGCTCTTTTCCATGAGATCCTCCTTTTTCTTCTCCAATTCCTCCTCTAGGAATCTCACTCTATCATTTCTCCCGAATAGTATAGCCTCAACTTTAACTGAAACCTTGTTGAGTGCATTGCAGACCTGTTCATCTGATAGCTACTGAGTGTTCACCAAGGGATTTATTCCTTTTGTTTCCAGCACCTTCATCAGTGACTCTCTGATTCACTTCGAACTCAAGTTCATCTACGTGAGACTCAAATGCCCAAGATAACATCTTCCTGGTTCAGGGATATGCACCTTCTTCATCAAACGATGACATAGCCAGGAGTTGCTCTTTTGGTACGGTGCTTTGGAAGTGCACGTGTAGCACCTTGCTAGGATCATTAATGTATCCCATTCCCTATTCTTGTGCCACCACTACACCTTTCCCACATGTTCACGTAGCTTTTGGGAAGCTTACCACCAGATTGGGATTCCCACCCATGCTTCCATGCTCCTTCCCAATGCTTTCTTCTTCCATCTCCCTCAAAATTTCATCCACGCTCCGCTCCAACTCCTGTTCCACCAACTCCTTCATGATGCCCACCACTTCTCTCTCCATGGCTTTCTCCACTTGTTCCTTGGTGAGGCTTGGGGTTCCTTGGTTTTTGGTGCTCACCTCTTCACTCACCCCCTTGCCTTGATCCTCTGCTTCTTCCTCGTCATTCTCCTCATCCTTTCTTGTCATTATTCTCTTCATCTCCTCCTCCTCAGAATCATGTATATCATACACTGGATGGTCTTCACCTCCTTCAGGCTCATCATCATCCTTGTCTCCAATGTAGGCATCTAGGCTTTCTGTCTCCTCTGAGTCTTGCCTCTTCTACCACCTTCTGCTTCTTCCTAACTAGTGATTCTAGTATAGGAGATTCTTCCTTCTCCTTCTCCTTGATAAGGTGACCTCTTCATTGGTGATTCTTCATGGGTGAGGGGCTCTTCATGCTCTAACACCTCTTCTTCTAGGGTCCTTTCCTTGACTAGGGATTTCTTTTGGCACACGTAAGTGCTAGGCTTTGTGACTGCTTCTAGCGCGCCCACCAATTGTGTGGTCTGCACACTTTGTGCCTTTTTCTCCTACACCTTCTTCTCTTTCCCTCTTCTTTGGTGAACCTTTTTCTGCCTGTGGGGTCTTCTGGAATGGAGACATCACTCTCCAGATAGGAACATTTTTCAAACTTCAGGCCTTATGCATAGATATACCCTTGCCGCAATCCCTTCTAGTGATTGGCAGTGTTATTGGCTTCATCATTTGAACTTTGTGGGAGACATACTTCTCCATGTACGTGCAATTCTTAGGGTAGACAAGCTTTTGGCGCAGCTCACGGTGGTCTTGGTTGACTTCACTAAGGTTGAACCTTAGTATTTTGGCCTCTTTGAACCTGTTGACCCCTGCTTGGAAGTATTACGTGGTGAAAGAGAAGGGTAGATTGCACCATGGGCTCTTAGTCCCATTTGTCAAAGTGAACCTGCCAATGTAGAAGTGTTGGTAAACTGCAAACTCTACCTCTCCATCCATGAGCATGTGGGAAACTACTATGGGATCCTCCACTCTACCCCGAATGCGTCACACATTCATTTATACCACTTCTCTAGGTGCGCCTTGTGAGTGACCATCATGGTTTCACAAGTATACTTCTCAAATCTTTTTCACGGGTGAGGAGTTCTCTTCTGGATACTCCCAAACAAATTTCTTTCGACACCATTTGGTACTCCAATCTCTGAAAAGACAATGGTGAGGAGGATGTTACCAAATAGTATCTTCTCTCCCTCCTGCACGTTGCTTATGATCTCATCTGAATGAAGGTAGACAAGTTATAGATGGTCCCTTCTGATATTTTCTGGCATATATTCAACCATGCCTTGTTCACTTGCGTCCATCTCTCTTGATCATTAAGCTTGGTGACCAAGTGCACGTGGACCATCCTCATAACAGGGTCTGGAATTTCTGCGATGTCAAAGTACCGCGAACCCTTTTTGTAGTCATAAGCTGCTACTATTTCCTTGATAGCCTCCTTGTCACTCAGATCGATCATCTATGGATTCCCCTTCACAATTCAGGCTAGTGAACTTGGATATCAATTGTGGTGTTATGTGCATCTTGTGCCCTACAAAATAGAAATGATCTTCATGTACGCACGACATCAACCACTGATATAGTCACTCAGGCTTACCAAAGTAAGGTAACTCATATAGTTGCAATAGCCCTTCCTTTTCCAGCTTTACTTTCACCTCGTCATTGTATATTGGCATCCCATCTAGTGTCCTTTTGTTAGTTGGAACAACCAAGCTCTAACACCATTTCTTTCTCTGTAGTGCTCATGCGATGGTTGTAATCGCTCATGGTCATCTGTCTTAAGTGCGACACCCACTCGTTTCCTAGCAACACTCCATTTGGGTACTGCATTTCTGCATACCATTCCTCATTGGAGCTCACGATGGTAGCGGTTTGCTTTCCTTTTCCCTTTCCCTTTTGTTTCTTTGGTGAAATGGTCACCTTCTTTGGTGCCATTCTTTCTGTCAATTTAAAGTTTAAAACTCCTTGCTCTGCTCTACTACTCTGCTCAATCTCGAAACTCAACTCCCGGAAGAAATCTTCTATCTTCATGCCCTAGCTTCCAAACCCTAACTAGGAAAACCTTCCACAAGATGACGCACTTCAAACAACCTTTTCTCACGCCCATGTACTCCTTCTCCTGGTTTGTAGATCCACTCTAGTCACACACTTAGATTTCTAGGATTCTTCTTCCTTCACACAAATCTCTCTGGATGCCCTAGTTCACAAGAGTGTTTCAACTTCGTAATAGTAAGGTAGAATAATGACTTGCCTGACCTCATATTTATAGTTTTTTATTTCCCTCCAGCAATAAATGCTATACCACCTACCAATGTACTTAACATTAAATGTGGATTTTTCCACTAGGCTGACTTTAAGCACCCTTACCCACGCACCCAATCCTTGCATGAAAAACCTTTCTATAACCTTTTGGCATGTAAAATTCCAATCTGATCAAAGACTCTTACGCACGTCTACCACGCCGAAGGCACTTCTTCTGTCCTTTACCTAATTTCTTCCCTCACCTACCTCATGTTGTTCCTGTGCTTCTTCATCCCTTGTACGTGGTCTTTGTTACAACCTTCTTGACACCATGATTTATTATCCACCATTTCCCCACTTGCTTTCTTAATCTTACGTGCTTCCTTCTACAGGGCCACTCAAATTTTTCTACTGGCTTATAATTTGCTTTGCATTACTCCACCCCACACTAAAATAGATGCACGGTCCTTTGCACATACACAACTTTGGAAAATAATGCGGTTACTGGTGCACAAGGTGCAAAACAAAACAAAAGAAAGGAACAAGCAACGAGAAAGGGAAACACAAGAAAAGAAAAAGCAATAAAGGGAAATTCTAAGCTAACTAGCAATACTACCTTATTTATAAACACCAAGAAGACTTATTTATAGTAGGGCTTCAGCCTACTCCCATTGAAATGACCTGGTAATCTCGTCCCATCTAGCACTTGTAGCTGGCAAGCACCTGAATCAAGAATGTACGAGATGATGTAGGGTCCCAACCAATGGAATTTCAACTTCCCAAGATGGCACAGATACTTGGAATCATACAACAACACCATCTACCCAACCTCAAATATTTTGTTCTTGATATGACGATCATGCCATGCCTTTTGTCTTGCCTTTTCTGTCTTTTGACTCCATCTAGCAAGTGATCACCTTTCATCTAACTACATCAACTTATCAATCCTCTCTTCCAGTGCTTGTTCATCATCCAATCCTCTTGTGCACGCTATACACAGTGATGGTAACATGAATTCAACTGGAAAAATATCCTCCGTGCCAAACACCAATTGAAATGGTGTGGCCTTGTTCAACCTCTTGTAGGTTGTCCTATATGCCCATAAAATGGCTGATACCTTGTCATCCCAATCTTGTCTTCCAATGTCACAGATCTTAGTCAATGTGTGACTTAGTATTTTGTTAAATGCCTCAGTATTCCATTCACTTGAGGGTGATAAGGGGTAGTCTTGTGATGGGCCACCATAAATTCTGACTAACAGAATCCTGACCGTTTCATTGAGGAAATGTGTACCCCTATCACTAGTTAAGCTTAAAGGAAAACCATACCTATTGATTATGTTCTCCCATAAAAATATAGCAACTATTTCTACTGGTGCAATCCTTTGTAGGTGCTGCCTCTACCCATTGTGTCAAGTAATCAGTGCAAGTAATGATATACCACTGAACCAGTCCTTCGTGCGGCTGGCAAAATTGACCCTACAAAGTCGATTTCCCATTTTTCAAACAGTTCAGTGCTGGCGTTATTGGTCATAAGGACATTTCATCCCTCTTCCCAGGTTTTCCAAGGTGTTGGCAATGGTCACTGGCCTTACAAAACTCAATACAATCCTGGTAGATGGTTTCCCACCAAAGCCCTGCAAGTAGAATCTTTTACATGGTAGCATTTCCTGCATAGTGTCCTCCTGCAATCCCACCATGCGCTTCCTCCATAATTTCCATGTGCTCATGTTCCAATACGCATCGGCGTAGAACCTCATCACATCCTAACTTATACATGTCTCCACTAATCAACATGTAGGGTGCGGTGTGTATTGCTAACTGCTTCCTCTCCAGATTCTTCATCCCTTCCGGCGCCACACCTATTTTCAAAAACACTGCAATATCTTCCAAATCTGAGGGTGCAGTGTGCGCCACAACCTAAATAGTTGCATGTCCATCATGGTATCCTCAATGCTTTGCGCATCCTCCCCTGAGTTAATCCTTGATAAGTGGTCAGGTCTTGAATTTCTCTTCCCTGGTTTTACAACCACTGTGAACTCAAACTCTTGGAATAATAGGACCCAACGACATATGTGCCCTTATAAAATGGGCTTGTTCACCAAGTATTTTAATGCCATGTGGTCCATGTAGAATATGAATGGTGTTTCCAACAGATACTTCCTAAACTTATGCAACACATAGATCATTGACAATTCCTCATGCTCAGTGGTTGTGTAATTTTTCTCTGCTAGTGTCAAATTTCTACTAGAAAAACACAAGGGATGATCAACAATCCCTTCACCGGGTTGTGCTAGTACTACTCCCATAGCTGTCCTTGAGGCATCAACATGCACATGGAAAGGCTTATCCCAAGAAGGAAAACGTAGTATGGGCACCGTGACAAGCCTATCCTTCAAAGTGTCAAACACCTTTTATTGCGCCTCTCCCCAATGAAAGGCACTCTTGTGTTTTAGCAATTCCTCCAAGGGCGTGGTGATCTTGGCATACCCCTTGATGAATTTCCTGTAGTACCTCTGTATGCCCAAGGAATCCATGCACTGTGCTTTGACTAGTAGGCTCCCCTAACCCCACAATAACTGTAACTTTGGCGGATCCACTAGTAAGCCTTCCTTACATATAATATGTCCTAACAGGGTTCCAAATGGAGTAGCAAAGACACATTTCTTAATGTTGAGGGATATCCTTAATTTTCGACATCTCTCAAACATCAGCCTCAAATTGTCACAATGGTCTTTCACCAACCCATACACAGTCCAGTCATCCAGGTAAACTTGAAGAAATTTATGGATGAAGTCCTAAAATGCTTGTACCACGATGCACGAGAACACAGTAGGCACATTCTTCAATCCAAAAGGCATAACCGTGTAGGAAAAACTTCCCCATTTAGTGGTGAAAGTTGTCTTTCTCTGGTCTTCCTTTGCAATCCTGACTTGGTGATACCCTGAGAACCCATCTGTGAAAGAGTAGACTCTCATGCCCGACTACTCCCTCCAAAATTTCTTCAGTAAAGGGGGTTGGAAAAGGATCAATCACACATACTGCATTCAGGTCCCTGTAGTCAACATAGATCCTTATCCTCCCATCCTTCTTGATATTGATGACCATTGGGCTTATCCATTCTGATTCTTCCACAGCCTCAATGATACCAGATGCTATCATCTTGTCTATTTCTTCCTTGACCCATACACGTAAATTTGGATTCATCTGATAAGGCCTCTTCTGAATCAGGGCGCACACCTTCCTTCAACTTGATCTTCATCTCCCCTAAGGAATGGTGGATGCCTTTGAGTTCATGGTACCCACGAGGGAACAAATCCTGGAACTCACGCAACAGATCAATGACCTTTGAAACTTATTTTTCTGACCAATAGTCCCTAATGATAGCTTCCTTAGGTTCTGTCTTCTCCTAATGTTAACCTTCTTTGTTTTCAAGGGCTCATGGTAGGCGCATGCTTGCATTCATCAGCACTATCTATGACTTTGTGCATACCTTCAGAATGGTTAACATCCAAAGTTTCCATCTCTTCACCATCTACTACATAGACCATTTTTCCTTTTTCTTTTTCCAATGCATGCACGCTCAAGTTGTACTTCCTCTGATTCTTCTTCATTGAGGCACGTCTCCAAATAAGGCTCACCCAAACTTCCAGTAGCCTATCTTCTACCATAGCACTATCTCCCATTGTAAGGTGCTTGATTACTTGCAACGCCTTATCCACTGATGGCTTTGTACTCCTATACTCGAAAGCTTGAATGAGATCAGCTGCCAACTCCTGCCAATTACCTGTTTGATGACGCATCTCTGAATGAATATACCATGCATGCACAACCTTGTAAGGTGGAATATAACTTATGCACCCATAACAAAGGTGGTAATGCTTCTGCACTTCCCATCCAGGCCTTCTCACATGCTTGGATATGAAATGAGGTGGTCTCTTTACCATGGTAGTCTTGTATGACAGTGGGCACATTGCTCCTGGAGAACCTTATAGAAAATGTGATTCTTACCTCGTGCCATTCTAGGAGGCTCTCCCGATGAGTGGCCCACCAGCATGTTGCAGTTCTAGAGGTTGTAACTAAGCATTCCCCTTCTCTCATCCTCATTCTTCCACTGGGCCTCCATTTCTTGCAAGAAGACTTCAGGTATGCCCCTCCAGAGTAACTTGGAAACTTCTTTCCTCCTAGGTGCTTGAATGAACACTGCCTTTGTTACCCTTGTTACAGATCCTCTCAACTATCACCCAATCAACTCATAAGTCCCATGTGCACCCAATTGTCACATGTCATACTAGTGGTATCACTCAAGGACTGAGCATCTTCAAATTAGATAACTCCCTCCATGGGATGAATTATCTCAGGATCTCTAATAGAGCACACATATATCCTGTCAAGGAATTCTTCTCCCAGGGGTTCAGTATAAGGTGTTGATTTCCCATCTGTTAAAGGGATAATCACCCTTTCTTCCTTGTTCTCAAAACTAATATATCCCTTGTTAAACCACAGGTCAACATTGTTCTTGTAACACCATGGGTGCCCAAGTAATGCTGGAAATTATCTTCCTCAACGAGTGCCAAGACTTCAAAGTCTCCAGTGAACTTGGCCCCTTGAATGGTGATAACTGCATCCTTCAAGACTCCAATGGGCATTGCCTTTGTCTTTTTTTCCATATACAACACATTCAAAGATGGTTGTAATGTGGGTCCTTCCCATTTGATGCCAGGCATCCAAGGTAAGAACATTGACCTCTACTCCCATGTCGATGAGGATATTACTTAGAAGCCACCCATCAACAACTGCATTCAATGTAATCTCCTTATCATAGTCAAGGTTGTGAGGAGGAAGGTTTACATGTAAAACCTACCTTTCTCACTCTGCTCTGCATGTGTGGTACCTTCTCCCTCAGCCATTCTCCTAGCAAGGGAATAATATTCTCTTACCTTAACATCCTACATACTTCCTTGACCTCATCCAGGTCCTCCTTTGGAGCCTCAACATTCTTCCTTTGCTCCAACTACTTTGATTTCTCCTTTAGACATTGGATCTCCCCTTGCAAACTCTTGAATCACATCCATAGTCTCTTGATACACCTCCTTCTGATGAGTAGGGTCCAGATACTTTCCATGTACCACTTCCTCTCTTGAAACCAGTGTCCTTTGTCTTGGCATCTCCTTAGCATGCATGGCCTCTACTCACATCGTCACCAATATAGGTTCTAGTCCTAACTCATGCGCCACTCTTGGCATCCACTATGAATCATCCTTCTTGATACTCACCATCCCAATGCCTTTGTCTTTCTGGTGCTGCTGGTTCATATGCTCATAAATCTCTGGACACTCTTTGTACTTATGTTTCTTCCCACACCACGAGCATTGCAACAGAATCAGGACATTCACGCTTGTAATGCTCTGTAGATCCACAATTATAACAGGTTCCTTGTGGGAATTCACTTCATCCTCCACCATGGTTACTGTGACCATGAAATCCTCTGCGAAAACCTCTTCCACATAGCTCCTCCATCTGCGCGCCCTTCATAGAAAAAATCATCATCCTTGGAACTACTTACAAGACTAGTCTAGCATACACCAAGATCAATAGCATCATGGATCTGATCAATCCAGTTTGTAATCCTTGGTATCATGGGTCATAGAGGTATAGATCTTACAATAGCAAGAAACATTCTTGTGGATTGTGCGTTGTAGTAGAGGGCACCTACTTGCATCATGATCCCCATGGAAAATATCACAGTCTACCGCCATGGCATGTACCAACTTTTGGGGGAAACTATCCTTTGCATGCCCTTCCACTTCACAGTCTGTACACCAAATCCCACTACGAAACCTCATGCACTGAGTTTGTAGATAGACTTCTCCAACTGCTTAGCCATTGCAAGAAATTTGAGCCTCCAGAAAAAGGACTAACACCAGTATCAATGCTCCCAACAACCTCAGTGCGCAGGGTAGACTTCCAATGCCTCACGCGGGGTCTGTGAAAGTCTTGTGTGATAGAGCCCTTCTAAATGGTGTTATCAATCCTCCAATAAACCATTGAGCATGTTGAGAGGGGTGGAATTTCATATGATATCTTTTGACAAGAGAGTTCTTGAAATACCATGATCATACTCTTCATTCTTTCACACTTTCTGCCATTCCTTGTTGGATCTCCTTCAAGGAGCGTTGATGCTCTTTTTCTCAAATTCTAGGGATATGGAATTCTTCTAGGAAGGATGTTCTTTAATGCAATGTAGTCTACCACTATCTGATGGGGGTCATACTTTTGGTACCAACTATGTGCGTATGCTTTGCAACATTGTTGCAAACTGACTTGCCTTCCACTCTGGGGTAGTGATCCCTTTCATGTGCCATAGTAATTCACACTTGTGCACATGCTCTGCAACATCTTCAATACCCTTGTAGTCTAGTAAGTGCAATGACATCTCAAAAATACTTGTGGGGGTGGTTGAGGCCCTTGTCCTCCTGATCTAGAACCTTGGTTCCCTCCGGTGTTTCCTCCTCCACCAGATCCACTGGATCCACCAGGTCCTATTCCTCCTGACCCACCAGATCCTCCAGATCCACTAGGTCCACTAGGTCCTCCATAGCTCCTACACCACTAGATCCACCTCCTACAGCTGGAAAAATGGCCTGAAGTGGTCGTGCCTAGTGTTCCCAATGTCCCATTGAACTGTGCATACAATGGTTTGTGATATTGTCCCACCACCAGTTGTGTGTCCCATGCCACTCCCAGACATGATACCCAAACCTTGTGTACTTGCACCTTGTCTAAAAATTCCTCCAAATACCAGAATGGTTTACGTAGCCATGGATGTTCCAAATGAGAAATTATATCTCTTGGGCACAGAGCAGGTTACTACCCACCGATACCAACTGGGTTAACAATACTTCTCCCTTGATCTGGAAAACCAAGCGCGAGGGGTTGGTCGTCAGGTGGGTTCAGATGCATGCACAATGGCTCTCCTTTCTCCATGTGACAAACTCTCATCAGAATCTGAAGGGGATTCTCTCCCGCGCTTGCCAAGATGGGGTAGCACAGACTTCTCAGGTTCCACGTCCTCTGCATGAACCTCAACTCCTTCCCACAATGTCTCCTCCATAGATCCATCACACTTGTAACCTCACATTGTCTAGTCATCTCCCTTTCATGAGCTTTGCTATACTTGAGTTGTCTCTCCTCCCTTTCTTTCTCAGCCACAATGTCTCGCCATCTTCCTCCACCCTATCTTCCTCACCCAATGCTCAGAAGAAGCTTAGCTGGCCATGGGAAATGCCTCTAAACTTAGGGTAATGACCAAGATCTTCATAGCCAAAGGAATAACATGCAAAAATGTGATCCTCTAGGCTCCCTCAGAAACTCAAACTCAACAACTTATGGGAAAGAATACGTAGAAATGGTATATTCTAGAGTATAACTGGTCAGCACTCCTTTCCACCAGTGATCAACAACACGTGTCCAAGTCAAATTTACATCCTGAAACCTCTGATAATCATCTTGGGTCCATATGCATGTGATCTATAGTACCAACTCTTGATCTGGATGCATATGCTGAAAGCCATTCATATAGTTCTACTAGAAAACAACAGAAGAATGTCTCATACAACTCATGGTATAGGTTCTCTTCTACCCATCTACGTGCATCAAACTCAGGTCTAGTGTTGAATATTTGAGAAAACTCATCCTTTGTGATCTTGAACCATGTTTCAACACTTTCTCAAGGTCATACGTTCTATCATCACACATCACAGGGGGACCAAGATGTATGTCATTTCTCACAACAACTTTGAAAAGATAGGTCCCAAAAACGGAACCAAGATGTAGTCATTTTTATACCCTTAGAACAATAGTTTAATCCCATGCAAGCCGTTGGCATATCACCCAGTGGGCACTGGGTGCACTCACCTGAGGCATGCATAGCCATGAGTGCCGAGCCCCTCTTTTATGTGATTCTTATGAGAATGCATCATGTTATGACAAATATTCAAGATGAAAAAAGAATAGAAAAGAGTAATTGTGACATCATTCCTCTGAGAACCTAGGATGAGTTATCATATTAATGCATCCATAAAAGAGAAATAACAAGCATCATATAAAACTGATTCATAACACAAGGGAAATTCATTAGGATTAAGCTCATGAACACATATATACTTTAGAACAGAACCTTCCATTCATATTAGATGAGTTCAGTAACCACATTACATTCCTTAAGGTCATAACAGACCCATATAACAATGCATAAGCAAGGTCATGCATCAGGAAACTACACTATGTCCTTCACATTATAAAGATAAACACAGACCCATCCCTCTAAATATGCCATCACTCCTATATTTTCACTAATCCCAACCCATAGAATCCTCCATGATATTTTTAGAAGAGCTTCACCTCTCTTCTAACCACCTACCACTAATTACTCTTCTACTTCTCTTTGCTCCCTTCTACTACCCGCGCATCTCTATATATAGCTTTTTTCCTTCACCACCATGCCTTCTGGGGTAACAGATCAGGTTTTCCAAGTGTCCAAGTGGTCCTCTAGTGGAACATTCTTCCTTTGATCCAATATCTCCACTCCTTGCAATGATGTCTTTCTGGATCCTTCCATCACATGCATGGAATATCCCTTCCATCACCATCAAGCTGTTCAGGTTGGTGCCTTGTCCACTCTGCATGCTAGACGAGTCACGCTTTTCTCATGTGCTGCCTAGAATGTTGAATATGGCTAAGTCCCAAAAACTATCTCACCTTGTGCACATGTCTATGGGTTCTAAAAAACCTTTCTATAACCCTTCCTTGCACGTTCCTTCGAATCCGCATGCTCCCTTCTTCAAATAGGTCCTGCGTGCGCCCACACATCCTTCTTGTACTTAGCCAATATTCTAAGGCCCAACATAAATAGATAACTAGACAAGATATATATTAGATAAGGATATGATGAGGCTTCTCAACAAAGGATGATCATAATAACCAAATTTATTCCTTGAAGTGTCTTAACTCATTTTACAATCAAGTGACAATGATAAAATATAATTGATAAGGAAAAGGTGATTAAAAACCCAAAGGGATAGAGAGATCCTGCTCTACATGATAGGTGGCCTAAATAAGGGCCAAGGCTAGCTCGAACTCTTTGAAGTATTCAAACCAAGATTGTTCAGCAGAATCTTATTCTTTTAATCTGAATTCAAGTTGATATTCGATGTTATTGACATTTTTGTTAAGGAGATGGAACAGAGACTCGACTCATGTGCAATTTTGAATTGCTCCCAGATCAATGAATGTAAGATGATAGGAAGATCATGGATTTTGGTAATCAGATGCTCCTAACCTGGTACAACCATCTATAGGAAAAAATAACTTGGAAACATACATGTTAGAGAAAAATAGATTGAGATATTGATTGTATATGTGAAAAATATGATTGAATCACTTAAAATATAGTGATCACTAGCGATTTCAAGTAATACCTAGTGATTCAAAGGAATCGGTTGTAATTACTATGGAAAAATCTAATTTCTAAATAAGATGAAAGTTGGATGCAAATAAAAATATTTATAGATTGATTTGATCTTTAATATGATGCATTGATAAACTGAGTATGAAAACAAATGACAAAATCTTACCTTTAATGTGGAATGCAAAGAAATAATATTATAGGATTCTTACAATAGTTGTGAGAACTTTAGTGATGTTAGAGGGATGCAAGATATGTCTAGATATCCAAAATGATGTCGCATATGTTTCTACAGTATTAGAGATTCACTACGGTTGTCAGGGATTCAAATTCATGAAATTTGAAGGGATTTTATAGAATTGTTGGTGATTAGTTAGAATCATTGGATATCCAAGAGAAGTGAGGAAACCTTGTTGGAAGTGGTTTCAACCACTTCTAAATGGTTTAATTCATGTTTAGGAATGAGTGAGGATGGGTAGGAAGATGTTGAGGATATTAGGGGGTTAAGTTAAAATGGGTTATGATGAGTTTTAATTGGTTTGGGTGGTTTAAGTCATTTAGGGTGATTAAAATAGGTTTTTACTGAGGGGTAAGATGTAATTTTATGAAGGTGAGGGCATGGTTTAAGAATAATAAAATAGGTTTAATATTTTGAGTGAAAATGTGAGGAGTGTAGATATGTAATGTAAGGTGATGAGAACATGTGTCTACACCCAAATCAAAGCTATAGCCAAAATCATCAAACTGATAGATTGTATGGCCAAAAATTACATCTTACCCTTCAAACAATTGTTCCTGCATAGTCGCTTCCTACCGCCAGCTTAAGTAAAGCACTTGTTCTAGTTCAAAATAATGTAATATAAGAAGTCGAATGGTATTTTCCATGCAGTCAGCCACATAGCCCGAGTAATTGTGTAAATGGATTGCAAGTTCATACCTTTATGGTTCAAAATTCTTCCAATTAGCATGAACCATCAATGAATGCAACAAGTTCTAATGTTGGAGAAGTTTCGCCATAGGATTCGCTTGAGCGTAACTTCATGTTTTTTGGGTCTGATGACATTATGTGTGGTTAACCAAGTTGTAAACGACTTTAAGCAAATCCATAGCTCCATGTGGTAAATCGCACAATATCAAAAGCGAAGGAAGATTGAGATGGATATTTCACCCTCTTCACCACCAAGTATTCATCCTCAGAGACAAACAATCTATGGACTTAAGTGGAGGTAAAACTTCATCTGGTCATCCATCGGAGTACATCAACATCTGTAGAAAATATAAATATCTGTGGGACATAATAAATCCACACAACTCTTTAGGTCTATGGAACATGCAAAGTCCTTTAGTCAAAGAGGCACTCTATGGAAGTGGAGCAGAAAAGGAAGGGTGAATGTCCACACCTCTAATGCAAAAACCCATGTGGCATTCCCCTTAAACATTTTTTGAGAAAATGAAGAAGGACAAATTTGAATGTGACAATGGGGGATGCCCTATCCATTCTATCTCAAAGGGACCTCCTACAAGAATCTCTAAAACAACTTTCTAAATCTAAATTGGATATGCAAAGAACACATTCTGTAGTCAACCTATACCAACCAAAGGAGGAACACGTAATCAATGCTAAGGAAACCCCACCCTTCTACATGTATTTAATTGTAGGAAAATAATTTTCTCATAATTTTATGGTTGAATCAGGTGTTAGTGCCTTTATGATGCCTAATAAAATTGTTGATATCTTAAGCCTTGAGTACAATCCAATTTCCAAAGGTGTCTTACAAATTGATGGCTCAATTGTCAACATTTTAGGAGTGATCAAATATCTTACATTAACCCTTCATTCTTGTCTAAGTCTAACTGTAATTCAATACGTTTCAGTTATTGACCTTAATTCTTTGTTTTCAATTTTCATATCAAGAGATTTTACAACCAAGGTGGGTGGTTATTTTTCTTCAGATTTTTCTCACATGCTCCTAAGAACTAGATATGCTACTAGATTTACCATCAAATATGAGCCAATATTTTCCTATCATGTTGAGTCTTATGATCCTACCCTTATCAAATCCAATTGCATGATACATGAAGATGAAGACTCTGAGTCATTACCAATACAACAACCCCACTCCTCCTAGTTTAGTTTCTTGATCTCTTGTTAGATGAATAGGCCAAAAACACTATTAGTTTGACCCTTATGATATAACTATGGAAACCGGCATAGGAACTTATTACTTTCATGAAGAGGATTTCATCACCCCATGTCACACAAATAAGAAAAAAATGCTTCTGGACTATAGAAAATGTTCTTTGATGGTTTTAGAAGTAGAAATGGAGTCGATTTGGGTGTAGTCCTAGTTTCTCTTATGAATGAAAAGTTATTCTTCACACATAGGTTGCAATTTTCATGTACAACTAACGTGTCAGAATAAGAGGCATTGATTCTCGGTCTACTCATTGTATAAAAGAGACAAATCAAGGCCTTGTATATTTTTAGGGACACATAATTAGTCATCCCCCAAGTCAGAGCAAGATGTGCAACCAAGAATGATCTTTTAAAAGCTTATAGACATAAATTTTGGGACCTCTTCAAAAAAAATTATGTTTTCAGCCTTCAATTGGTACCGTAGAAGTTGAATAATGAAGAAAACCAAATGATGGCTATTAGATCACAGTTCTCTCTAGCTAAATCATTTCATCCAAGGAAATGAACAACATGATAATATCATTATAATATCATCAATTCTAGATAATTAAGTCAACTAGAATATATTTAATAATGATGAACGAATTGTGTAATTTATTCAGAATGAAGTTGATTTCTCTTTAAAATTACAATTTGATTTGCATGATGGCTATGGTGATCAGGTTATTCAAATAAGGACAAATAATTTTCCTAAAGGTTTGGTCACTCTTGAACACATTTTCAGTCATGATGATGAATTCAGAGGAGGATAAAAGAATGTAAAATTAAAATAAGAGTAATTCCAAACAATCATTATTGCACAAGATAAGGAGATATTGCTTGGAAAGGTATGTTATGATGCTGAAAAACAAGATTTTATCTCCTTATGTTAGAAATATAATGATGTATTCTCATGTAATTATGAGGATCTTAGGGTTTTTTTAACATCAAAATTTTTTAGCACACTATATATGTTGGTCCCAATGTTAATCCAACCAAATAGGAGCATATGCATGTCAATCCCAAAGTTAAGCCCCTCATGAGAAAAGAGTTAACATAGTTCATTAAGGCAAAAATTCTATTACCCGTAAAGTACTCCTATTAGGTGGCTAAATTGGTCCATGTTAGGAAGAAAATGGAGAAATTGGGATTTGTGTGGATTTTAGGGACTTAACAAAGCCTCCTTGAAAGATAAATAACTTATGCCCCTATATGGAACAAATTTTGCAGATAGTAGTAGGAGATGAAATATTTTCTATTCTTCTCAGCTACTCAAGTTTCAATCAGACTAAAGTAAGAGAAGAGGATCGATATAAAACCACATTTACAACTAAGTGGGGAACATATATATATCAATAAGATGCACTTTGGTTTATCAAATATGGGTGCCACATTTCAAAGAAAAATGAATATTGATTTTAAAGGTATATAAATGATTTCATCCTCATCTAATTGGATGATATCACTATTTTCTCAAAAGAAAGTAAATACCATATCATTCATCTTGAGAAAATATTTGAAATACAAAAGGATTTTGTGGTATCTCTTAACCCTAAGAAATGTATTTTTATCATCCCGCAGGGTAGGATTTTGGGTCACATTGCTTCTAAGGATTAAATTATTATTGACCCTAAAAGAATATAGTTCATTCTTTCTATCTCATTGTCAACTCACACAAAGGTACTGCAGTCTTTCCTAGGAAAGATATTTTTTAGGAAGTTTGTTCCTAATTTTCTAGGATTGATTAATCCTATCAATCTAATGCTCAAGAAGGATGTGACTTTTAAATGGTCCATGGAAAGGAAAAGAAAATATTTTTCTAAGATCAAAAAGGAAATTACTCAAGCTCACACTCTTATTAATCTTGACTATTCAAAGGATTTTATCCTTTATGAATATGGAATTGAGGCCAACATTTTTGTGGTTTTGACACAACAAAATGATAAAGGTTCAGAACAACTAATGGCTTTCTTCAGTCAAACATTGAAGGATTATGAGTCTAAAATACAGTCATATAGAGCAAGCGGGTCTTTACCATCATGAGATCTCTCAATAAGTTCAACAACATGTTTGTCGCTAACCGCATCAAGTTATTAGTCTCACACCCCAGTGTGAGAGAGTTCATCGTGGGATCAGAAAACAAGTGAAAGAGAGAGTTAAATGGGTGTCCAGGATTATGGAGCATGATGTGACCCATCAAGGCCACACATAATTGGTAAAAAGGTAGAGCACTTTGTGAGAAGATGGTCATGGATGAAATCAAAGGATAATCAAGAAGATTCTTTCTTCATGGAGGAAGAGTAGACAAAAAAACTGCTAAAGGATCTATATGGAACTTGGAGGATCCTCAAGACAAAGATTCACAAAGTATTATAAATCTACAAGATGATGAATATCCACATAACGTAGATCACCTGTGATACACTACAAGTATGTGGAATGCAAGAAGATCCATGAAATAAATGAGGGATCAACTTAACATCCACAACTGGATTGATGACATGGCCAACATTTCTATCCACTAATTGGTGAATACCCTTCTGGCTTGAGCAAAGAAAACAGAAGTGACATCTAAGGTTGTAATATGTTCCTTATGCATGTTAATTGATGGGATTATTTTTAAAAGGAACCTCGATGACAGTTTTATTGAGTTGTACATTAAAGGTGAATAGATGAAAAAAGTCATGTGGTAGAATTCAACAATGGTTTTTCTAGTATGGACACTTCTCAGCCAAACCTAACATCAAATGAAAATTATAAATGTGGGATACTTATGGGCCACATTGTTCATCATATGCTCGTCAATGGGTTAAAAAATGTAAATAATGTGTTTTCTTCACTCGTAGAAATAATATGACAAGCCCTTCAAATTCATCCCATTTAAGTAGGATGAACCCTTTTCTCAATGGGGACTTGAATTTATAGGCATGATTAATCTTACATTAAGTGTGCGTCATAAGCGGTTCTTGACAACAATTGAATACTTTACCAGGTGGATGGAAGCAGTGGCACTCAAGGAAGATATTAAGTCAGCCATCCTTGATTTTTTTTAAGACATTGTGACAAGGTTTGGAGGCTCACCACAACCATGATATTTATGATAATGGAAAATCCTTCTTAGGATCTAAAATTTCTTATTGGGCTCTTAGACTTGGAATATACTTAAAGACCTCTTCCAATTAATACCCTCGGGGGAATAGTTCGGTAGAGTCTACTAATAAGAACCTGACCAGAGATAATGAAGAGATACAAAATGAAGATCAATCAAAGGAAATGACACACCAAGGTAATAATTAATTTGTGGGCTAATAGAATTACATCAGATTGAAATAAATTGAAAATTCTCCTTTCACCCTTATCTATGGTAGAGAAGTGAGGATTCCTTTATCTTTGGATTTTCCTTCATTGGAGCTGGCCCAATTATCGATTAGAATTTGAGGGTGATAGATCAAGAGAGAAATTAGAATGGAAGGGTTTGATTGATCTCAAGGAATTGATATGCAACCCACCTCTGATCAATTTATAGGAGCATTAGAGTATCAACTAAACAGTAATGGTTTAATAGGAAAGCCAAAGCTCGGGCTTTCACACAAATTTCAAAATAGGAGATCTAGTTCCTAAAATGGGACGCAAATAGAGCTAAACCATGGCAAAACTCAAAGTTTGATACACTTTAGAGTGGTTCATACATCATCATCTCTTGTAAATAGGCCAACTCTTTTAAGTTATCCAACCTTGATGGAGAAGCATTGTAGACCCCACTCAATGGGATTTATCTTAAACATTTCCCATTAAGTTGTTTCATTACATCTTATATATAGTTGTTGTTTTACTTTCATTTTGTTGTTCATTGTTAGTAGGTTGCCTCCTTCTTGTTGTGTGTTGATCACTCATTCAAGTGCCTTTTCCTCAATCCTGTGTGGTGATCATTTTTGTTTGTAATAAGTTATTTGTGCACACTCTACTTGTTTCAATTGAAACATGTATGATCTTCTCCCTTTATATATAGGTTTTTGAGGTCTATTGCAGTCCATATATAGGACATATCAGTTTCCTTCTATCCATGTTGAAGAAATCAAGATATTTTGGAGTAGTTCCAAGTTTTATTCAAATCTCTAAAGGATCAGATACAAAGGAAATCTGTAAATCAATGTTAATTTCATGTGAATTCAATGGATGCTTCAAATTCAAGGTTACTGGATCTTTATATCTGGTAAATAGATATCCCCTGGAGGTTCACAAAACTATTATCTAAAAATTTCACCCCATGCAATTTCTAGATAACTTAATATAAGTTAGGGACTTAGACACCTTTTGTCTGAGGCGGATCCATTAAACGCTAACTTGGTCTTCCGTCGGTAGTGTAAAAACAATAGTGTTCCATGACACGGTTCTTCTAACCCGCCAAACATACCGTGGAATGTAGAAGCTAAGGAAGACTTTGGTGGATTTCAAGGTTGAATTTAATAATGTTATGTGGTACCTAGAATAATAAGAAGTTCCGCAGGGTTGTTAATTATGTGCAGCGGGTAGATTGAAAATCTACTCTAGTGATGTCTGAAGATACATAAAGGACAACCGTCCTGAATTGTCGTGTGGAAAATATTAAAATTTTGGAAGGTGATTAAGTTCAAAATCCATGGAATACTAACTTATTATTCTACGGGGTCTTCTAGATAATATAGTGTTCCATAGAAATATCTGGGTATTTCTATGGAAAAAGGAAAAGGGGTCGCCAAGTCGGAATGTCAGGAAAATAAATGACTAGGCCTCCATGACATGTGGGTAGAGGATGGTAAGGGTTTTGGGGGTATGCGGGAGATATTGTCTCACATATTTCTTAATTCATAGAGAAGTTCAAGTTCAAGAGTCACCATGAAAACTACAAAACGTTCAAAAATCTGCATTACAAAGAAAAGTCATGGAAAACCATGAAGATCATCTAAAGTTTACAAATTACACATAGGAGTCGTGCCTAATTTGAAATCAAAATTCAACCACCTCAAAAATTAGAATTTAATGAAGTATGGGCATTGTCTACCTTCTGTAAATCTGATGGCGTATGCTTGGGGTAATGTCAGGCACCCATGCCTAACATGTGAATGGTCCTTGGTGGAGGTATGTGGTTAAATTCATTGATCACTGGATATGATCGATTTCCTTTCCCTCCCTTTCTCTCAATGGTATGAATGTAAGTGCCTTGGCAAATTATACATTTTATTTTTTGTTAAATTGAAGCTCCCCCTTATGAGCTTGTGAAACTCTTTCTCGCGGACTATATAACTTACATGTGAATCTTTCTTACCTCCTCCCTGTGTTGTAAAATGATTATATATTGATATTTATACAAGTGTGATACCGTTCCTTTGAATCCTTCGTGTTCTATATGAATACTTTTTTCCTCTTACATGTTATCACTCTTTTCCATTTTATTTCTCTTCTAGTTGTGTACATCTTTTAAATCATCATTTACATACTTGCATATGTGTATTTTAGAGCCATAATTGATCCATTTCAATTTGGTGCATCACCTCCCCTTTATTTTTCATTTTTCTCCTCTTTATAACTTTTTCTCCTTAGAATTATTAGCTTAGGTTAGATATTTTAGAGTAGAATGTTAGTATAGGATTAGTTGTAGTTAACTGGGGTAAAGGGAACCAACCCTTTCATTTGGAGAAATATCATGAGTGAACCAAGGAATCTTGTTCTAGTAATGTTACACTAAAATTGTTGAACTCAGTTTTTAGTAGGGTGAAAATTTTAGCTCCAACAGTAGGAAAGTAAAGAGCACTACCTAAGCCTCAAATACTAAGATGTCAATCTTTCCTAATTTTCCTAAAGGTTCCCCCAAGAAGAGTCTACCATAAAAAACCCCGTTATTGAGTCAAATTCAAGTGTTGCTTCTGATGTTTCTATTTTTAAATCATGTATACCATCTAAAAAATCAGTCACCCTTCCACTCAACACATCCATGCCCAAGTATATTGATTTTGATATGGCCCAAATCTTAAGAAAATTAAAGATAATTTTCCCTTTACTAGAGTTGCTTAGGATTCCTGAGCATAAAAAGGGAATTTGAGTATTTAGAATTCAATAAGGATATTATTACAAACAAATATATATGTCTCGTTGTTAATAATGAGATTATTAATCTCAAGAGATCATTGAGCCATTACCTAAAGTATATTTGGGTATTTCCTTAGTTGAGATCTAATTGGATGTTGATCCTTTCTACACCACACCATTGGTTAATGGTTTGTTCCTACACAATTACATGTTTGACTCAAGTGCTTCTTGTAATATCATATCATTGGCGGTCATGAATGAAATGAGTATAAATATAACAGTTGCATATGGAAGATGTTATGTTATGGATCTATGATAAGAGCCTATTGTTGGTTGTGTAAAGCTATTAGTTGTATAATTGGCAGCTCATCCTCAAAAGTTCTTGGATATGAATGTTTTTTTGTTGATTACCCTACCAAATGGGGAATGTTATTGTTAAGAAAGTGGGTAGTAAGTGTGGGAGTTAGCATGTAAATGGACCTTTCTTATGCTACCATTCTTTTAAAAGGAAAGTTAGTGAAGCTACATAGAGAATACAAGTTAATGCACTAAATAGAAGACCTTATGAATGCATCATATGAAGTGTTATATATATATATATATATTTGGATCTGGGAAAATTTTTTGGTAATACAGACTTTGAAGATCAATTCCTTGACCTTAGAACTCATTTTGAAGACCCAATGCTCATTGGCTGATGTATTTTGATGGGGCATGTTTTAGTATTAGCAATGGATCAGGTATAGTGTTGCTTTCTCCTATCCAAGGTTTCTTTAACTTTTCTTTCATATTATGTTTTAAGTGTACAAATAACATTTCTAAATATGAGGCACTAATACTTGGTTTGAATATTTCCTAGAGACATGGGATCAAGAGCTTGATTGTAAAGGGAGAATCTAACTTGGTTGTAAATAAAATAAGAAAACTATATGTAACTAAGTGTCATAGGTTAAAATAGTATAGGAATGCCTCATGAGATATGATTGCGATGATTGACTCCTTCAACATTGAATACCATGAAATAATTCAAAATGCATAAGATGATTGGCTATTAATACTAGCTTCCTAATATGATAATGAAATTATATCCCCATACTACAAGTTTGAATTTGAGATGCTTATTAGGCATTCCATGGAAAACAAAAATTAACATTGGCAAGTATTTGATGATGACTCTCACATCATGAAATAGCTAAGTTCCAAAGGTTATTTTTCTAATCAATTGATTGATCTTGAGCCTATACTAGATGTTTGTGATGGAAAATAGACCTTGTTTAGGAAGGAGATGATTCAGTTGAAGTCTAACACAATCCTAAGAGGTCTAATCAGCCTTGAATTTTCTTTTGATGGTGCTGATAGAGCTATGAAAAATTCTACCCACCTTCCTTGAGATATAATTGAATGTGACTTAATTACTTGCCAAGATCTGAGAAAATTTTGATTGGGTAGCAATTTAGATGCATGTGAAAAAAGGGCCTATACCAAATTGTAAAAAAAATATTAGAACTATTTGGCATAGTCCTATTCTAAGTTGAAATTTTGTAGGGAGGATCTGTTTCAGCATGTGATACCTTTGGAGCCTCACATTAATCCCTTTAGGAAGAAACAAAGGCCAACCAACCCCATCCTTTCAACTAAAATGCAAGCTAAGCTTAATAAACTCAAGGATGGAGGTATCATTCAACATGTAAGATACTCTTCACGGAATTTCAATTTGGTCCCATTAAGAAATAAAATTGGGGACATCAGATTGTGTGTTGACTTCAAAAATTTAAATAAGGCTTAATTAAAGGACAACTACCCTTTCCCAAACATGGATAACCTTTTGTAAAAGGTAATAGGGTCAAAAATTATTTCAATGTTGGATGGTTTCTCTGGTTACAATCAAGTGGTGGTTAAAGAAATGAAGTAATACAAGATTATTTCACCACCCCATGGGGAACCTTTGTCTATGTCAGAATGTTATTGGATATAATGAATGTGGGACCTACTTTCCAAAGATCAATTGATCTTGCATTTTCTATATTCATCAATGAGTTTATTGTGGTTTACCAAGATGATATAACAATCTTATCTAAGAAGATGGGTGATCACTTAAAACACCTTGAAAATATCTTGATTAGATGTAGAGAATTTGTTATCTCATTGAATCCTAAAAAATGCCATTTTGGTGTGCATAAGAAAAAGTTGTTGGGGCACATTATATCTTGTTAGAAAAATAATTTGTTACTAGGAAAAATTAGTTGTGATTTAACCAACGCTCTAGGACTGAGTCCCTCCTACTTAGGAAAGGGGAGGTTCCCTTTATCATATACAAATAAAAATAACTCAATGGTTGGACAATAGGCCAGGGATCCAACATGCACACTCCACTGCTCCTATGGAAAATGCTTAGATCTCGTGTAAGGGAAGAATTTTCAAGGTAAAACTTTGGGAGTGAGAAAACGAGAGAGAGGGTTAATATTACAAGTAGGCTAAATCATGTTACAAATATATTGTGACATTATTAATAAATTATAATATTATTAATAATGATTTTATAGAACTCATATTAATAATATAGTTGTAATAGTTATGTGAGTGTGAGATATTAATATTGTGATATTAATATCATATTTGTATGTACGTGAGTTAATCTCACCATTAGAATATGGATATGAGATGATAGAGAGATATGTGGGATAGATGAGAGATTCTATCAGTGGTTGAGAGATATAGGGGATTGGTGATTGATGTTAACTCCTTGTATTAAGGATAACATCCTCTTATATAATGTAAACTCCATCTATGTAAATGTATCCGGAATGAATTACTAAGAAGATCATTATTCCTTAAATAATAATATTGAGTTTTCCTGTGTAAAACTTATCCAAAATTATAATTTGGTATTAGATCAAGTTTTTTAAAAATGGAAGAATGATTTGCTTTGAAAAGGGCAATTACATTGTTTTATGCCCCTATTGATGAAATATCAGTTTTCAGAAGCGGTGTTGATGTTAAATCTCTAGATTTGCATAAATAAATTAAGCAATAATTAATTGAAATCAACACATGAAATAAAAACTATAGAAGATAGAGACTAAATGTAAATAGAATGGAGCAATTTCTATTGAATATGAGAGGGAATTTTATACAATTGTTTGCTCCTAAAATCATGGAGTCAAGTATTATCATTTTATCCCCATATCTCTCATTTATTCCCTAGTCTTACTCCCAATCCCAAGATATTCTCACACATTCATATCTCTATGAGTTGTGCACGACAACTAATTGTGCACACTCACATATTATTTAAATATTAAATAATACTAATATTCAAACCATATGTTCACACTATGAAAATTAATTTCCTAACATTCACCCCCTTAGTGTGAACATGGGTGAGTTTTGTCTAGTACCTGCTCATGTTTTACAATACAATGGTTTTCAAAGAGTACCATCAACTTTAACAAGTTTTCTAGTGGAACCATTAACCACTCTGTATGTGATTTTTGAAGAGATTCATAAACTCTCAAATTGGTTTTCTAGTGGACCACTAACCACTTTCATAGCAATGTACACATTTTCCCATCCATATTTTATAAAAGAGAACAAAATATAGGAAAATATGTTCCTAACTATGAACAGGAATTATCCATCTATTCTTATTTACTACCACACATGCTAAAAGAAAAACACACGACTAAAAATAAAGTCACCATAGAAAAATGTGGCCCCATAATTGGTGACTAACGAGAGGCATTGATCACCCTCTTTTTAATTCCTCCTACCTCCATCAAGTGATGCTACTTAATATAAGTAGTCATCTTTATCTTCCTTATGTTTAGGTTCTTCTTCTTCTTCAATGCTTTCTTCATCAGTTGCATATGCCTCGCCCATCTTGAGCTTACCTGATAAAATATCTTTGGCACGAATAGTACAGAAAGAAGACTCGTGTCCCTTTTTCTTGCAATAAAATCATTGTAATTATTTTTTTTCTTAAAGAACTAGGATACTTTTTCTTGGTATAGAGGGGAGTTTCTTTTCCATTTACAATTCCACATAGATTTTTGTTCATTAGTTGCATTTGTATTTTCACCTTCCATGTGTGAAAATTTAATCCATTAAATTTATCTAGAGGGATTTCCATGATGGGTGTCGAACATAGTTTAAAATTCACCCTTACAATAATAATCAACTTCATATTTAACCAAAATAATAAAGCTTATCAGAGTTTAATTGTTGGAAATCATTGACTATTTTTTTATAGAATAATTAGAAACATCAGAATTGTTTCCATGATTTATATTAAAATATGATATGGGTTTCTATAATTTTTTTCAATAAGTTTCCTATAATACAAATAAATAAACCCAAAAAAATTAGAAACTTATGAATCTGGGTTTTTGATAAAAACATGAATTATTAGTCGTTGTTTTTGGAAGATCAGAACCTAGAAAATGGCGACGGAAGCTTCAAAACTCTCAGATCTGCATCTTAAAGGTTGTGGTTTTGTCCTGAAATCACTCTCATAGCTTGGCCTTTCCTACTATGATACCAAATGATGCTAAATATCTAGATTTGCATTAAAAAAAATAAGCAATAATGAATTGAAATCAACACATGCAATGAAAAATATAGAAGATAGAGACCAAATGTAAATAGAATGGAGCAATTTCTATTGAATATGAGAGGGCATTTTATACAATTGCTTACTCCTAAAATAATGGAGTCAAGTCTTATCATTTTATCCCCATATCTCTCATTTATTCCCTAGTCTTACTCCCAATCCAAAGATATTCTCACACATTCCTATCTCTATGAGTTGTGCACGATAACTACTTGTGCACACTCACATATTATTTAAATATTAAATAATACTAATATTCAAACCATATGTGTACACTATGAACACTAATTTCCTAACATGTATAAGATATAGATATTCTAAATTTCCAATCGATCATCAATCTCCATCTCTCCTCTATATTCTTCTAGAGCCGCCCCAGATCTGTAGCACATTTCTTTGAAGATATTTTTAGTTATTGTGACTCAGCATGTGTTGCATTGTAAACTTCTTGTTATGTGTTCATCATGCTCTAAGAGATATACAATTATACATGTTCCAGTTGAGGTGTATTTTTCTCTCTCTCTCTCTAACTCTAAACGGTTTCGGTGTCCTACGTGGACTTTTGGTAGCTTGCACGGATTGTTTGGCACCATATATAATACATCACCAATTTTTCACATCTAGCTTTGTGAAGATCCAATCTAAGTCTAACGTAGATACACTATTTTGTAAGACCATTATGATCCATTGAGCATGCAAAGGAAAGAGAATAGTTTTATATTACCTCTGAGTCTGCCTTGCAAATAAACACTTAGTTGTGGTCTTAGTTCATAGGTGCGGGAAGTGTGGAGAGCTTATGGTGATTAGATAGGTAGAGGAAGCCTCCATCAGCATATATTAAAAAATTTGTAGTGTCCCCTACCGGCAGGAGTCATATCAAAGCATCAAAGTTGTTGTGGAAGGTTGTGTCAAGTCCACAAATATCCACGTACTTAAGTTTTATAGTCTATTTAAGTTTTGTCATTTGTAATGTAAGTTATGCCTTTTAGTTTAGTTTATTTTACCATATAATTTATTTTTAGGGTTATAGGTTTTTCTTTTGTTCATTTAGTGTTTTTTGTAAAAAGTAGTCTTTAATTGAGTCATGTATTTATTAAAAAGTAATTTTTAATTACTTTTTATTTATCAATTTTAAATTATTTAGTATAGTTTTAAATATGTTTTACATCCATCATAAATATTGTATGTCTTCCTAACAAGTCATAGTCATTTGTTTGTAAAAGAGTTAAATAGGTGATCTTAGGATTATTCGTATTGTCATTTTGAGTCCAAAGTGTCAATATTTTTATTTTAAAAAAAGTTCATTGTAAAAGTCCGAAAAAGAAAAACAAATTGCCTCACAAACGCATTTTCAGTATTACCCGATGTCCAATTTTTAGGAGAATAAGATGAATAATATTACAATTTTAATGATATTTTTTATGGCTTCAAAGAAGGAAAATATGTTTGGCTTCAGGGGATTTCCCGCTCAACCCTGCCTTGTATCGCGAGCACACCCAGAGCGCTACCCTGGGACCCTGTAAGGGGCGCTACCCCTTCCGTTGGGGGCTACCGCCCCTAGATCCCCACTTTAGAATTTCATAACCAAAGCAAATATTTGTGGGGAAGATGCATCGACAAAATTTGGTGCAAATTTTAGCTCCATAGTCCAATCTACTAAGTAAGTAGTGACACCATAGAGGAAAGAGGCTAGAGGTCAATTAGTGACCTCTCATCAGTCACCAATGATGGGGCCACATGAAGCTGTGGTGGCAGTGTGTGTGTGTGTGTGTGTGTTTTCTTTTATTTCAGATTTGCAGTATGATTTTATAGTTCTTGTTTGAATAAGTGAAATGTTCACATTGAGGGGGGGAACTGGAACATGGTCTTAATGTTCAATTTTCCCTCTATTTAGTTTGTATTCAATAAGCAGTGGTTCCTACATATTTCCTGAAGGAAAGACATAGTGGACAGATAAAAGCACAAAGCAAAAGTAACAACATGATATTTGGGTTGTTGGTTATCCTGTAAAACCATCCTTTGTTTTAGGTTATTGGTTGTCCTGTAAAACCATCCTTTTTTTAAAGTTGTTGGTTGACCTATAAAACCATCCAGATCATGAGCACGCATGGGCAGCAAGCTACAGAAGGACGTGTGATTATTTTTTCTACCTTATCAACATTAGGGGAGTGTATATTGGGAATTAATAATGTTAACAATAGGGGAGTGAATGTTACAAATATATTGTGAGATTATTAATAAATTGTAATATTATTAATAATGATTTTATAGAACTCATATTAATAATATAGTTGTAATAGTTAGGTGAGTGTGAGATATTAATATTGTTATATTAATATCATATTTGTATGTACGTGAGTTAATATCACCATTAGAATATGGATATGAGATGATAGAGAGATATGTGGGATAGATGAGAGATTATAGCAGTGGTTGAGAGATATAGGGGATTCGTGATTGATGTTGAATCCTTGTATTAAGGATAACATCTTCTTATATAATGTAAACTCCATCTATGTAAATGTATCCAGAATGAATTAATAATAAGATCATTATTCTGTGAATAATAATATTGAGTTTTCCTGTGTAAAACTAATCCAAAATTATTAAATCAGGTTCTTACAATTATTAACCAAAATTTATCAACACGCAATTGGAAGGAAAAACAACCTTGCTAATTATGAAAAGGAAAAATGAACCATGAAAATAAATTTTCATTCATTCACTCATCAAAAGTTGTTATAGTCTTCTTAGTCATATAAGATTGAAATGTTTACAAAGCTACACATGAAAGAAAGAAAGGAAACATATGATAGGGGAATTATAAGAAGTGTTATATTTGCTTGTTATTTGTAGCCATCTACTCTTTAACACACAAAAATTGACAACACCTTGCAATGAGGAATTCATTGCAATATATAGTTTTCAAAAAGACTCTTCACCTACCCCAAACATGGGTTTTCATTTGTCTTTTACAACTTGTGACTTTTCGTATTCCTAGGAAATAAATTAAGTTCCTTTTATTAATTAAGGGAAACTTGTTTTAATTTTCAACTATAGTCACATCTCAATGAATAAGAAAAAAGTGAAAAATATAAAATGAAAATTTTAACCCCCCAACGAAGAATTAAAACATGAAAGAAGAGAGGAAAGGGGTGGGGAAGAGAGAAGGGAGAAGGGAGAAGATGGCTACTCAAATTGAAGAATATGCTTCCACCAATGGATACTTGCTTTCAGATGGAATTTTAGAGAGTACTTTTGGGAATATATTGATCCCTTTAAAATCCCTAATGTATCAAGTCGTTGCAGGTGCAACCTTCTCAACTTGAGGAATGTGAAAAAATCTCAAAGACTTGAGCCAAATTTCAAAGGTAACATGGATGTTTTGCATTTCATGAACCATGATTGATTCTCTTTCATGGTGTTTGATATGATAACAATTATCTCAGCAAGAGAATCCAATGTGTCTTTAGTAAAATAAAGTATATCTTTGTCCTCGTTCTTGACAAGTTCTTAAAATGGTTTCAGTAGATCATCTACTGAAGTGTTTTCATCAATTATGGGTGCTCCAAGTTTTTGTACTTTCATATTGACATCATCTTACATATTCAAATTATATTCCTTGTATGATTCCAATTCATCAAGATTATGGTTCAACATCTCATATCAAGTGATAAGAGTTATGGCCCATACTTGAGACAAATATTCGGATGTGGAGTTGAAAATGTTCCTACTCACCAGCATTGAAGAGTTAAATTTCCCCATTTCCACCACTTGTGGAAACACCTGGCCATAATTTTCCTTCTCCTTTTCAATCTCATATCTTATCATCCTTACTTTTGTGATAGTGGCACTCATGTAATCAAATAATGAAAGAATCTCAAGAAGCAACATTTTACCTTTTTCCATAATCTTGTTCACCCATGTATCATTTGCCCTACCCTACATGGTGAAACCTTGTGTCTTTCTAATGGATTCTAGATCAAAGCTACTAATGGTAGTAACTTATTCAACAGAAAGAGACAAAGAAACATTTGGTTCCATAAAAATTTTTACATATGAAGTGAGGGTTCTTACATGATCTTCTAATTGATCAATTTTCTCCTAATACTCCTAGTTTCTCACGAGAAGGCGAGTGGAAAATTCCTTGAATAGGTGATAATATCCCTCATGTGTTGTAGGCCCCAGAGGAATAGTAATTATTTCATAATCATATGGGGACATATCACTGATAGGATTGATGATCTTAGGTCAAGCTATCTCCACGTACTAGTTTCTTGAAGTGTCACTGAAAAATTGAGAGACAACTTGAACTTTCTTTCCTTTCTTTTCTTTCACCATCATGGATATATCTTGGAAATATGGAAACACTACCTGTTAGACCATGTGGTTCTTTCCTCCAATCATCTCCTTCACCCATGTGAATATATCAGGTTTTTTGGAGTCTACACTAGGCATGATAGTTACTTCAAGATCTGAGTGAGGAGATGCATTTTGGTCTGATTGAGGAGAAGCAACTGTGGAAGAAGAAATGATCTGAGATAATTGAAGGATCAATGGCTGAGATGGATTAATTTCACCCTATTCCATACCCACTACAAGCTCTTTTATTTATCTTTCCTTCTTGTGTGTCCTCCTGTAGTGAGTGGGCTTGGGCTCTTTTGAATTTCTTTTCGTGAGCCTTTCAAAGTGAGAAGAAATTTAAGCTTTCTCAATTGTCTTCAGAGTGGAAAGGGGAGATGTCTATTTTTTGAGAGTCTAGAGACCTCTTAACTTGATGAATGTAGCTCTCTCTTCTTCTTGAACCACTCTCAAGATATTCAAATTACTGCCTCATTGTCTGTTCGTTGATATCCCTCGATTCTTGAATGCTCCAAGAGACTTGTGGGAGAGGTGAAGCTATCACAACTTGATACTTAGGGTCATATATTTCAGTTCCATCATCATCAATTCCCTATTCAAACCAATCAAACCCAAACTTATTCATTTTCCCATCTTCCATCCTCATATGATCTCGTTCCCTAACCTCAAGATCATCATAATAATTCACCCAGTAATCCTCAATTTACGGAACATGGTGTAAGTCAAGGATATGGGACATATCAGGAGTTATTTGAATGTAAAATTTAGCTCTTATAGTGTAGGAGCAGAGATTCAACTATGCAAAATAATCTTCTAAATTTGATGCATCAACAAGATTCTTGCACGAGAAAATTCCCAAAGAGATAGGAAAAGACAGACCTTTCTTTTTTTCCGGCTCTTGAGTTTTCCATTGGTATGTGGTAAAGTTGTTCTACAAAGCTTGAACATCATGATCTTGTCTCTAAGGTACCTTAGATTTTTTTCATGGAGTGAGGTCAAATCCAGATACCCTAATGTATGAGAAAGTTGAGAACTGTGTGAAGAAGGACCCATATCTTTGGATCAAAGCAACAACTTGTCGAGGACAATCTCAGCTCAGGATTTCCTTCCAGCAATCTTATGAACAAACATGGTGAATATGCATCATTCACCCTTGTAAAATGGTGATTACTATCCTTCAAGTTTAATTTTGGATATATCTCATAGGTGAAGGGATTTTTAGGAGAAATGTTTTTTGTGAGAGTTAGACCCTAAAATGATCTCGTACTTGCGAGAGCATATACTAAGTATGATGTCATTGCAAATTTCATAGTGATTGGTAGCTGGAGTAAATGAAAGTGAATATTATCATTAATTATCTGACCCCATTAAATCATTTATTTTCCCTCAATGATGGTAATGATGAAAAATTTCATCTAATCTTGAAAATCCTTAGTGGTCTCCTCTCCCATCACCCTAATCAGTAAGATGATTGCATATGAAAATCCTTCATGAAATTCATGCCTAGACCAAGCCTTTGGTACACAAGAGGGATTCCTTACCTACTTCAACCATGACCCCAATGCAAGGCCTTGTAGGTATGAATGCATCTTAGACCACTCACCCGATGTAAATTCCTTCATGATGATTTCCATGTTGCTCCAGAGTTAGGATCTGCATACATTGTGATATTCCTTTGGGAGTGAGCATTGCAAAATTGAATTATCATCCACCCTTATGATTATTGTATCTAGATCATAGTGTTGAGAATAATCCATCACCAATTTTGTGCTCTAGACAGATAATGGGTGACCACCAATAACATACAAACCACTTGTGTACACTTTGTCTTCTACATGTTCCCTGGGACTGCCAAGCATTCGGTTCTTTAGATCCTCCAAGTCCATATGAGGAAACATCGATTGTCATCCACATCTGGATATTATGATGATAGGGTTGAAATGGGCTCCAAACCAATAAATTTTAACTTCATTATTACCAAATATCCACTAGATGAGAGAAAATTAAGAAGGCGACAACTTTATGCAACTAAAATGAACAATTTCTATTTTTAGAAAGTAAGAGCTAGGTGTTTTTCTGACTTTTTAGGCTTTTCACTCAATCTTCTTGAAGATCCTAACATACTAAATACACTTTTTTTTATGTCTCTTTGATGATTTTTGATAGTTTATATTTTTAGAAAGTTTTTGTTTTTTTTCTTTTTCTATTTTTTGGTCAAAATTGCCTAGTTTGTCTTCTCTACTATTCTTTGAGTGCACTAATCTGAGGAGGGTTTGATTTTTATGAATAGATTTATATTTATATTAAGTGAAAATACCAGATACTTAATATATTTATAAATGGCACTTCCCCCTGTCAGATTACAATGAAAATTACTTCATTGGATTTGACCTACTTCCGAGACCGCATGCTCAAAATTTCATCTCGGTCCACCTACCAGAATACTTGGAAACTGAAAAATCATGATCTAGGGCATGAAAATAGGGTTTTATACCATTAAAAAATTATATCATCATTTGGTTTGTTTTTACGGTCTTCTTGAAGGTGCCTGGATTGTAGAACATCTGAGAAAATCTCATCTGAATTCAATCACTGGTTTGGAAGATATGAAGTTTTCTTTGTTTCAATGCTCATGACTTCCTTAGATGAATTTTCAGGTATGTCTGATGAATTTTTAGGTGTTTGGAGCTTCATGATGTCAAAAAATTCTGCTTGGGTTGATTTGGTGCAAGAATGAGGTAAATATTTGCTTGAATGAGTCTTTAAAGCATGAAAACAGACCATTTTTAAGTTGGGAAGAAGATTTAAAACCTAACTTTCAAAGCATGGGAGGTTGTGGGAATTTTTTTGTCCCAACTATCCCCACTATCCTAGGGATATTTCAGATAGTTGGGATAGTAAAATTCACCCCTACTTTGGGCATGACAAGCGGTGGAACGGGATTCAATGATATGGTGAGGTGAGAGAAAACACTTAGGAACCTGAGGGAAGAAGTTTTGGTCGTATGATGAACCTGGGAAGGGGCTAAGGGTGAGGCACATTTTTCTATCCCCATTTTCCCTGGGATATTTGGGATAGTAAAATACACCCATGGGTAGATGATAAGACTTAGCCAATTTGTAAGTAAAACAACTTAGCACCATGTCAGGAAGATGGAAGGTCATATGACGAACCAAGAGAAATAACTGAGGGGAGCACATTTTGTTATCCATACTATACCTAATTTCCTCACTTTCCCTAGGAAAATTGGGACAATTGGGAAAATCGGGATGGTTAAAAAAGTCAGGATGGTAAAACCCGCCACCTATCTAACTAAGAAAATGACTAAGTCCCTAAATCTTGAAATCACTTTTCCCGAAGCTCTAGGAGGTATTTTTAGGAAAAAATGTATGTCATTTTGACTCCCAAGATCATTTAAATATCAATGGGATGGTTTTAAAGATCTAATTCTTCCTCCTTCTCTAAATATTCCACTTTTTAATTTGGGACAACAAGGTGATTTTACACAAACTGAGTTGCTTTGAGAAGCACCTGAGTCTTGTGAAAATTGAGATATTTCCATCATGTAGAGGAATGAATTAGATTTCTGATGGTTACTTATTTGTATTTTGACTCATCATGGAGCTCCCAAAATCCTCTGTTAAATTTCAAGTACCCTTTTCAACTACAAGCTCCTTACCCCTTAAAACATGCTTTCACTATTCTTGTTCCTAAATATCTAAAACCTTCCTAAATCTCCCAAAATCAATTCCATCACTCTTAAAACTCCTCAATACCACATCTATATTGTTTTAGGATTCTTTATGATCCTTATAAAAGGTATGCACTTCCATTTGGTACAAGGATATTGTGAATTACTTGAAGAATTTGAATTGTCTTTTTGGCCTAGACAAGAATCAAAGTTGGACATTAAAGTTGGTGTCCCAAAAATACATCTTGAATGACTTTGGTTTAGCTTGGAGGAATTAATAAGGGGTTTTTTTAAGATTTATAGCTGAATATGAAGATCCTTAACTAAAGATGAAGCTCCTAGGATGATTAATGAGTTTCATGGAGGAATTTGTGGTGGCCATTATGTTGCTAAGGTATCCGCTCACAAGATTTTGAGGAAAGGTTATTGGTGGACATCTCTGTATAAATATGTTTGTCAAGCTATGAGGAGGTGTGAAGATTGTCATCATTTCTTAGGTAGGATAAAAGCTTCAAGATCCCTACCATTACAACCCACCTTAGTGGAGGCTCCTTTTAGACAATGGGGGCTATATTTGATTGGTCATAAGCATCTAGTGCAAGCCACAAGTGAATTTCATTCTCTACATATTACTTCACCAAATGGGTTGAAGTAATCCCCACTGAGAAAACTACTCACCAAGTAGTCATGGACTTCTTTTTCAACAACATCATTTATATGTTTGGTGTACCATCCAAGTTGGTTGTTGATAATGCCATGAGTTTCAAAGATAAACTTCTTGCTGCAATGTACACATAGTATAGGACAAACCTAAATTATGCCTCCAACTATAACCCCCAAGGAAATGGGAAATTTGAGTCAAATAAAAAAAATCTCTAGATAATTAAGAGGACCTTGGATGCTAAAAGTAGGAAATGGGGTGAACAATTAAAATTTGTAGTATGTGGTGATAGAATCACACCCAAAAGGTTAATCATAAAGATCCCATTTGAGATAGTCTACAACACCCAAGTTAATCCTCCTTCCTCTTCATTTAAAATTATCATTGTATTAATTCATGCAGAAACTTGGAGAGGAAGAAGTAATTGATCCTTATGTAGTAAGCATAAACTAATTTGTTTAACTTGATGAGATTAGAAGAGAATCTAACCAAAGGCACATAAATTTCAAGGAAAAACTAAAAAATATATTTGACAAGAAGGTCTTCCCAAGAAGTTTTTAGATTAGAGAGTTGGTGGTATTATGGGACAAAATGCATGAAGATAAGGGCAATCACAAAAAATTTTAAGCTCTTTAGATGGGACCTTACTCCATATATGTTAGAATTGGGTGGGTACATATTTTTCTTAAGAGATTTGGATGATGAATTACTTGAGTTGTTTGTCAATGTCAAACATCTAAAAAAATTCTTGGATTTAGTGTATCACAAATCATTCCATATCTATAGTTTATAGTCTTTCCTCTATTTTTTTGTTCCCTTGTTTGTTTTGAATTTCCTTTGTCCATTTTTGTTTTCCTTGAAATGTTTTTGTAACTCGTTTCATATGAAATTTCAAGTGACCAAGTGTTTACTCATTTGAATTTGTTTCCCAATGGATATGCATTTGGTCTACTTCCATGAGTTCTTATATGGTTCTTTGGATACCCATTCATAGTGTCCAACCCTGAGCTAAATCCGATGTTGGTGTCCATTTTGATCCCCTTATCTCTTGGCACCATATTTGCAATACATTTCAAAACATGTTGAAGTGATCTCACCATTTTCCTATTTTTTCCCTTTGTTCTGCAAATTGTTTGGTGGTTCCTTGATCCTCAATTTTATGTTTGTGTCGTGATATGACCCTATAATGTGGATTTGCACTTACATCTTGACTTTCCTCTGGTTTTTATGATTTCACAAAGTTACAATGTTCCATGAATTTCAAGAAGTATTATTCTGCATATTGAAGAAAATGTAGTCTTTGTTGGGTTTTAAGAAAAACAAAGAAGCCACAAAAGTCAGAGGATAGTGTTCCACGGACTAGAGGAACTTGCATAGGAAATATATGGAATAAAGGGGTGAAAATACATAGTTTTTTGCGGACTTGATGATTATAGTGTTCCATGGAATTTATCAATTCCATAAAATAAAAGGGTTTAGTTTGCTGAATAGAATCCACAATGCCTAGAGAGAATGCCACAAGGATCTGTGAAGTAGAGAGAAGGAAGTTAAAATACGACCAAGTGTGGATATTGTGGAATAAGGAACTTAATGTTCCATAGCTTTATCAAGGTTTAGTGTTCTTTGGAGTTGAAAAAATGTCACGAAAGAAAGAAGTAGGGTCGCAGGGAAAGGATGGTGCATAACTAAGGAATAAGACCTTCACAACATCAACGAAGGGCACGAGCATTTATGGCATAATGATGAAATAATAGTGAATGTGGGAGAGTATCAAATAGTTAAGTGTAGAAAATTGGTAAACATATGGGATAATGAAATTTTATGTTTCCTAGACATCAAACACTAAATGTTCTATGGAACTATTAAAGCCACAAAACCAAAGAATATCCACACATCAAGGAAGACCTCGTGGAAAGAGAAAAATTTATGATAGACCTAAAAGATCAAACAAAAATCATGGCATGACATGAATACTCAAAAATCTGTGAAGGAAAGGAATATTATCCTGGAATCTGCTAAATAATGGAGTTTTAAGCGGAATGGTTAGGTTTTCCATTTTCTCATAACTTTTCAACTCATGCATACATTTCACCTCAAATCAAATGCATTGGAAACATCTTAGAGAAGGCTTTCCAAATAGATCCATTTTATAGAAAATTGTGAAGAAATTTGATATTTTTTAATGGTGGAAGTTTTGGTAGTTGTACATAATTTTTAGTAATCAAAATGGTTTAAGATGTTTATTATTTATCCTCCTTCACCTACGGATGCTTCTTGAAGAATAATATGCCTCTTTGGCCCCCAAAAAATGAAGAATGGATAATCATAGCATCAAGAATTAGACACTTGACAATTCCAAATTCATGTATCTTCCTGATTACATGGTTCTTCATTGATTTTCCCCCTAAGCACACAAATCACTAATTAACATACTCTCGATCCTTGGATTGGAATCTATGTGATATTATTTTGGGATCGAGACATTTTGGTATAAAAAGTGAAGGATTATCTTCATAAACTCTAATCTTCTGGTAGGTTTTGGATGGAGCTTGTGAGGTTTCTTCTTTAGAGTGCATATTTCTATTTGTGAAGTGGCCTTGTAGAGAATTGGGGACTTGTGTTTGTCATTTGTAGGTTCATTAAGGTGGTTTCTATTGTACGACCATTAATAAGATTTAAGACTCATTATTACATGTTTCCCTTGCATCCTTTTCAAAAGAACATACACAACTTTTGTACCATGTATAATTTTGATATTTCTTCTTATAAAAAAATTTAAAATCAATAAATTTCCATTCTCCTATGTAATTATGTGTTGATCATGCCAAATAACTACTAAGAAGCATTTTACAATTGATTGTTTGATTAGGAATTAAGGGTTTTTTTCATTGTGGTGTTACCTTGCATCATTAGCTTCAATCATAAATTTCCTTTCTGTAATTTTTGAACATGTGTACTTGTTTTCCTTAGGGTGTCCTCTGGTGTCATAAATTTTGTATGAGTGCATGAGACTTCATTCTCAAGTGTCTGTGTTGGGATTTCAAGAGTTTTTTTGTATTTTTTACCTTACTTGGGTGTCCACAAGGGTAAATAACCTTTGAAGGGTGATTTTTCTATGATTGTAGGTTTAAATGCATGATTAAGTGTTGGAACAAAATGGTTAGTGTAGCTACTTCCTCTCAGTGGCCCCCTTTCCTACCATTTTCATCCCCTTCCTTTTCAAATTACACTATCTTTATATCTCACCCCTTGTAGATTTCATCACTCATTTCTTATTCAACATGATAGTTACCTATAAACTCAACATCATGTGCATATTTTGAATGGGTTTGATATGATCTATGAAGTTTAGCATCTCGAGTATCATTTCACTCTGAGTTATCAACCGATTTCTTCAAAATGATGCTTGTGATCATATTAAACATATATTTAGTGGCTTATGTCTGATGTATCAAATGTTTGTAATGCTTGTGTGACCATTATATTGAATGATAATTACAATTTTTGTTGCATTTGATCTCAAATTGAGGTTCTAAAAAGTTGATGGTTTGAAATATAGTATCTCCATCCCCTTTCAATCCACCCCTTAAGTCATCTCACCTTGGTTCAGGCATAACCATGAAGTAGCAGGTGAACAACCACACCCTCAGTAAAGTACCTACCTGTCATCCCTACAAGGCTTGATCATGAGGAGAAGATAGATCCATCCTCAGATATAAATAAAAAATCAAGAGTTTATCTTCCTCCCTTGCTTCCTCATGCAAATATGCATTTCATTATTATTTTGGGGTTGTTAGATTGGGAAAAAATAGCCACCACATCAATACTTTAGAGGTTTTTCACATCTTTACAAATCCTCATACATGGGAAAACATATTTTCTTTTCAGTTGCGCACTCAAATTCTTCATCGCACATACCTCAAAAGAGTGACAAACATATGAGGTTTATTCTACATTTCCAGCAGACGTAAGCATTTTTGGACACAAACATATGCATAGATAGAAATAAATGATTTAAAATTGGACTCAAATATAGATATCCAGTAAAATCTATATAGGGTTAGAATTGTACAGATTGGTCAGGATTGTACAAACAATTTTGACCCTACTATAGGTTTTTTCCCAAGAGAAATTTTCTCCAAATTTTCTAGTAGTTCTATATTTTTCACCATTGGCACAAGATTTTTATATGAGTTTTACTCAAATTGACTCTTTTTGGAAAAAACAATTAGGGGGCATGAAGTATTTCTCTCTCTACAAGTACTCAACTTCATTTTTATTTTCAAACATATTTGGGGGAATGGGTATCTTTTCTCCAGTCAGATTTCAAAATGTATCATTTCTACTTGGTTATGTAGCACATGGGGAGAGTATGGGACATTTATTCTCTTTTCTATTGTGTGTCCTAATTTACAAATTGGGCTTATATCCATTTACAGTGGTATTGTTCTCACTGAAAAATAGCACCATCTAATTTTTCATGAATGAATGGATAAGCAATCAAGGTTTTAGGGTAACATGGGACTGTTTCTCAAGTGATGGGACTTACTACTTGAGATACACCTCCAGATAAGGTTAGTTCCTCTACCTATTCCTAATGTTAAACTACTCCTAGGGGAGGAAAGGAAACTATCTAATCCTACTCTAGTAATCCAAGGGACCAAAGGAGGAGAGAGATGCATGAAAAGGGTAAATCCTAAGCTAACATAGGTGATAACACCAAGAAGAGGGGGAAATACACTCTCAAATGAGTGGAAATGGGAGGAAAATAGAGGAGAGTGAAGACATGAGTGACAAAATCCAAAACAACATTTGAACTCTCATTTTCATAGAGAAAAACAAAAATAACCCTACAAAAGAGAGTAGACATGCACAACATACCACAAATGCAATAGAGAGGAAAGATAACACAATAAAACACATGATAGGGTATAGAGTAGCCACAAAACATGAATTTTATTGCTTCAATGAGATGCACAGTCCATTACAATGGAGGTGGAAGACAAAGATGACCCTGTAAAAGTCTAAATCTGAGGCTTGCAACTCAAGAACACTTGTTCAACACTTTGAAATGATTCCATTGCATTATAAGAGTATTCAACCTTTACAAATGGGCATCATTTTACAATATATAGAAGAAGGGGAAGAGAGATAAGGGAAAAGAGAGGGAAAATCAAATTTATGCCTTCAACCTACCAACAACATGCATTGAATATCTGAAAATAAGCATGGGTACCCTTATTACTCCATTCTACCATGATACTTTGATTTTAAGAGAAAGAATAGGCACCATATCTCATCAAATCTAGTAGTTGAGCTACATGGAAATATATTCTTTAATGTTGGACTATCTTTCTTCTTTTCCACCCACCTAATCTCACCAAATTTTAGATTTCTATTTTCCATGGTGTAATACATAATGAGACATTTCCAACGAGCCCAAGTTTGTGAAATTTGGAGTTATAGGGTGAAAGTTATGGCCCTATAAAGTTCAGCAGCTCAAGAGAAGCACAATAGGGTTCCCTACAGGCAATGACAGCCTGTTTTAATCCTTTTTTACACTAGGGCTGATGGATCAGTTGATCGAAGGAATGAGGGAAGGAGGAAATTATTCCATCTATTCTCATGGGGAAAAACTTAATCGATTCACCTGAACTTCTTCCCAACACACTCCCCTACCATTTAGTTAGTCGACTTGACCATTTGGAAAACTGAAGACCCGACAAAACATTTTGTTTATCCCCCTAGTTCCCAAATTAACTGACTTATTTTCTTTCTACCCCATCTAAAAAAAATTTATCCCAACCATTCATGTGGAAGACAAGAGGCCTCGAGGAACTATTTTGTCAGTTCACAAAAGACCCAACTTGACAAACTAAACCCCCCATGCCTTCCTATGGACGAAGAAGTAATGCAAGGGAAATAGGAGGAACAAATGAACAATTCCTCATGTTCCTCCAAAGGCTAATTTGGCTGATTCACTTGCATTTTCCCCAATTTTCTTGAGATTTGGATAATTATAGAAATGGAGGAGCTTAACAATGAGGAAAGGAGTTTCCTAACACCGATTTTCTCCATTTTTTAAGTTTATACCTGCCTAAGTCCAAATGAAAATGTAAGTTGTCAAAATAGCCCCCAGGGTATATTTTGGATTATAGGTATGCTCCATGGGGTTATTGAAGGTATTGATGCATCTAATTTATTCATAGGTATTCCTCCTTATCCTCTTACAATTAAGGGTAAGATATCATATTTGTTGAATAACTTTGATGCATGGTCTTCTTCCTTGATGAGGTGTTTCAGCTCATCAATTTATTAGTCCTTCTCTTCAGCATCATGTGTTGGGTTTGGTACACATAATGCATAGAAATATTCTCAACACATTTTGGGGTAATCACCCACATTTCTTCATCAAAGTTCAGTAAATCCAAAATCTCTAAGGTACAAGAATGGGAGTACATTCCCTTCACAAAATAAATAGGTGTATTCCTTCCATGTTTTGCATATTTTTTAGCATTTCTTGTTACACATTTCTTTACATTATTTTCTATATATTTTGAATTAAAATTCAATTTCCTATCTTGGGCATTGAATACACTCTATATTGAAGGTTTCATCTTTAGAGCATGCCAACACCAACACAATAGTACACTGTAAAAAAAAGTTACTACGAGTGAATACAAAGTGTGTCTACACACTCAAGTACATTTTCCTTTTGAGCATTTTATTTTAAATTTCATACTTAAGGGGGAACAAATATAGAAACTCAAATTTGGTAAAGTGACACTACTGATCTTTTCATTGCACACTTGCATGGACAAATGCACTCTCCTCACTCTTGCTTAACATGCCTGATATCACTTCATGTACTTGTTTATACTTGCACACCTCTCTATCACCAATTTCTAGAATTTAATTACATAAAATACACCTAGAAACAATCATGCTTAGGCCCATAAATTCAAAATATGATTTTCTCCCTTTGATCTAAAAAAACATCAGTTTTGGTTGGTTTGTAAAATTATAATATCAATCCTATTGTACAGTTTTGATATGTTGTGCATTAATTCTTTCAATTTCATCACATTCATATGAATAAATACACCCCTTTGGTCAGACATTCATGTCATAACAACATTCAAGAGCATTTATAAGTAAGTAAATAACTCATTTAAGAGAACTAACACTTTATGAACTCGTGAAAAAGCAAGCACTAAAGACACCCAAATCTCACTAAACATTGAAATAAATCATGCACATAAATTAGGGCAGATCCCTCTACTGGTCTAAAGTATACTTCTAGGTTTAGGATTCTCCATTATAATCATACAAGAAATAAAAGTGACCATTCCCAAGTATTTGAGCGAATGTGAAACTCAAGCAAGGCATTGTCAAAGCACAATTGTCAAATTTTGACTGCACTACAATAGATATCACATGCTAGGAGAATGATGTGTGGTTTCAATTCTCTTCAGAGTAGTGCATACATTGGAGGTGCATAAGGTGCCCACAACCCAACTAATTTTTTTTTGCATGAACTCCTTTCACTAAGGATTTGAGGATTTAAAAAGAGTTTACATAGCAATTTTGAAAGTGAGAAAAAAAGATCGACATACAATAACACACATTTCTAGGTAGGTAAAGAACCCAAAAAGTTACAAACCTATATTCCAAGTAGGTCCAAGACCATACAAAAGGGTTAGGAAAATACAGAAGATATAAAATGAGTTGTACGACTTTGACCAAGCTTAGTTTTAGGTTATAGTTTCATTAACGAAGCATTTCCAATTCTAGATCTTCATATTCATGTACTCAGACCACCCAGACTCTTCCATATCCACACATAATCAATTAAATACACTCTCTCCTTTATGATTTTGGCATTTGTCAAGTATTTAGTCAATTTGAAAAGTGTTATTATGATTTTTCAATTAATGTTGGAAGTTATTTAAATCATAACATCCACCTGTAACATTTTTATGTATGTTAATTAAGACAATCTTACATTAAAAAGGGTGAAATCACTCAAAAATTGAAATCAATCATCATCAAACATATCATATCCTAATCCTGACTTATCAGAAAGTAATTAATATCCTAGTTGTATGGGTTTAGGAGTGCCTTACTCAAATTTATCTAATTATAAGACCTTCTAACCTTGTCTAAGTAAAAATTTGATAACGAATTGAGGTTTTGACATATACTTGATGTTAGCAATGAATTTAGATTTAGATATGTTCATGGTGTTAACAAGTAAAATGGAAGAGGTTTGATATCCTTTGTGGAAAAATTATGTGTTGGTATGAGGGATACCGAAAGAGATGAGAGACCCTTTGTTATTTTTGGGAAAAGAATATATCTTTTCAGTTTGTGTTGGTGAAGGTTTATCCTAGGTTGTGGGACCGGTAGGATTCTGGATAGGTTTGAGGGAGGATGGTTCCTTCTTAGTTACAATAAGGGGATATTCCTTAGTATATTCTATAGATGGAGGAAATATAAAGTATTTCATCAAAGGTATTTGAGGGAGAGACAAGATGAAGTATGGAAATTTACATTCCCCCACACTAGTAGACTGTGAGACATTCGAGATAGGAGCCTTACCTTAGTCTTGTGGTGATCAGTTAGGATCAATGGTAGAATAACTATATGAGGATGGTTGTAGTAAAGTTGGAGGTTTGTTAAATATGAGGAAGGTTTGGAAGAAAATTTGGGGGATGATGATGAACACGGGGGAGTATCAGTATTTGAAAAGACTAAAGGAGTGGTGTTGAGAATATTAGTCATGTTAGAAGAGGAAGGATGTGTTTCCAGGATGAGGCAATTGGTGTGAATTGAGTATAGGGGATAATATGGTTGAGGGTGTGTGAGGAATTTTTATAATATGTGAGTAGATCATATTTGTTACGAATGTAACAAGTAACATCATCTCATTGATATTTTATACATTGATGTAAGGTGAATATGATACATTATATTTTATGTATCTAAAGATGACCCAATAGAATTTTATATTGTGAGTCACATTCAATGGCATAGAAGAGGGTATTGGAATCCACCCTAAAGGGTAGGATTGTAAGCCTAAAGTTTCATAGGGTGTGTCATTCAATGCATGAATTTGTAATGAGGTGAAGGATAGATAAGAAAATGGAATGTGGAGGTGGTGAATGGTGGTAGATGAGATGATGTTGATACTACATCTAGTGTCAATGAGAACTCATTTAAATAATTTATACTATATTTCAATGATGATGAAAAATTCAAGGTCTCATGTGTCCACTCTGACTATGTCATGGTAGCATAATCATCATGGAGCTTAAATTCATAAAAAATGATGGGTGTTTGTAGGCACCCAAATTTTCATGGTGTTACATTGGCAAAATGGTAAAAATCCCCTATGATGATAAATTTTGTTTCGAAAGAAAATGATGATGTCTAGGTTCCATTTCCTTGTTTACAACATACTTATGTGACTTATTCTTCTTTACTTCTCAATTCCTCAGTTTTACTTGCTTCCGCAAATGCTATTCACTACTTTTCCTTAGTATTTTTCCTTTAAGTTACGTGATTTCCATAGTGGTTATGTAATTGTCGATCTTCCTAGAGCGGTGGTTATGTAATTGCCACAGTGGTTATGTAATTTCTGGTATACGCAGACTGACGGTTTTGTGAAATTTTATCAGATACTTTAACTCCCAGTTTTGTACGCATGTTGCAAGATTCTCAGTTCCTTTTGCACACATTTTTCAACCATTTCTCTTGATTCTAAGTTTTTTGGATGCGTATGGAATTCCTCTTCCTTACTTATTATTCTTAGAATGTTGATTTCCCCTTCCTCAAATGATCTGACACTTTTTGATTGCCAAATGTGTTGGACTTCTTCCATATTGTTTTTTTATAAGAATCAAGATTTTTCCTGAAGTATTGGTTGGAGATTCTTGATTTTGATTACGTTGTTACTCTACTAAAATCCTACTAGAAATTACACAAACAACTCAGTTTTTTCTTTATTTCTCTTTTGCTTATGTTTGTTACCATTATACCTATAACTAGTCTGCTCCAGCATCCTTCTTGTTCTTTATTTTCTTCCATAACTAGCACAGCTTCGTGGACCAATTGGATTCATCTCTAGAGAATAATTTAAGGGGATAACGAGAAGAACAACCACATTTAAACACTGTCACTATTATACATATCTAGGTTGGGAGTGTTATTAAATTTCTTTAAATATTAGTCTAGATTTAAATTTGTCTTTAAACCAATAATTTGTTTCAAGAAAGTAGAATTAGCAAGTTATTCATTTCCTCTAAGTAGTGTTTGCTGATATTTCCTTCACAACTTATCCCTATGGATTTTCCTGAGAAAGGATTTGGAGGAAGTTTTCGTGTACAGTACTTATTCATTTTTTTCATTTAAAAACACTTGTAGCTTTCATTTTATTTGTTAATTAGATTTAACATGCACGCGAATAAGGCTTCCATTGAAAAATTCCTACCTACTTATCCTTGTGGATCTGCAAGGGAAAGAAGCTTGAGGAAGCTTCTGTGTCTATAGCTATTGTTGTATTTCTTCACAAGTTAGCTTTTCTCTGTAATCCATTGTTTTACTGGGGAAGTCTCAGGGAAAGATTAAATTTCTTATGAGAAGCTTCATTTCTTCCTGTGGTTCCGAGGTGAGGCAATTAGAAGAAGTAGAATCCAAAATTATAAATTGGAAAAGATTTGTGTTTTATTAGATTAGGCTTCATATTCAGCAATAGAGGAATAGCCACATCCATCTATTCCCTATTTATTTTATTTTAACATAAAAGTAAATTTAATTTAATTTATAAGTAATTTTATTTGTTTGTAGGTTTCTTTATTTTATTTCTAGTAAACAAGAAAACCAAAAAACATAGTTTAGAAGTAATTTAGATTTATTTTACTTGTCTACATTTAAAAGCTTCTTTGAAAATACCAAAAAAGCAAGTTATTTTATTTTTTTGCTTCTTTGATTAAATAGATGCAATCAAATTTAATTTAATTAAAGATGAATTAATCAAATTTGTTTAATTTAGATTTGTTTTCTTTGTTTATTTAAAGATAGGAATTTAGATTAATTAGATCTGGAATTAACAAAAAACCCTTGTTTCCATAACGACCTAGGTTACCCAAACTTAGCTTTATTCTCCTTTAGTTTCTTACGTGTTTGTTTGTTTCTGTGGTTATTTATTTTGTGCCCACATGACCATTCAAGGTTGATGACAACGAAGACATATATTTTATGACCCAACCATGACACAACCCAACATAGATACTTGTTTGACAGACATTGACCAAGGTTTAAGTCATCTTATCTTTAGAACCACCCTAGTCCCACCTATCATTATTCAACAACTAATTTATTTAAATGACGAGGTAGATATTGCTAAGGATTTTTGGTCAAACCAGCCAGGTAGAGACTAGATTTGTCCTTACCCCATCATTTGTCATATCTTCATGACCCTCTTTGGAGATGAATGCATAGACGATGAAGGACAATTCCCCCATGTTACACAACCAAGTAGAGTCTTATTAGGTTCTAACAATATTGACTGTAACTTGTGTACGGTGATCATCCTTGATCATAGCATCACCCTTGAGCAAGTAAGATAGGCGTTTATTTCCTGTAATGTTTCTAATAAACACCCATATTTTTAGTTGAGAACATTATGTTACAAAAAATTCTTGATTTCATCTTCATCTATGAGACCTACCTATTATTTATCCAACATATTACCATCCCATCCAATTGGCATTGTATGCTAAGACAAGGTTGTGTGAAAATTTACAAAATAAAATTGAAGCATCCTAATAAGGAGGTTCCTTTCGATCTTCTCTATTTACTCAATTTTACATATTGTTCTACTTAATGTTAAAACCATAGAAAATCATGCCAAAAAGGATATATATTCATATTTAGAGAGTATAACAATATGCTCATTGTAAAACTACTCTAATGGGAATCTTCACACCCAATATTGATGATATATATGGCCTCTCTAAATATATTTAGGATTTCATAAAAATATCCATTCACTTATACATTTAGCAAAATGAGGTAACAATAAGGTCTATGGGCCAATATAAACTATTGGGTGAAGGACTTTAAATATAATTTGGAATTATATGATTCTTTTTAAATTAAGAAATATATGGGGGTGGCCTCTCTATTTATAGAACTTCCAGGCTTATCCATCTTATCTCTAAGATAGGATAAGAAATCCACTCTGACGAATCATATTCCATACCTTAACTCTTATCTGTACATGTAAGCTTATCTGTTAAGATAAGATAAACCTTATCATTTTACATGGGTTCCACATTTTTAGACTTTTTACAAATAAAATACACAAAATATTTATGACCTCACTCCTTGTCTTTATTACCAATATAATATTTTTAATTCCTAATCATGTAGACCCTACTTCTCTAATTACCTAAACTTTGACATTTTAACATTACCGGACCACTTACGACAAATATTTACTTTTTACAACATTCCTATTGTACTTTGACTGTTACCGTACTCCACATTATTGGCGGCACCGTACTGACGGCGCCATTATCTTCTATCAGACGCTACTACTAATTATACTTAACAACATCCTATTCCTAATACATACATTAATGAAATAGAAATTACGGAGGAAAATTTTAGTGTCGACAGTCACGTGTGTCTACGAGTCACATGTTTATTCTCAGGCGTACCGAAAAGAGTTTGCGAGAATCGAATCGGAAATGAGGCACCATGAAGTATTTGCACTCTAATGGAATCGTGATAGCTCCAGCGATAACAAGGAAAAGTGATCAGTAATGGAAGAATTTTCTCAACAGAAACAAATCTTGCATAGAGGAAAGACAACGGAGTGTCTTGGCATGCTCATAAATGAATAGAAAAGGGGTACATATAGGGTGTTGTGTAACCCTAGTGCATGACACACATGAAACCCTAAACCTAACCCATGTGAGATGACCCTCCAACATGAGAGGAGGACACATAGGATAACTCACACTGACACCCCCTTCATCAAAGCTAGGGTAGTGGCTATGATGAGTTAGATGGAAGAGGAAGACACTCCTAAACAACTAAGAAAGATGTACCAATGGGGCCCGGCAACTAAAGGCCTGATAAGGTGCCCATATACAAACACAATCTTCCTAGAAGAAGAAGAATAAAAGGACTACATAGATCGAAGAAGATAGGTAGCTGCAAAAGACCTCACCCAAAGAAGAGACCGTAAGTGAAGAAACTTCATCTCATTGAAGGGCTTGGTGAATAAATATGCAATCTGATCAGCTGTCTAAATGTACTGAATGTCAATGATACCATCATGAATAAGCTCCCGTATGAAGTGCATATGGATCTCAACGTGCTTCCTCCGCTGATGTTGAACTAGATTTCTACAAATAGAGATTGTGCTCGTGTTATCACAGTAGATAATGGTAGGCCACTAAAAGTGGATGCCAAACTCTATCAGAATGCCTTGTAGCCAAATAGCTTCTGTGGCAGCGTTAACTACTCCTCTGTATTCTTCCTCTATAGATGATATCGCAATTACATTCTACTTCTTGTTAGACCAACTAATAGGACCCGAACCAAGAGAGAAATTGTAGCCAAAAGTAGATTTTTGATGATCTAAGTCACCAGCCCAATCAGAATCTATGAATCCAATTAATTCAATATCAACTCCTCCATGATAGTGAATGCCATCAGCATAAGTGCCACAAACATAATGAAGGATACATTTAGCTGCTTTCCAATGCAGCTCATGTGGCTCCTACATGAATCTGGACATGATCCCAATAGCATATGATAAATCCAGTCAAGTGTGAGTCAAGTAAATCAAGATCCCCACCAACTGTCGATAAAGAGTACCATCAACAAAGGGAGTAGAGCAATCTAAAACCAACTTAACCCCAAAAAGAAAAGGAGTAGAGAAGACTTGCAATCAGACATCTGAAACCGAGCTAGAAAATCAAGAGCATACTTAGGTTATGAAATCAATATTCCCGAGTCAGATTGTGAAATTTTGATCCCAAGGAAGTAATGAAGCAGACCTAAGTCAGTCATGGAAAACTTGTTGGCTAAGGCGATCTTCACAGAATCAATAATAGAGGAAGAGTTGCTTGTGATCAACAAGTCATCAACATATAGAACAAGAATGAGTATGGAGTCATCTTGTCATAGAATATAAACATTTGGATCAGAGTGACACCTAGTAAACCCTTATGTAAGTAATAAGGAGTCCATCTTGGCATACTAAGCCCGAGGGGCTTGTTTAAGGCCATAAAAAGACTTCTTTAACTTACAAACGAGGGAGGAATCTTGGACATAACTCGGAGGTTTTTCCATATAGATCTCTTCCTCTAGGTCACCATGAAGGAAGGCACTCTTAAAATTCATTTGATGGACTTTCCATCTATTTACTGCAGCAATGGCTAGGGTCGGTCAAACAAAAGTCATCTTCGCAACCGGCGCAAAGGTTTCTATATAATCAACCCCAACTATCTAGGAGAAACCCTTAGCTACTAATCATGCTTTAAAATTTTCGACGTCTCCATCTACTCCATACTTTTTTTGGAACACCCACTTACACCAAATGATTTTTCTTCCTTTTGGAAGAGTGGTGAGATCCAAAGTATCGTTCTTCATGAGAGAGGAATACTCCTCATCCATGGAAGAATCCCACTCAGGAATACTAGAAGCCTCCCAGAAAGACTATGGATCAAAAGCAGAGGCGAAGAAAGAGTGGGGTCCAACGAAATCTGAGCGAGTACGTCTCATATCTAAAGTATCTCCAACTAAATCTCTAGTACTTTGCAAAGTTTTCCTGGCCCAAAGGGGACCAGGAGGATCAGGCTCAGAGTTGGAAGATTCTTCACTTGAGTGAGAAGGGACATAGTCCTCATCATCACTACTATTAGAATTAGAAGACTCAAAGATCTTATGGTCAGGAGGATCGAAAAGAGGAGCACACTCAACAGTATCATCATATGATGAGTCAGAATCTGAATCAGCGAGCTGAAGAACCTCAATAGGTGGAGAAGTAGAAGTCGAAGAAGACTCATCGAACTTAACACTTCTCTCAATATACAGCTCATGAGAAGTAGGATTCATCAATCGATATCCCTTCACGCCATCAGGATACCCTATAAAGATACAAGGTTTGGATTGTGGTTCTAAAGCCTTGCGTTTCTTCTTGGGAATCCGAGCCATAGCCTTGGATTTGAAGACTCGAAAGTGCTCAACATTAGGCTTGTGTCCAAACTAAGCTTCAAAGGGTGTCATCCCTCTTACTGCCTTTTGTGGAACACGGTTCTGAATGTAATTTGCACAATTCACTGCTTTTGCCCAATACTGTGGAGGAAGAGACTTCGAGTGAATCATACAAGTGGCCATCTCCTTCAAAGTATGGTTCTTTCTTTCTGCAACTCCATTCTGCGAAGGGCTATAAGAAACTATATGCTGCAAAGAGATCCCTTTAGAAGTATAAAAATCCATGAACCTATTGTTTACATATTAACCTCCATTGTTAGTTCGAAGAACCTTGATAGACTGTTCCGCCTATTTCTCAGCAAGAGCCTTAAAGTTCTAAAAATGTTCAAAGACTTCAAACTTAAGCTTAAGAAAATATACCCAAGTATATCGTGAATAGTCATCAATGAAGGTTAGCACATAAAGAGCTCTAGTAAACGAAGGAGAAGGAAATGGACCAGAAACATCAATGTGAACAAGATCCAAAGGACGAGTGGCTCTCCAGGCTTTTCCTTTGTCATAGTTATTTTCAGGATGCTTTCCAAGGGTACAACCCTCACAAAGACCCTTAGAAAACTTGATGCGAGGTAACCCGTTGACCATTTCATTTTGACTCAATTGTTCAAGGTAGCGATAATTTAGATATCCAAAACACTCATGCCATAGCCTACTAACCTCATTTGCATGAGTGAGCAAGGTAATGGGAGAAGGTGTACAACCGTGAATGGTGATCTACCTTTCCCTCAGCCACTGTAGTGTCATTTTTAAGCTCACGAATAATCACCAAGTTAGGACCAAATTCCACTCGCATTCCTTCACCAAGGTGAGTAATTTGGTAAACTGATAGGAGATTAGTAGAGAGATCAGAAACACTCAACACTTGGTTAAATGTTCTCCCATCCATCTCTACTGATCCACTACCAGAAACTGACATTGTTGTGTCATTACCCATTGTGATTTGGGACATACCACAAGGTTTGATGTTAGAAAACTCAACATGCAAAGAACCCATATGGTGCAAGGCACCGAAATCTATAATCCATGTCAATGAAGGAGCAACTCTGGCTACAAGGGCCTTTCCTTTCTTCTTATCATTTTTAGTGCCTTTTGATGCAGAAGACTCGGCCTTCAGAGCACTTTGTTTTATGGATTTAGGAACACTTATTTTATTCTTCTCAAGTAAATGAGATAAGTGATCAATCTATTTCTTAAAATAGTGTTTCTTGTCGTAACCAGGCTTCTTGCAATAGGAACACAAATACTTCCTTTTCTACGCCTTAGGCTCAGAAGTCGAAGTGTTTGTGTCATTTTTAGGTTTGATCTTGGTTTCTTTCTTAGGTTGATCCTTAGTTTCTTTCTTCTTTTCAGTCTTCTTTCCCTTGCTAGTACTTGCTACAAGGGCATGTGACTTGGACTTGAGAGACCCCATTTGAATGAGTTTTTCCTGTTCTCGTATGAGTTGGGATGAAAAACAGTCAAAGGAGGGCATTGTCCAAGTATCGCCCAAAGCAGCTTTTGTAGCATAGAAAGTTGACACGAAGACAGAATATTCAGGACCTAGCTTAGAGAGAATCGACAAGATTAGTTGAGAATCTTTCTTTTCTACTTGACATCCTTTTAACAATAATCTAATTTGGACAAATTTTAAGAAGAAGGCTTGTAGGTTTTCAAAGTCATTAGGATTTAACCCTAGTAGTTCGTTTTCCAACTCATGCGCTCTCATGTCATCTAGTTGTCCAAACATCACATCCAGCATTTTCCACGTAGATTTAGGTGTTTCGGATGCCTCAATGTGGAAGAGCAAGTCAGGGGAAATGGACATGTAAAGAAGACCTAAAGCTTCATCACTACGATTTAACCACTTAGATTTTTCAGGTTTGTCATCTGGTTTAGTCTCAGTTCCCATGGTGATGCGGTATAACCCTTTACCCCTTAGTTTCATTATTATTTTTTATCTCCATTCGAAAAATTTGAATGGCGTAAGAAAAGGAATTGAAAGTGCATCCATAGTGAGAGAGACAGAAAGAAATGTAGAAAAGAAACACAACCAACCAGGACAATAACAACCCACATGCTTTAGGCACTTTATAGTTTAGTGAGTTGATTACAATCGGGTCTGTGCGTGTGGTTTGAAACACTTGGTAACTCGTCTTGCAATTAGCGTAATAACACGCAAGAGAGGAGACCACAACAGTGTTTCGTGGAGCGCAACAAAAAAGGAATACCGTAAACAAGCACAAGCAAAAAATAGAAAGGAGGCAAAAGCCAACCCTGGTGGTGAGCAAAAATGTCTCACATCATAAAAGGAAACCCCCTTGCTGCAGACTGTGGCGGACGCACTCACTAGTCACAAGCAATAATAAGGGTCAAATACAAGGTTTGAGAACTCAAGGAGTTCAGATAGACTTCAAAACACCGGAAAAGAGCTTGGAAGGAAAGGAGGTGCACGAAGTGTCACTGCAAACTTAAGCGCATGATTAGTGAAAAAAATAGACAATAACCCCTAAATGTTATCATTTGGAAACGCCCAATTTTACTATTTTGAGAGCTATTGGAGTTTTTAATAAAAATGATAAAGAGTTTATTTGAGAGACAATTGTTAATATAAATCGAAAAAAAGAGATAGGTTATTTTGTAATTAATAAAAAATAGATTTAAGCAAATTAAATCTAATTAATTACAAAAACTAATTAATATGTAAATCCTAATTAAAAATAAAAAAGGGACTTTCCTTCTTTTGGTTTAAAAAACAATTTTTAAATTAAAAGAAAGAAATCTAAAAAAACAAACTTTTCTAATTTTAAAATTTTTGAGTTTAGATTAGAAAGAGTTTAGATTAGAAAGAAATCAATTTAAAAAACATGAGAAAGAAATCTAAAAAAACTTACTAAAGAAATTTAAACTTTCCATGTTTTTGTTTAAAAAGCATGAGTTTGCTTTTTTTTTAAAACAAACTAAAAAAAATGGAAAGTATTTAAACTTACTAAACTTACTAAGTTTCCTTACTTACCACGTATTGATGTTTAGATTTAGAAGAAGAATTTTAAACTTAAAAAACACTTACCAAAAACGCCACAGCCACATATTCACTTGCCTGGCCGCGTGAATGAAAGAAAAACAGGCCGTAACCCGTGTAAAAAAAATGGTGCATGGTTTTTGTTTGGAAATGTATTCTTTTGCTTGCCATATCCACGTATTCTTTTACTTGGAAACCCGCATGGGGGGGCAGTGTGCAGGGGGAGCAGTGCGGCAGGAGGGTAGGACGGCAGGGAGGCCGTGGGAACAAAAGAATGGCAGCAAAAAAGAACACAAAGTAGATGAACTCCCAGATAAAAATGCCCACGAACTAATTCCCTGATAAAAATGAACTCCCAGATAAAAGAGGCGGACCATGGAAGAAGAATGTTGTTTGGAGTAAAAAAAAACGCAGTGATCTTGATTGAGTTTGGAGAACAGTTTGAAGATCCTCCTAAAAAATGCCACAGCAACAACTCGAAACCACGAACTTGCCAGATGAACTCCAAGCCACAAAAAGAATATTGTATTCTGCACAATACCAAAAAACAGAAAGCCAAAAAACCACAGAGATCTAAAAAAAAAATCACTTCTATTTTAAAATTTTATTAAAAAAGAAATAATCTCTATTTTGGCTAAAAAGGGCCAGATTTAGTTGTAGATAGCTAAATGTGGCTGTAAATACCCTGAAACCTCCAGGAATGCCTGCACAAGTATAGTTAATAGGCACAAAAAATAGACACAACTTTCCAAGAAAGCTTGTTAGGAAGATTAGCAAAAATTCCAGAAAATAGTGATCAAAAATTTACATGCAGAGTAGAAAAAATGAAACCAAAAAAAAGAGTAATCGCAACTAAAAAAATTGAGTGCACGTTTACCCAATCTCAGCTCTGATACCATGAAAAGATTTTGTGAGAATTGAATCAGAAACGAGGCACCACGAAGTAGTTGCACTCTAATGGAATCGTGATAGCTCCAGCGATAGCAAGGAAAAAGTGATCAGTAATGGAAGAACTTGCTCAACAGAAATAAAGCTTGCATAGAGGAAAGACAACGGAGTGTCTTGGCATGCTCATAAATGAATAGAAAAGGGGTACATATAGGGTGCTATGTAACCCTAGTGCATGACACATATGAAACCCTAAACCTAACCCATGTGAAATGACCCTCCAACATGAGAGGAGGACACATAGGATAACTCACACTAACACATACAATGTCATGTAAGAAGTTTGAATAAGGCCTATAAAGGTATAGAAATAATTGGGTTCTTGTGTGTATATTTCAATAGATTCTATGACATCCTCAAGGGATTCATGATGTTTGATAACTTATTGTAAGATTTCATACATGGAGGACTTAGTTGGTGTGGTTTTTATCTAGCTAATCAACATGAGCACAAGCCTTTGAGTGGGATTAGGATATGGATACAATATAAAAGGTGGTAGTTGATTATGGTGGGTGGTTAGCGAGGGTACTATTTTTTATTGTGAGTGCAATCTGTATGGCACCAATGAACCTTTTTGTGAAGAAGATTGGTTATTTCTAGTAACATTGTACAAGTTGTGTTAGAATCTAGAGGAAGTGGGTTCTTAAATACATCCAAGTTCTGATTGTTTGGTGTTATAATATTTTCCACTTAGATGCCTCTATTATATATTAAATCCTCTATGAGGTTTTATAGTTGTTAACACTTATATGTGGTGCATCTAACTATTTAGTGGTAAGTGCACTATTCATTAGGCTCATGTCATAAGGGTTTTGGTGCATTTGGATTCTCTGTTTGAATTTCCAGAAACAACATCATCTGTGCATCCAACATTTTTTGAAGTATGGTGGAATTTTTTTTATTAGTAGAGTAAATTGACAATGAGTTTGGAAAAGGCCTTGGGATAAGGAGGAATCTTATTGTTCGGCTCTTAATTATGCATTATTGGGAGTTTGAATGTTGTAGATTAAGGTATTGTTTGGGATTTATTAGTAGGGGTAATGGTTTTTTAGATTGGAGCACATCCATGTTAACTTGTGTCAGTTTGTTCAAGAATTTGGAGAATTCAATTTTGTTTAGTTTAAATTCTCCATTGTTGACATGAACGTCTTCAATGCATGTAGTTGTTAATATAACTTCTTCAAATGAGAGGAATTGTTAGATTTGTAGTACGTAGGATATTTGTTTAGCACAAATCTTTGCTAAAATATATGTCAAATCTAGTTAAGGAAAGGGAAATGAAATCTCATGGATGACAACACACCATCATGCCAAATATTTTATAATAGATTCATCGTCAAATTTCTTGATATTGTATAAGTCAAACAAAGTAATATTTTTATGACGTTAATGGAGAAATGATCAAGGAATCAATTGGTTAGTTTAAAGAATAAATATTGTGTTGTTGTAGGCATGTGTACCAATATAAGGCTTATCTCAATAGTGGAAGGGGGAATATGCACATTATGAGGATTTCATCATGGCTAAAGAGGTATAAATCATATTTAAGCATGCACTGATGATATTTTGGATCCTCCTTACTTTAAAATTATTCAAATCTGGGCATATTAAAGTGAGGTTGATATTATTGAATAGGAACCATGGGGTAGATTGGTTCATTATAAAGGTGGTTATATATTAGTTTAGGGTTTCCATCTCCTTGGATTTGTAGTTCTAGGTTATGTATTTGATCCATTAGTTTTTGATCCACCATGTGATGTTGTTAGAAATGGTGAGTGTTGAGAGGTTGTGTAGAAGAAGAATAAAAGTTGTAATTGTTATGAGATGAAGAGTGGTTTGGTGATGGAAGTGGCGTTTGAGAGAAGGATGGAGAATATGGATTGAAATATGAGTGGGACATGAAGGAAGAAAGGTGTGGAGTGGAAAAGGTATCACTCATTTTCCTATGAATTTTTGGTTGTGAAAGTGGGGGGTACTAACAGAGAAAACAAGATGAGTTGTCAAAAGTGTAGAATGTGTGGGATCAACATGAAATGTGGATATACAGTTTGTGGTAGGGAATGTGGATTCTATTGGTTGGATGAGAAACTTTTGAAAGGTGAAATTTTAGTAAGTTTTCCTTAGGTATTCAACAAGAACCTTCGGATTATGATCCAAAATTGTTTTGATTCGGAGATTTACTAGAACATTCGGGGTCTCAGTTTTCTCTTCATTATAAATAGGATTTTTAGTGATGTTTTAAAGGGATAAAACAATATAAGAATGATTCTTTCATGTATCCAATGTGAGGTTTTGAGGTGTGAGGAGGAAGAATAATCTATTAGAGCAAATAAGAGAATGCATATTAGTAGCTTTTAAACTCGAGAGTTGGTAACAACCATGAAACAATGGGATAAAATATGAGGAATGTAAAATAGTTTTAGATGATAATGAAGACTATGATAAGACATGAATATGTAAGGGAATTCAAATGAAAACAATAATAGATAGAAAATGTAGGAGAATCACCTAAGTGATTTAGACTGATTGTAAGAAAAAATTAAAGTGTGGGGAAGTAACAAGAGGCTACACAAAAAGGAGAGATAGGGAAAATCAGACACTAAAAACATAATAGAAATTGTAGGGGAATCACTTGGTTGATTTTTACTGGGTTTACGGATCTAAGACATAATGTGTATGGAAAACAAAGGACAAATATTGGAATCTAGAGGAAGTGGGTTCTTGAATATGTTGACCTTAAGCCTCGATAGCAGTGTGATGGTTAAAAACTTCATCCTTTTGTTGAGGACATGCAAGGGAAAAAAGTAAGCTAAATTTCTTAGTGAACAGAAAGAATGTAAAATCACATAACAAGCTTTGTTCTAATCATCAATATTTATTTATATTCAAAATAGATTACATTAGTCTCACTCACATTCACAGTTCTTCTCTATTTTTTACATCTGATATAATTATGATCTACTCCACATATATCTCATCTCATGTGGTATATTATACTCGTTTGATTAAGTGCAATAAATATCTTTCTCACAAAATAATCCATAAGACACTTCTTTTGGTTATGACTCTATTGACTTTACTTCGTACTTTGTTTCTTTCTTTCTTTTATATGTGACTTTAGATTGGCTTCCATGGATTTATCCTATATTTGGAAGATTCTTCTATCTACCATGGTCTCTTCAGTCTTTGGCAGATTCTTCCTTTATCCGCATATTTCTATGTTCGGTGGGTTTTTCCTGACTTTCCATATTGTTCCAAAACTTGATGAAGAACCCTGTTAACATCATCCCTAGACTTCAAACGTTGTCTAGTCCTTAAGATAACCAAGTGATGAAGAACATGATTATTTGCATAAAGTCTCATGGGATGCACCCTGAATTAGTCTATATTCTCATTTAATTGGTTTATCATCTTGTTCTTCAAAGGTGGAATAGTATCCATCTTCTTCTTCAAATTTTTCTTGTGAGGGCCATAAAATGTCATATGTGTGATGCTCAGAGTCAGGATTGTCATCATCTAAGGTGATTACGTGGGGTGGTAATCTTCTTGCATAATATAACTTTATTGCCCTAGATTTGTGAAAACCATGTACCCATGCTTTAACAACATTGTCATATATTTCATTGGTAGATTCAATTTTTATTGAAATTTCCCCATCAGAATTAGGTTCTAATTCTCTATCAATGCTAGTAAATCGATTCATAGCATATATTCCTTGTATGTCATCAAAATATTCTTCCTTGGTGTCGTGCCAAACTTCTTCAGACCATGCGGCACTCATTACTGCTTGTAATGGTATGTGGACACGGATTCCATCCACCTCCAATGTAACTTCTTCCTATTATGAATTCAATGTACCATTGCAATCAACGAACCATTCTAAAGCTAGAATGGCATTGTATGTAGGTTTTAAAGTAACATTTTCTACAACTTCAAAATTTACAATCTTTTTTATTCCCATAAAATTGACCTCTACATTCTTTAGTACCCCCACATGTGTTTTTGTGAATCCATTTGCTAACCCAATGTAATATCTAGCAAGTTCTAAGTGAGGTCTCCCCAGCTTCTTCCAAGTTGTTTTGGACATCATATTTACATTCGCGCAGAGATCTAGAAGTAATTTTGTAATAGTAGTATCAAATATTTCAATGTCCAAGTTGGATTTGGGCCATGTTCTTTGTGTTCTAAAGATATTTCTCATTTTCTTGTTATGTCCAGCCTCAATCCGTTGGACAAGAAAACTATTATCCTCTTTATTCCAATATTTACTAAATTACTTTAACTTGTCAATAAGACCACGTTTGATGGTTAACCTTGTTATCTCTTTAAGGGAAATGATTTCATCTTCCATGAATCCTCCTGGGATTGTGCTTTCTTAACAACTACCTTGATTTTCTCGACTTCTTTGACATGAAGGTCTGATCTGATTTCCTTAAATTCCCAATCTTCACTATTGGATGAATCTTCCTCTGTGGGTAACCTAATGATCTTATTTTTCCTTGGCGTATGATCTTTCTTAGTAGCACTTCTGTTTGTTACCGCGGCTCTATATTTTAGTTCTTCACAATCGTGTTTTGATTTAGGGGATTTCCTTTTAAAATAATTATCTTTGGCTTATTCCTTTTTTTTCTCTTTTTTTGGTTTTCTCCTTGAGCTATATGATTTTTCCTTACCTTCCACTACTTTTTCCTCATCCCATAATATCTTAGTGATATGTTGAACATTATTCTAGGTGTCCTTACCTAATTATTTTGTCTTTGTGCCTCCATTTCGATAAAATTGTGTAGCTTTGGGACAACTAAATGAGTCATGTCCTCATTCGTGGTAGAATCTGACTCTGTACAATTTATGGCTAAATGTCCATTTTTCCCACATTTGTAGCAATCCATAGGTCTTCTATAAACTTTTGAATTGTTGTGGTTGTCCCTTCCTTAGTATCCTTGATATCCTTTTCCACCATGATAGTTGTTATATCCACCCCTGAATCCACCTTTATATCCTCCTTTATATCCACCTCGGTATCCACCACCATTATACCCTTGATAGTTGGGGTTGAACTTATTGCCTTGGTACCCAATTCCAAATTGAGATTGTCCACGTTGATAGTTTTGATATTGCAAAGTAGTAATTGTTGGATGCATGGGTTGTGGAATTTTTATTGTGGGTGTCGGTTGTTGTGATGGAGGTGGGGGGTTGGTCCTCAATTATGCCTAACTACCACAACCTTGCGGGTATTATAATCCTTTAAATATTCAATTGTATCAACTGAAAAGAAAGTATGCTGGTAATGATTATAGGATCCTGTAATGAAATTACTTGTATAATTCAGATTAAGAGCAATAGTAGAGCACCAAATAACACAATATTTCAGAATAATGATCTCAATATGCAATTAGAATAGCTTTGTCACTTCGAGGGGGCAACCTCCAAACCATATAACAAGACTCAAATGCTCAAATGATAATGAAATACTACCTATAATCCCCTATATATACTAGTCATATGCTATGGCCATCACCAAGGCCGACCTATTAAGCATGAGAAAGTATAAATGATATAATAAAATGATATGGTAAGCCACAAGTCAGCTACTCATATCCTAATACAATCAATAGGTTAAGGGTGTAACATGCCCTTCCCCTTAAAACCAATGTTGTCCTCAACATTGAATAATCTTGGATGTTGCTGCAGAAATCCTTCATCCTCCCAAGTGGCGTCTTCTATGCTCAGATTCTTCCACTTGATCAGATATTCCTTAATGTCTCTAGTTCTCAGCCTCTTAGTACGTGTTTGTAGAATCTTCTCTGGCTCCAAAATGATTCTTCCTTCCTCATCAAGTTCTGGTAACTCTGTCTGGGCTTCAAATTTCTGTTCAATAACCTTCTTCAGGCATGAAACATGGAATACTGGGTGTATGTGTGAAGATGGAGGCAACTCTAGTTTATAAGCAACACTGCCAATTTTCTGTAGAACCTGATAAGGGCCATAATATTTAGGAGCAAGTTTGTTTTCCTTTTTCTGTTGCTTTAGGGACATCTGTTTGTAAGGCTGGAGACGTACAAAAACCCAGTCCCCGATTTCAAAATGTCTTTCACTACGGTGTTGATCTGCTTGTTGTTTCATCTTGTTTTGTGCTAATGCTAAATTCTCCTTCAAACTAGCCAAAACCTGTTGTTGATGTTGAGTGTGTTCCTCAACATCTTTGACCTTAGTTTGCACCCTCAAGGAGGAAGTGATAGAAGGTGGATCGTAACCATATAATGCTAAAAATGGGGTCATTTGAGAAGAGGTATGAAAAGATGTGTTATACCACCATTCTGCCAGTGGTAGCCATTTAATCCACCTTTCTTGCTTATTTGATACAAAACAACGTAAATACCCCTCTAAGAATTTGTTGACCACTTCTGTTTGCCCATCAGTTTGAGGATGATAAGATGAACTGTGAGCTAGCTGAGTACCCAAACATGAAAATAAATCCGTCCAAAAATTACTTGTGAAAATAGAATCACGATCACTCACAATTATCTTTGGGGTTCCATGTAGCCTTTGAACTGTCTCCAAAAAAATAGTTGCGACTGTACTGGCTGCAAATGGATGTGATAGGGCACAAAAATGGGCATATTTTGTGAGCCTATCCACAATCACAAAAATAACATTCTTACCCTCTGAAAAAGGCAATCCGGTGATGAAATCCATGGAAACCTCCTCCCATCTCTGGCTAGGAATTGGTAAGGGTTGCAACAGACCTGGTGTCTTAATTGTTTCCCCTTTGTTCTGTTGGCACACTAAACACTCTGATACAAAATTTTGTACATCCCCCTTGAGTCCTTCCCAAAAGAATTCTCTTTTTATTCTATGATATGTCTTCAAAAACTCAGAGTGTCCTCCAACAGGTGAGGCATGTAGCTCTGCAAGAATCTTATGCTTCAACTTAGAATCTTTACTCAAGTATAACCTATCCTTGTACCATAGGACATTACCTTTCCACTCAAATTTGTTAGATGTCATAGATCCTTGCTTGATATTCTGTATTATAGATTGTGTGTCCTTATCTTGATTCCATTCCAATCTTGTTTCCTCCACCCAATCGGCCGTCAACATGGACATTCCACATAGTAAGGCATTTGCGGATGTATCCCTTCTAGACAATGCATCAGCTACTACATTTTCTTTACCTTTTTTGTATATGATTTCAAAATCATAACCTAAAATTTTTGTTACCCACTTTTGTTGTTCCTCAGATGATAAACTTTGCTCCAAAAAGTATTTGAGACTATCGTGATCAGTTTTTACCTTGAAGTGTCTACCCATGAGATATGGCCTCCATTGCTTGACTGCATGAAGAATAGCCATCATTTATTTCTCATAGACAGGTTTGAGTAGATCTTTTCCTTTGAATTGATGACTCTCAAATGCAATTGGTCTTCCTTCCTGCATTAGAACTACTCCCAATCCTGATCCTGAAGCGTCACATTCAACAATGAAGGTTTTTGAGAAGTTGGGAGTAGCCAAAACTAGGGTGCTGCACATGGCTTCCTTCAGCTGCTCAAAGGATTTAGTGGCTACGTCTGTCCAATGGAAGGCATCCTTCTTTAGCAATGCAGTGAGTGGGGTTGCTATTCTACCATATCCCCGCACAAATCTTCTGTAGTACCCTGTTAGTCCTAGGAACCCACGCAGATTTTTGAGATTTTTGGGCCTTGGCCATTCCACCATAGCTTTGATCTTTTGAGGATCAACTTTAACACCTTCATGGGATACAATATGACCCAAATACTCTACCTCTTGTACACTAAAAGAACATTTGGATGGCTTTGCATACAGAGTATTTTTCTCCAAAACTTCCAACACGTTATTTACATGTTGTAAGTGTTCTTCCCATGTCTTACTGTAAATCAATATGTCATCAAAGAAAACTAATACAAATTTCCTTTAAAAAGGCCTCAAAATAGTGTTCATCAAGCTTTGAAAGGTTGAGGGCGCATTTGTAAGACCAAAAGGCATTACCAAAAACTCATAATGGCCCTCATGAGTCCTAAAAGTTGTTTTATGAACATCTTCCTCTTTTATCCTAATTTGATGGTACCCTGAACGAAGATCTAATTTCGTGAAATAAACAGCACCATGTAATTCATCAAGTAAATCATCAATTACTGGAATAGGAAACTTATCTTTAATGGTGTACTTGTTGAGTTCTCAGTAATCTGGACACATCCTCCATATTTCATCCTTTTTACGTACCATGACCACTGGTGAAGAATATGCACTCTGGTTATGCCTGATGATACCTGCCTTCAACATTTCCTCCACCATTTTCTCGATCTCACTTTTCTGGGAATATGGGTATCTGTATGGTCTGATGTTAGGTGTTTGGCTCCCTGGAATCAACTGAATGGCATGATCATGATCCCTAACTGGTGGTAGTCCCTTTGGAATTGCATCAAAAACAGATGAGTGAGCATCCACAATCTTCTGAAGATCGGGTGGCATTGAAGACTCTATATTTTGTACTTCTATGGAAAATAGCTTTTCTATAAATCCATCCACTCCTTTTCTAAGAACCTTCTGCATCTGATGAGAGCTAATAATATGTGGAGACTTAGCTACCATCCCATTCAATTGTATTGTCCTTCCATCTGAATGAAATCGCATGAACAATTCTTGGAAATTCATCTCAATAGTACCTAAGGTTGTGAGCCATTGGACCCCCAAAACAATATCTACCCCTCCCACAGAAATAGCAAACATAGGTGAGTCTAACATGTAGTCTCCCATGGAAATCTTGATACTATGGCACTTTCCTGTGCACTTGACTGTCCCACCATCCGCAATCATAACTTGCATTTCTGGAGTTGGGTAAATAAAACAGTTGAGGCGGGCAGCTAACTTACTATTTATGAAGTTATGAGTACTCCCCGAGTCAATCAACACCATCACCTTCTGTTTTTTGAGATAGCCAATAACCTTGAGTGTTTGAGGAGTACTAATACCTGACAATGCATGACAAGAAATTATAGGTTGGTGATCCTCTACTTCATCTTCTACTGGTTCCTTAGCCTCTCCTATAATTTCAGCTTCCTCATCATCCCCATTACCTCCATCAATATAGAACAACTTCTTCTCATCACATTTATGTCCCGGTCCATATTTGCTATCACAGTTAAAACATAATCCTTTTGCTCTCTTTTCTTCCATTTTTTGAGGAGTCAGTCTAATTGGCCTAGCAAATGAAGGTGAAGAGATACTACAGTCTTTGGTGTTAATGAAAGGTGGCCTCCTACTACAAAGAATTTTTTCCTCTGCACGATGTGCCATGATAATAGAATCATACAGCTTGATTGGATTAAACATCCGTACCTCATGCTCGATGTGGTCCTTAAGACCCCCAAGAAACAAGTCATTCAGATTCTCTTCTGGAATATTCTCCACCCTTAAGGATAGGTTTTGGAATTGATGCACATAATCTTTGACTGATCCTGTTTTCCGTAACTTTGCTAATTGACTAAAGTAGTTATCTGAAACACTGGAACTATAGTGCAATTGTAACTCCTCGGTAAAAACTGTCCAAGTGACACCTAGACCATTCTTTTGCCTCTGAGCACATAACCAACGATACCAAACAAATTGGTCAGGTTCAAGATATAGGTTGCCAATGTCACCTTTTTTCCTGATGGTGTTTGATGTAACTCAAATAAGTTCTCCATTTGATTTATCCAATTCAGGGGATCCTTACCATCAAATTTGCGCATATCCACTTTCGGCATCATGTTCCATGGTTGCGGATAAGTTTGATTCTGATGGGACTGGAAAAGTGATCCCATATGGTTAGTTTGTCCATGATTTTGAACTGAAGGTCATCCTTGGTTGATATGGGCTGGATTTGGGCCATACTGGTTACCCTTTACATGTTTCATGATATCATCCAACCGATGATTGATTTGGGCTGTCTCCTTTAGAGGCCATCTTAGATTGTACAATTCGTAACTCATACTCAAGTTGGCAAACCTTATGATCAACTGAGGTAAACCCTAGTGTTGAGGAATTTTTATTTACCCCTTCTAACTCCATCTCTTCAATCACTACCCCCTCTTTATCTGGGGTTTTACCCGGAGTTATCGAATTCTTTTTTGCTCTTGTGGAATGCCCCGCCATGATGTCAAATCTTAGGGTTTAGGGTTTCGATACAATTTCGGCCGAACAAGAAAAAACACAAAGAAGATACTAATACTATTTTTTTGAGATATTTCTGAAAATGTAAAGAACTTAAATTTTTTCCACAATTTGCACCCTAGGGAGTGATTTTATGAAAAACCTTAAATTTGTAATAAATTTTTCAAAATAAATCAAAAAAGTCTGAAATTTTCAGGGAACCTTACTTGATATGCTTCACAACTCTGGTAAAAATATCTCCCACCAATTCTCTCTGGTTCGCAATATGTGGTGGAAACAAAAATTAGGGTTTTTACCCTAAATTCGGCCCAGATCGCAGCTCTGATACCACTTGTAATGAAATTACTTGTATAATTCAGATTAAGAGAAATATTAGAGCACCAAATAACACAATATTTCAGAATAATGATCTCAATATGCAATTAGAATAGCTTTGCCACTTCGAGGGGGCAACCTCCAAACCATATAACAAGACTCAAATGCTCAAATAATAATGAAATACTACCTATAATCCCCTATATACACTAGTCATATGCTATGGCCACCACCAAGGCCGACCTATTAAGCATGAGAAAGTATAAATGATATAATAAAATGATATGGTAAGCCACAAGTCGGCTACTCATATCCTAATATAAGCAATAGGTTAATACTAGTCATATGCTATGGTCATCACCAAGGCCGACCTAATTTTTATTGTGGGTGTTGGCTGTTGTGATGGAGGTGGGGAGTTGGTCCTCAATTATGCCTAACTACCACAACCTTGTGGGTATTATAATCCTTTAAATATTCAATTGTATCAACTGAAAAGAAAGTATGGTGGTAATGATTATAGGATCCATAAGTTGTTCAATACATTAATTGATTAGTAGGAGGAGATACTTATAACCAACCGAAAGTATATTGATTATGTTGATCTCATAGTTTGTAAATCCCACAACAAGTTCATTTTGTTGCTGATATAGTACTGGAGGAAGCTTTTTCTTATGAATGTTTCCTGACAACCATAAATATTTTTTATTTTTCTAAGTAGGGACAGTCTATTTTACTGTGTCCCTCTGCGTGACATATTGTATACCAAATCTTTGGTCTGATGTTATTTCTTGGTGGAGAGCTATTTCTGAACTCCTCTTTTCCCTGAATCTCCTGTTGGAGTTTTAATTTTTCCAATTATAATTACAATCTTTCTAATTTTGTTTTAAGTGAATTTTCTCCTTCTCTTCACCAAGGTTGTGCTTCTATCCTGATGGCCATTTCTATTGCATATAAAAGGGTTTGGAATGGTTTTCCATCCAAATATGTTCTAAAGTAAGGTAGAAGTCATGAATTAAACCATTAAATTCATTGTTTATCTGTCATTGGTTCCTCAAATTTCTTGGTGACATTTTTAAATCTATGGGTGAATTCTTTCACGGTTTCATCTTCTTTCTGAACTAGCTCTCTCATTATTATAACACCTTATAAAGGTGCCTTTGGAAAGTGAAAATATATCTTAAATTCCTTCTCAATTGTATCTCAATCTTTATCGTCTTGTGTGTTTGTTTTCATGTACCAACATAGGGTGTTTTCTCTTAAAGTGCCTATGAAATCATACAACTTTGTTGTGGCATCTGTTATATTGTTGTTCTTCCAGTATGAATCCAATATGAATAAATGTTCCTCTACATCTTTGGTATCTTTCCCAAATACTGGTAACTTAGTTTTCTGAGTCATTTTTCTAGTTGGTTGTTGCTGAACAATTGGTTGTTGTTTTGGGGTTTTTACTTTCTTAGATTGATTATGTGATTTTTGTAAATTACCTTTTCTCCCTTTAACTCTAGATAATTCAATGTCAAAATATAGGTCTCCTAATAGTTCTCTAACCTCTCTTACAATCTCTTCTCTTTTCTTACTCTCTTCTTTTAGTTGTTGATATCTTTCCATCAAACTTTCTCCTTCTTCTACTTTTCAAATAGGTATGTTAAGTGACATATGGAATGGTGTCCGATATGGGGGATTCATCTCCTTTGGGATAGTGTGGTGTTGGGGGATGCATCTTTTCTTGGTGTCTTTTCATAATTATCTTCTTCCACAAATAATTGCCTTCCTTTAACATCTCTTAATCTATAATTGTCTTCTAATCCTTCATCACTTCTTCTTTTCTTATTTTGATTTTCTTCCTTCCTATCTTGTTTCTCAAAATTACTTTTTCCTTCATCCTTTTCTTCTATATATTTTTATTTTCTTTGAACTCCTCAACTAATTCCTTCTTCCTCTTCACTTTTTTCTTTAATCAATAATGGAACTTCTTCCCTTACTTCTTCCAACTATGTTGTTCCTACTATCTCCTTGATATCTGGTTCTAATCTATTAACTAACTCCTTTGAATATTTCATTAACATAGTTTTCCTTGATAATGAGTGTTGTATTGGGTTATCTAATGGGTGTTGCACCACGAGGATCCATGGCATAACCAAAACTTTTTGGTCTCTGCCTGATGCAAGAATGATAGCAAGACTCTGAGCGTCTGCCTCCATTTCTGGTGTAGTCAATTACTAGCCTCCACTTGAAGTGTGTTTTTCCTTCTTTTATATTTTCTGAAATTTGTTTAATTTTTCCTTTCTTGCATTTAACTTCTTCTCCCTTTTTTCCCTTGCTAAATTTTTTTATATATTTTTCTCTAACTTGTTCTTTTCTACAACTATCCTAGCTTTCTCTTATGATCTCCTCATTATGACTGCTTCTTTTCTTTTCGTTGAATAATTTTCCTAATCCACCTAATCCTTCTTTTTTTCAATTATGTAGTTTGATTTGTTTTTATTTTAGTTCATATCATCCTATTTCTATTGTCCCAACCATCACCCCATTAATTTTGATTAGTTACGTCTCTTGGATCGCCCCCTTCACATACGCCATCCCATGGTGCTTGTCCCCTAAAGGAACTTTTTCGCGCTTTTAATTAATCCTTTTTCTGCTAGTAAATTTAGATTAAAATTAGAATTTGTTTGAGAAATTTTCCTCATGCTCTGCTTAGAACTTCAACCTTCTTATGATTAAAGCTAGTCCAACCTTGGATGGCCCAAGTAATTATATATGAATCTAATGTGGTCTCAAACCAATAGTCAATTTCTTTGGTTCAGGGTTCGTTAACGTTTCTTAGTATGTTCATTTTTTCTTGAGTCCACTCGAAAGGTTTTCTCAAATGTAGTTGTAAACACTCTGTTATTTTAACATGTGTCAATATGCAAGGCTGTAGTAAATGAGGGAATTAAGACCAAAATTCCTCTTTGTATTCCTCAAATAATTCTGCCTCAATTTCTTTATATGATGCTTTGAGTATCTTCGTTTCTCCTCTGACGAATATATCAATTTGATTCTCCCACCAATCCTAAATTTATGTCATTTTTGGCTTCCAATATCCTAATGGTGAAAATTTTGCGAACATTCGAGTAACAAAAAGAACCTAGGCTCAGGCACCAAAATGTTGACCTTAAGCCTCGAAAATAGTGTGAGGATTAAGAAGTTTAACCTTTTGTTAAGGATGTGCAAAGGAAAAAGTAAGCTAAATCTAATTAGTGCACAGAAATAAATGTAAAATAACATAACAAGCTTTGTTCCAATCATCAGTCTATATTTATATTCAAGACATATTACATTAGTCTCATACAGATTCACGGTTCTTCTCTATTGTTTACATCTCATATAATTCTAATCTTTCCACATATATCTCATCTCATGTGGTACATTATATTCATTTTATATTTCTTACAAAATAAGCCAAAATACATTTCTTTGGTTATGACTTTGTTGGCTTTACGTCATACTCTATTTTTCTCTTTCTTTGATCCACGACTTTAGGTAGGCTTCAACGAATTTTTGATATGTTTGACAACTTCTTCTATTTACTGCAGTCTCTTCAGTATTCGACGACTTCTTCCTTTATCCGTGACTTTCTATGTTCGATGGGTTTTTCTTGACTTTGCGGATTCTTCCAAAATTTGATAAAGAACCCTGTCAATAGAATACATCCAAGTTATGATTGTTTAGTGTTAAATTTTCCACTTGGATTCCTCTATTATCTATCAAATCCTAGATGAGGTTTTACAGTTGTTGACGCTTATATGTGGTGTGTCCAACTATTTGGTGGTAAGTGTACTATTCATTAGGCTCATGTCATAAGGGTTTTAGTGCGTTTGGATTCTCTGTTTGAATTTCTAGAAAAAACATCATTTTGTGCATCCAACATTTTTTGAAGTATAGTGGAAAGTGCTTTTCTTAGTGGATTAAATCGAAAATGAGTTTGTAAAAGGCCTTGGGATGAGGAGGAATCTTATTGTTTGGCTCTTAACTGTGCATTGTTGGGAGTTTAGATGATGTAGATTGAGGTATAATTTGGGAGTTATTGGTAGGGGCTGAAGGGTTTTTAGAATGGAGCAAATCCATTTTAACTTGTGTCAGTTTCTTCAAGAATTTGGAGGATTCAATTTTTTGTAGTCTAACATCTCCATTGTTGACATGAACGTCTTCAATACATGTAATCATCAACATAACTTATTCAAATGGGAGGAATTGTTAGATTTGTATTATGTAGGATATATGTTTGGCACAACTCTTTGCAAAAATATGTGTCAATTCTAGTTAAGGAAAGGGAAATGAAATCTCACGAATGATAACATACCATCAGGCCACCTATTTTATAATAGATTCATTGTTAAATTTCTTGATATTGTATAAGTCAGAAAAAGTGGTTTTTTATGATGTTAACAGAGAAATGATCAAGGAGTCAATTAGTTAGTTTCTAAAAAGAATAAATATTGTGTTGTTGTAGGCATGTGTACCAATATAAGGTTTGTCTCAATAGTGAAAAGGGGAATATGCACATTATAAGTATGTCATCATGGCTAAAGAGATAAAAAAGCCTATTTAAACATGCATTGATGATATTGTGGATCCTCCTTTTAACTTTTTCAAATCTAGGCATATTAAAGTGGGGTTGATATTATTAAATAGGAACCATGGGGTGGATTGGTTCATTGTGTAGACTCTAAATCACGCACTTTGGGTACATCTCCAGGTCATTGTCACATACTAATATTCATATGATTCCTAAGTGAGAAAAATATCAATTGACAACTATCTTTGGGCTTTTGTTCGTGTTTCATGTCTTCTTTCTAGCCTCTTACACCCTAGATCCCAGTCAATACTTTACTACTTTATCTTTTATAACTCTGGATACTTGCGCCTAGCTAGGACACCAACGCCCAGGTGCCCTCATCCCCTCTGGGTGCCTTGACCTTTCTTTAATTTTCTTGCTCCTTTTGGGCATCTTTTATATTTTTTGCATCTTATTTTCTTATGGGTTGGACTTCAAGTTGTTAATTACAAAATTCAATCAAGGGAATCATTTAAATATAAATTTATGTGACCATAATAAATGACCAAGCTCTAAGCATTTACTATCATCACCTAAGGTTGTATCCAAACACATTTCAATAGATCAAAGGATCCATCTAACTTCATTCAAGGGACAAGGGATTACACTTTCTGCATATATGCATAGGAGGGGAAGTCCATTTGACATCCACACATCTATTTACATAGTTACATCTAGTTATTTCTCATTATTCAACTACATCTTGCAAAAGAGCCACCCATGGCATTATTCTTGCGCGCGCGCGCACACACACACACACACGAGAACTACACTGAGTCTGAAATGTAACACTCTGTTGTAATCTCACTCAGTCAGGTTACCACCAGGGTAAGTTTGACTCCCCATTTGCATTTAAAAAAAAAAGATTTGATGTCTTTTGGGGTTTTGCAGGAGATCATTTGTTTTACAGATTACAGGAGAACTCTACGAGCATATTACAACATACAAGCAACAAACAACAAAGGTTAGTGACATTGGTGAGAAACAAGAAAAATCACTTTTTGAGGTTCTGTATAAGCACGAGCGCCTACAGTAGTCTCCAGTGCCCAGGAACCCCTGACCTAATCTAGGTTCCCCAGCCCAGGCATATCTGACAGTCACACAATTTCTTGAGCACAGTTGTGAAAATTTCCTCCTCCTATTTATCAGTCTTCCAGTCCGGAACACTTTGGGATTAATTTCAAAATCAGAGAAGTATTATATTCACCCTCTTACACTTGGGGTTTCATTTTCATCTAGTTGCTTAGATCATATCTATACTTTATTGCTTATCTTTGCGTTGTAACTTCACAATTAGGGTTTTAAAAATTTCAATATTTGTTAAATCACATTGTAAAGGTAGAACTATATATTAGTTTACGGTTTCCATCTCCTTCGATTTGTAGTTCTAGGTTATGAATTTTATCTCTTAGTTTTTGATACACTATGTGATGTTGTTAGAAATGATGAGTGTTGAGAGGTTGTGTGGAAGAAGAATAAAACTTGTAATTATCATGAGATGAAGAATGGTTTGGTTATGTATAATAAGCATAGTGAGTGTTAAAATTGGAAAGGGGAAGTGAAGTTTGAGAGAAGGATGGAGAATATGGATTACAATATGAGTGGGACATGAAGAAAGAAAGAGGTGGAGTGGAAAAAGTATCACTCATTTTCCTATGACTTTTTGGTTGTGAAAGTGGGGGGTACTAACATATAAAATAAGTTGTTTTGTCAAAAGTGTAGAATGGGTAGGCTCAACATGAATGGTGGATATAAGATTCATGGTATAGAACATGGATTCTATTGATTGGATGAGAAAATTGTGAAGGTTGAGCTTGTAGTACTTTTTCCTTAGGTATTTGATGAGTTGTATAAATTGCTTTCATGACAACTCATCTTTTGTATTTTGATAAGGCTATTGTGCCCATGTCTATGTAGTTCCAAGGAACATTGTTGAACATCACCATCCCAACCATACACTCTTGGAATAATGGCTAATTAATATAGTTATATCTAATTATCTTTATTTAGTGATAATATGTGCACATTTATCCTTTTTATTTCAATAAATTGTTTGGATGATTATATGTGTTGATGCTACTCTTGGTTGTAAGTAATTTACCACATGGAGCGAAGGAACCTGTCCACAATAACTAGTCTGCAAACTAAAGAACTTGTCTGCAATAACTCGTCCGCAGCATAAGGAAATCATTCACAACAAAGAGCTCGCATTTATGAAGATATTTTGAAACATGGAGTTATGACACTCAATTTCTTACGCACCTTTGGAGAAGATGTTACAACAAGAACGTGGAAAACTGGGAAAAAAATTAGTCTTTGATTTGGTCATTGATAAAGAACTTATTGTTAGATTAACACTTGTTGTGTATTTCAAACATGTGTCGAATCTCTCACTTGTTCTGTTAAAGACTCCTTGTTGTATTCTTCTTCCTCTCATGTGCTGGAAATGATAGGATATGAAGGAAAGGGTTGGTGCCTTGTAATAGGTAGTAAAAAAGTAGAGAAGTGAATAGAGGAGAGTCAAGATTCAGATTAAGAAAAGAGACCACTTTGATCTTTTGTTCCTAGATGTAATGTTTTATGCAATTCAATAAAGAAATATGAGTTTTGTTATTTAGTTTTTAGTCACAAAATTAGTGAGGGGTTAACATCTAAGTCAGAGCCCACTTGAGGTTTGCTAAATTCCCTCCATTTTTTTTTATGCATATTTACTTAGGAAGAATTCTCTTTGTGAATCTGCAACTTTATTTCAGTGATAAGCATTTAGTAGTCGTTTATTTCCAAGTTTGAGTTTTGTTTTACTTCTAGCATTGTTATGTGACAAGTTATTTCATTTCCAACCTCCTAGATCAACTATAATTGTGCATACAACACCAACAATATTTCAAGTATACACCCCCTAGTTTGATAATTAAATGAATGCAATTCAATGTACAACATATTAATTGTTGCAAGTTGATTTGCACCACTAGTATCTAGCAAGCACCTTTAGATTATGATCCAATTTTTTTTTGAATCGAGGATCATTTACTGGAACATATGGGATCTCAATTTTATCTTCATTGTAGAGAGGATTTTTGGTGATGTTTTAAAGGGATAAAACAATATAGGAATGATTCTTTCATGTATCCAATGTGAGGTTTTGAGGTGTGAGGAGGAAGAAGATTCTATGGGAGCATATAAGAGAATGCAAATAATGGGATACAATATGAGGAATGCAAAATAGTTTTGGATGAAAATGGAGACTATGATAATACATGAAGATGTAAGGGAATTTAAATGAAAACGTTATAGATAGAAAATGTAGGAAAATTACTTGGGTGATTTAGATTGATTTTAAGAAACAAAATTCAAAGTGTGGGGAAGTAACAATAGGCTACACAATAGACAAAGGAGAGATATGGAAAATCAGCCACTAAAAACATAATAAAAATTGTAGGGGAATTACTTGGGTGAGTTGTACTGGGTTTACGGATCTAAGACATAATGTGTAGGGAAAATAAAGGATAAAGAGATAGAACAAGGAAACCCAGAGTTTAAAAACGTAGTTAAAAATCATAGGGGATTCACTTGGGTTATTTAGACTAGATTTATGGATATGAGACAAAATGTGCAGGAAAAACAAATGATAGAAAAATAATATAGGGAAAGCGAGAGACTGAAAACTTGGTATAAAATGCAAAGGAATTACGTAGTTGATTTAGACTGGATTTTATGGTCCAAGATAGAATGGAAGGGAAAACAATGGACATAAAAATAGAATAGGGAAAATCAGATATTGAAAACAAAATAAAAAATCATAGGGAAATACCCTAGGCAATTTGGACTAGATTTTTTGGTTTGAGAAAGAATGTGGGGGAAAATAGAGGACTGCAAAATGGAGCTGAAAGAGGGAAAAGATTAAAAAATCATGTAGAAATTATAGTGGAATCACTTGGGTGATTTTTGCTGGTTTTGTATATCTAGGTTAGGAATTTGAGGTGACTAGAAGGGGGTATGACCAAACTGCCCGAGGGTTATACAAGGTTTGAAGTGATATACATGGTACCTTGGAAATGTTGGGTGTGTATTTGGACTCAACGTATGAGATGCAAAAGTTAGAATGGTAAAATGATGATGGAATCTTGCAAGATGATGGAATATTGCAAGATGAAGAAAAGTACTTGGAAAATTTTCTTTTAAAGAGATATCTATGATTTTTGAAGATTTTTATTTCTTTTTAGGATTTTAGTTTTAACAAATATGGAGCAACAAAGAAACTATATAACCCTGATATTTAGTAAAAAGGTTTACATTTTCTTGTCAGCTTACTAACTTACCACAAAGGTACACGGGGATATCTTAGGGAATGTTGTTTTCACAACACTACCAAATAACACACAAAAAAAGGCTCACTAAAATAGGATGGAAGTGTGGTGTCTTTTTTAAGTCCTTGATATACCTCACGGTATTTGAGGCTTGATTTCATGTTAGAGGACAAATTTCTAAGGTGTGGATATTTGAGGGAAAAATCCCCCCTCATTTCACTCCATATACTTCAATGGAGTTTCATGAAAAGTAATAGTTCCTTCCTCAAATTATATATCATGTTGATATACGCGTTCTAAACTATGGACTCTTGTTGATGAAAGCAAGGAAATCCCCTAAAGGACTAAAACTATTTTTGATTCCCAAGATCACTTTGTGGTATGAAGGGAAAATATACGTATATATAGCCATGTACATGCACAAAAGAACACATAAATAGAAATTTACAGTACATTTAAAAAAAATAATGTTGGAATATCACCTAGGCAATTGACCTACAATTTTTTGATTTTTTAATTTTTTGACTTGCAAAACACTAATTTATACCTACAAAACACTGTTAGAAAAACATAAAACACATACTTCTTATAAAACATTAATAAAAGTATAAAAATAAATAAAGAAACTAATTAGATTAAAGAAAAAATCACATACAACAAGATATCAAGGTCACATTGTGGTCACCAAAATATATACAATTTGATTAGAGGTCACATGCAAGTGTTAGAAATCAAATAAGCCTAGAGTCTAATTGATATGCAAAGTAACTAGGTTTGAAAAACACTTGTTAAGTGTTATGGGATAAAGTATCAAGTTCTTCTAAATAGGTAAGTGATCTCTTTGAATCTACACAACATAAACTTGAAAATGGATTAGTATTTTTTTGGTGGTTAGGGGATCTACCTCAATCAGATTCCTAGCCTTTTCAAAGTCAATAAAGCAATTAAAATGATATAGTAAATGAACATATAAAGTAATGTATATCATGAAATAATTGATATACATGATTAAGGACCTATGGAGACCCCATAAGTATTGCAAGACTAATTATTGATGGATATAGATGATCTATTTTAATGACAATACAATTACATTAAAATAGAAAGTGAATTCCTTGGATGATTTGGACATGTACGAGAACTTTACAATTTTGGGATGTCATAGACATGTACCTAGAACCTGCAAATTCAACTTTGTATTTAAGAAACTTGCAAACAAATAGACGCGAATTATAGATTAATAGTCTTGGAGTAATAATAAGGACAAAAGCTTCTTGTTTTATAGATTTTCTTGATGAAGGTGGGTGTTTGCATGCTTTAAGGCTTTAGTTATTTCTAGATTGTTTTATTATTTTTAAGAGTATTTTATGATTTATTTTTTGCTTATCTTGTTTTATTTGTATTTTAATTGTTTTTGGGGCTTTTAGTAGTTTTTATGAATTTTTATTTGTGTTTAATGTTATTTATAATTTTAATGGGTTTTATGGGGATTTTGTCTCGTCATTATAATTTTTTATTAATATAGTTGAGGTATTAATATGACTCTATGCATTGATTTAACCTAAATAGTTAATTCTTAGGGGGGTAGTGGTTGAATATTATCATAATCAACTAGTTTCCAAAGCTAATTACAACAATATCAGGATAATACATGAAACAAGATAGCTAATAATAGATAAATGAAATAAAGTAATAGCAACGAGGAGGAGAAGAGGACTTAGTTGATATTCTAGATTGTGTGGTGATTTGGTTTGACTTGATGACTAGAAAAGGCTAGAAATGATTTGATAGAGCTTTGCCACTTAGACTGTGTCATGATACCTTCCTGGACCAAAGTGTATGGTACGACCCAAAGTGTACCCCTACCATGGCCCTTTCTGTACACTCTTTTCCCTATGCATGTTTAGCTTCTCCAACTTTATGTGCTTGTATGTTGCTCATTGTATGGAATCTGGACCTCCGATACTGTACGATGCTTACCGTACAACTGATCCAATCTTCAAAACCCTAGATGGTGAGAGAGTCCTACAAAACAAACATTGGATGTGTTGTGGGCACCCCTGTGCACTACTGGCATTTCCACTACTATGAAGAGGGTTGAAACCACATGTCATTCTCGCCAAACATGTGATATATAGAATGTATGCAACCAACTTGATAACCATGACTTTGTAACCATGACTTTGTACTTGATACTTTCTCTAGCTTGACTTGACCTTGGTAATTTGCCTTTTTGTACTTGCAGATCTGAGTGAATGACTATCCTAGAATGAGTATGCAGAGTATATGGAGCTTACGAGAGTATTGAAATGGATTTTCTTGTGATTGTTCTTAGTGTTTTTCTCATTAGGATGCTAGGTGCCAAATATAATGAATCCCCTACTTAATGAGAAGTGAATGGCATGCTTATATATGCATTTTGGATATGGGAAATCTCGAAAAAATCCCAATTACAAGTGTACTAAAGAGATTAAAATCAAGGAAATTGTCATTAGAGGGAAAGGGACCAAAGTGGCTAGGTGGGTCCATAGCATATGGAAATTGTGGCCCTTTCCAGTCACTTTGGTCCCAAATGTATATGCGAATGATATGGGAAATGGAATTACAATGTGCAAGGGTATAACCTGATTTGATGGAGTAATATGACCATTATACGAACAAATAGGTTATGTATGCAAGTAAGAATGAGTGAGATATAGCTAGGGATAAGATAATTGGTCAAATTGAGCGAGTGTGGACTAGTGCAAGAGTGTTGTACAATTTTTTGTTGTTGCAAGTCATGAATTACCTAAATGAGTATTTAGATGCACAAATGCATGTTTTCTAGTGTCTATAGTGCGAGGGATGCTCTTAATATCTATTGTTTCTTTAGGGATTTTTATAAGAGCTTTGTTTTCCTTTTGAGTGATTTGTACTTGAGAATCTATTCAAAGCACCAAGAATAGAAAAGGTCTTGCAAGATGAGTAAATGAGTGTATCATACTTGCTTATATATATGGTTCAATGGATATAAATTTGCATTAAGATCGACCTATAATGTAGACATCGACCTATAATGCAAACATCGACCCATAAAAGATATACAAATTGGAAAAATGACTGTTGGGTGACCCTTGACAAGACCAATTTGCATAGGACCAAAACTTTGGATAGTTTGGTCATGTTTATTTGTTTGGTTCAAAAGAGAAATTCAATAGTGTGAAGTTTTATGCATGTCAATCAAGAGAGGTGGACTGCTTGTGACTGATATAAGCATATATATGTAAGTGGATGAGAAATGCAGTGAGGAGAGCAAGTCTTGCAATAGGACTAAGGATAGACTAGGATATATCAATTAGGATCAGAATGGTTGCATAAACTGTGCTTAAAGGAATTAAGTCAATACAAACATTTTCAAATGATAAATTATCAAATTTAGGTGTCTATACAATGTCACGTCTTCATGATAAAGAACGGTCCAAATTTTATTTATCGTTTCTAACAAATAGTTTTCCTACTGTGTGGGAATCTAAAACCTATTATTGACATCATTTTTTTTTCATGCATAATACGTGACAAACATCACTACCTTTACATCCCATTCTTCGCTTCATCCTCCAACTTTTAAATCCCGAAGCTTATACACATCTCAAACAACAAGATGGAGGATGAACCATAAAATTGAAAAAACAAAATAATAGGAAATGGAAAAATGTTTGGGACATAAGAAATCTGAGATAATGCATTATAATCAATTGATTTCTTAGGTATGGCCCTTTTGTCCAAATTAATGTTAAGTTTGTTGTTTGGGATTGAATTTTATATGGATTTAATCTCAATTATGGTTCTAAATTTATAATATTCCTTCACATCCTTTTGTGTTTCAACAAAACTAATATAACTAGCTTTTATTTTTGTATTTATTTTATTTTGAAAATTAGTTTTTGGTTTAAAAACAATTTACTTTAACTTATTATTATTATTTTTTTGTTATATTGTATTCCACATGACAATTGAAGTTTTCCCATCATTATGTATTGACTACTCTGGAAACCAATTCTTCTATTAGACACTCTCTCCCATATTTTGTAGTTAGCTTTACGTATAAAAGAAAAAAAACTTGATAGTTACACTGAATAGATTGCATCTTAAATTGTTTGTGTTTTGTGTGGCTTTAGACCATTAATATCGAATGTTTAAGATTTCAACCATACTACTATAGGTTCCTCCTAATTTTATACTTTTTACTTTGAATATATATATTAAAGAATAATATGAAAATTCAAGGTATTTCTTACAATAGTCATGTCATTGCTCGTTCTAAAATGTCCCTCTGCATCTCCGAATAGTGGGGGCATAGATATAAATAATTGATCACCCCCTAAAAATTGAATCTTGTTGTACTAAGGAAATAGATATCCTATGCAATCAAATCTGATTTTGCTTCCAATGAAGATCTTAGTTGCCGGTACCTAAGTAGCAATTGTAGTTTTAATGGGAGGAGAGCGATCGAGAGAAAGGTACCCCGAGTACTTACACAACGATTATATTACTTACTTAATATAATATAATTATTAATGGGTGTGTTCTACCATTAATAAATGTCCCTCTAAACCAGGGGCCAATTTCCAACAGGCCATCAACCATGTCACGCAATGGGTACCATACCCGTACACCCTAATAGCCTCTCGCACGTGTCAGCTGAGATACGCTCTATATGCCACGAGCCATCCACGGTGCGGCACGTGCACAGCCTTAATCTCAACGTGCCACGTCAAATTCCCGGGCCTTTTTAAAAAAGCTGACCGTACAACATTGGTGTGGGCCCTGAAGGAGTTGAGAAGGAGCCGCGTAATTATGGTTTTTACTGCCCCAACAGATCTTTCATTCCCAAATAAACCCACGCCTTTTCACGGCCGATCGTCAACGTCATTCTCACGGTCAATTAAATTTTCATGCCCGTCTCTGTCAATGGAGATAATTTTTTCGACCGCTTCTTTCTGCCTAAAAAAAGGGTGAAATTTGGTTGTCAACTTTGCGCGCGTCTGCCCGGATTACACCGCCTCTCAAAATTTACCCGCCACCTTTCTTCTTTGAACTGGTTTTTTCGATCGACATATTTATAGGTCTCTAAGAAAGCAAAAAACCTAAAATGGATTCTTATGCGCCGAAAACCTGATTTAATTCCAAGGTATTATTAAAATTCCTAGGCATTGCTTGAAATTCCTTTAGGCCTGTATTCAACATGCGTGTAATTCATAGTTATTGCTTCAATTGTTGTCTGGATTTGCCGTTATGTAGAACGACTTTGCTATATTTTATCGAAAGATTATGCTTTGAAGAGTAATTTCGGTTTGTGCTTTGAAATTTACCTTGCGATTTGGAATGCAATTGAATCTTTGCAGAACCCTACAAATAAAATATCTGCCCCAGATCTCCAAAGTTATTTATTAATTTCTTGAATGTAGCTTGAGATTGTATTCTCTAATACGCATTCATGATTTGCTGAATTCACGATGCCGAGTTTGTTCAATTATATGAGTTGACCGGCGCAATCTTCTTTGTTAGGGTTTTGAGGATTAAGAGATCAGTGGTATTTTGGTTTGTTTCTCTTCAGATCCTAATATCTGCTTTTAATGTTTAAGATCTTTTGGGTGTACACTTTTATGTGTTTTTTTATTCTTCTAAATCTTTTAATGTTGAGTTATTGGCTGTGTGGTTTTTGGCATTGTTATTGTATAGAAGTCTTGAGCCGTTTTATTGTTTGTTTCCGGTCAGATCACTGGGTTGATTATTCTTATGATGAAGGCTTTTAGTACAAGTGCATGCATTACATGGATTTCAATCAAGTATGATTTTGTTATAAATTCACTGTGTAAACATGGTTGAACTCTTTCAGGTGGAACTGAGGTGGGGCAAAGTCTTGTTTGGGTAGAAAGAATAAAAAAGGGAGAGAGGAGAGCAATGGCTAGAGCTGGCTCTAAGCGAAAACTGTCTTTATTGAACTCTGCCCAACAAGATGGCTGCAGGCGTTCTTCCAGACTCAGAAAAACAGACAACACCTACAAACATGTGACCAACTTGGAAAACTGTAAAAATACATCATTAAGAGAGATCCACAATCCTGGAGAAAAAATAAAGATTATAGTTGATATATCAGATTCCGATGGTGAGGCCAATACCTCAAATATGAATGCCCGAGAGAACACTGATGCTGTTTCTACTGCTGAGATGATATCCCCAGCTTATAAAAGTGGTGTAGATTCTTCGCTAAGCTTTGCCAAACAGGGCTTCTCCACTCCAAATCTATTAAGAAACGACAAAGAGACTTCATCCTTGTCTTCTTGCCAGACCAATATCACAGGTGATGATTTTGAAGTTGTTTCTTTTCATAAGCTGGCAAGTGAAGTTGAGAGTTTAGAAAAAGGTGGTGGTGAGCTTTCAAGGGATCGTGCGGGAGAGGAAAAGAACCAAATGCATGCATTGGAGGAAAAGAACCACATACTGGAGCAATTCCATGGGGAGAGTGAACCTAGTGAGCAAAATAACATCTATAATTCACCTGCTGCCTCCTTTCAGAATATGACCAAAGACTATCACTTTAATGAGGTCAATCAGGTTGAAGAAATGGAAGATACCGGACAGTATGAGAAAGAAGTGAAGAGCTTTTCACATTTCCTGAAACAAAAAGAAAATGGTAGAGTTGGCCAAAATTACAATACTGCAGAAATTGATTCTGACCAGTTACCTTGCACTGTGGTTTCTTTGGAGAGTGGTAGAGGAAGACCAAAAAAGTTGGAAAGTAATGACCTACTAGAAGGAACTTGCAATATCACAGGCGGCTTTGAGATGGGAAATACTGGACAAAATAAGAAAGAAGTAGAGAACAAATTTTCTTATTCTAGTTCATACTCTCAAAAAGGAAAAGAAAATGGCAGCAAAGTTGGTCAGAATTGCATAATTGCAGAAATCGATTTCAATCAAACAGCTTGCACTGAGACACCTATGAGTAGTGGCAGAGGAAGACCATTAAAGTTGGAAAATAATGTCCACTCAGAAGGAACTTGCAAACAGGATACATCTGCTATTTATAAACCCTCAAAAGAGAATATACGTTTGAGTCACGTACCCACAAGCTCTGTGAAGCTACTTTCAACAGGTCTGCTGGAAGGATATTCTGTTCAATACTTGTACCGCAATGTAAGTATATCTTTAGGTTCCAATCCTTTTCGAAACAGTGCGAATTCTTTTTATATCTTTTGAGAACTTTGTTGGTTTAACTCTTTCAGTTTGTGTATTAAGGAAACACTATGGGGGACCATTGTTGGGGAAGGAATCTTGTGTCAATGCAGAAAATGCAAAGGAGAACAAGTAGGTTATAAGGAATTTGCTGAATATGGTTTAAAGGTGCACTAGAATTTCCTGATTCTGATATTTAATCAATTGTGTGCTTGCTTTTTAAGGTTGTGAACCTTACCATCTTTGAGAAACATGCTGGTAGTGCAGCAAAACGCCCCAGCGACTACATACGGTTTGAAAATAAAACATCTTTCTCTCAGCTCGTGAGGGCTGTCAGTAATACTCCATTGGACAAGATTCCAGATGTGATAAAGGCTAGTTTAGAGATTGTGTCAAGCAAAATGATCGATTCCAGTGGACAATCTGGAGGTGAACACTATCACAATCATTTCTTTAAGTCTCAAGTGTTGTGTATAATTGATCTTACATTTTGAAGACTTGCTGCCTGACTATGCATTGTTTTTGAAATGTTTTCGTCTTTTCTATTTGACAACCTGAAATATTTTCCTGTTTTTCTGGTGAATAGACTATGTTAACTTTTCAAGTCAACCAAGGCTCCATCAGACTTCCTCAAGGTGTAATTTAGATCCATCTGCACATACAATGATACACGAACAAGTCATTGTGAAGGAAAAGTATGTTATACTGCACCACTTAGGCAACTGTAATATTTTTTTGAACTTTATCAAATTTTGTTTCTATATTGGATATATGATTAACTAATGAATGACTCATCAAATTGATTTTAGAGTGCCTTCTTATGTATTCCATTTTGCAAAATAATGAAAAATGAATAGTTGAAATAAACTGTAGGCGTGAAAACAAAACCTTGTAGTAGAGATGATAAAGGGGTTAATGGTGGTTCTTCTCACTTTCTTGGCATGTTGTAATATTGGGATTTCAATTTCAAAATTCAGAAAATCCGATGGTGAATGTAATTATGTCAAGAAAAGAAAGAGAGGAAGGTACATATTTTCTCTTATTTAAATCCTATTTTGATGGTAAATATACTGTATGTTATCATGCTGAGATTCTCAAGCCTCTTTCCAGCATTTTGAGTAACATGTCCGATGGTCCAAAGAGAAGGAGACATTTCTTTAAGGGTCAAGTCAGGTTTTCACGATTAATCTTACAATTAGGTTGTCATGCTGATCAGGCCTCCTTTCATCATGTCGAGAATCATGTCTGATCGTCCAAAGAGAAGAAGGTATGCCTTTTCTCTTTTTAATTCCTGCTTTTACTGATAAACCTATCATTGTGTTGACATTTGTGAGATTAACTTCAATTTCAGGCCTTCTAAAAACATTCTTCCTTTAGAAGCACGCGCGAGATATATAAGGTATGCTATGATCAAGGTATTACATTTCTTGTTAATGGTTTATTTTGTATATTTTTGCTCAATATTTTCATGCGACTACTAAGGGAATCATTGAATTGCAGCGAGCCGGTCAACATTCCAAGTGCAAGCAAGAAATCAAAGTATGCAGCTTCTTTGGTCATTTAGTTTGAATTTTCTGCATTTCTAAATTGATTTTTTTTTATATTTGCCATATGGATTTAGGAGTTGCTTGTAATTCTATAGATACTCTTATTTACAGGGAGACAAGTTTGCATAAGTTAATCTTCATGCCAGGAAGTGGCATACCCGATGGAACACTATTGTCTTACTATATGAAAGGACAGGTTGTTCTTCCTCTTTTGTCCAAGTTACAAGCAGCTAATTAATCTTTTTGTTTGTTTTAGCAGGAACAATCATCATTTTATCAGGTAGCTATAGAGTCAATATTGTATTGATTTCATTGTATGGTGGACCTCTGCAGCATTTTCTTGATGGACATAAGCAAGACTCTGGTATACTGTGTAGCTGTTGCAATGAAGTGGTAAGCACTATTTTATCTTTTAGAGGTAACCATTTGCCTTAGATATGCTTCCACTCTTAGGTCATTTTTATGCCCCTTTGAAAGGGCTACCTTCTCAATTTCTTTATCTTTGCATATTTTTTAATACCATACAGGTCAGTTGTTCACTATTTGAAGTACACGCTGGTTGGGGAACAAGGAAATCGCCGTAAGCATATTTGTGATATTCCTTTCTTGTAATTTTTATATTACTCTCAAAAGTGCTCATGATTGTCTCTTTTCCAACTCACAAGAAAATTTCTTATTGAATATTATCAACATTTTTCTTAAATATTTCTTACCAAACAGTTATAATCACATCTATCTTTCCGATGGTCGCACTCTTCATGAGGTGGCACTCTCAATTGCAAATGAGACGAGAGTTTCTGAAAAAGAAGACCCAAATTACAATGAAGATTTTTGTGCAGTGTGTGGGGATGTTGGTCATCTCCTCTGTTGTGATGGCTGTACCAAATCCTTTCACAAAGGTAAGTTCTCTTATCTACCCTGTATTTTTCTTTGATGATTGGTTTGTCATGATGCAAGTTCTTACTGTCATTTAGGTGATACTTGCTTACTGCAGATCGGTTGGAGTCCTTGAAAATTGGATTTTTTCATATAGTAATAACATTAAATACCTCATTTAGACAAAGCAAACTAACATCCTTGTTTGGAGAGGTTCCAAGTACTAGATGACAAGTTCATATAGTAATCAAATAGAATATGTGACATCTCATAGTTTTAGCCTTTTAGGATATAAATTTCTAAAAAGGATGAAATGTAGGACTTCATGCTATCAATTCCATGAAAGGCTTACAACATTTGATGGATGGAGTATTCAGCAATTTGAAGTTTATTGTGTTGTCTTCAAAATATCAGGAAACTTGTCAAATTAATGTTCATCCAGTTTTTATAAAGATATGCATCTTATTTTTAGTAGTGACATTATTTGCATGTTTCATTTTTCACTTGAAAAAAAACCTCAAATACAGGAGACTTGATACTAACCTTTGTTTTATTGCATGTCAGAGTGTTTAGGGATCTGTCATGAACCCGTTAGTAGATATTGGTTTTGCCCATCTCATCAGGGTTGTTCTTTAACTGGAGGAAAGACATCAAAGAACTATAGCTTCAAAATTTCTAGAAAGTTTGGATTCCGTGCATTAAAGGGAAGACTACCTAAACGTTTGACACGTGTCATTAACAAAGCAGAAGACAACAGTAATGGTGGATGTGTTCTATGTAGGTGAGTACTTAAAAACAGAGTTAACCTGTAACATTTGTACAAATGTTAAATTTAAATGCTTTCTCAAACCAACTGCTACTAAGCTGTACTTAAAAACAGATGTAACCTGCAACCTTTGCACAAATGTTAAATTTGAATGCTTTCTCATACCAACTGCTACTAAGTTGCAACTCTTCTTACATGAGACTTATTTTGATTGCGCAGATTTGTCTATGGTTTGTGACTTACACAACACTGATTTCTGTTTAATATTAATTCAGGCATGGAGGATTTACCAAATATGGATTTGATGAACGGACCATTTTGTTTTGTGATCAAGTATGAGAAGCTGCATACACTGGCTTTCATCATAATTCATTTACAAACAATGTTTCAATGCTTATCCCAGTAAAGCATATTCATTAGAAATGTTTTATAAACAGTGTTAATTTCAGTGCTTATCCCATTAAAGAATATCCTCATTTTGATGTGCATTTTTTAATTTGTTCCATTTATGTATTGGCAGTGCGAAAAGGAGTTCCATGTTGGCTGTTTACGTGACCATGGTATCACAGACTTAAAGGTAACTTTCACTTGTAGCAGATTTCAGAGCAGACAGATGACAATGACATTTTCCACAGTACTTTATTTCTACAATAAGGTATCTTTATCAGAATTGTTAGTGCAATTTGAGTAGTTGGAGCTAGTTTGATTAAAAGAGGTTTTATTGCAGGAGTTGCCAAAAGGAAATTGGTTTTGTTCCAATGATTGTAGTGAAATTCACGATGGACTGCAAAAGCACGTAGCAAATGGACCACAATGCTTGGGAAGCTACATATCTGAGTCAATAAGGTTGAAGGTTCAGAACAATGTTGATCAAGGTTGGCAGGATGAAATAAAATTGCAAATTTTGCATGGGAAAACAAAAGATCTGGATAGTAAGGACTTGCTCTCAGAAGCTGAAGCCATATACCATGTATTTTTCTTGAACCCTCTATTTCCATAGGTTGATACTCAGTAAGCTGTTGTCATGGAAATTATTAGTAACTGGGTGCGTGACAATTGCAGGACCGCTTTGAGTCTATAGTTGACCCAAGTACAGGTCGAGATTTGATTCCCTTGATGCTTTACAGGTGACTTATGAGTACAGTGTTTTTTTATCTCATTGTGAATTGCAGTAGTTCCAAATTCTGAAATTCATTCAGTTAGTCTTATAACTTGATAATGTGCTTATTGTGTTGACCTTTTCTTAATATACAGCAAAAGTATGAGAGATCAGGATTTTGGAGGAATGTATACTGCAGTTTTGACTCTAAAGTAAGACAGTAAGGAAGGACATTTTCTATGCTAATAGTAATCTGTGAATCACTATCACTAGTGTCTCGTACTTCAAAATTTTGCTAAACTTCCATAGTTTCTTACTAAATTAATTTATTTGAACAGTTCAGAAGTTGTCTCAGCTGCTGTTTTCCGTGTATTTGGAAGGCAAATAGCAGAATTGCCTCTTGTTGCAACAAGGGTTAACAATCAAGGACAGGTGATAATTAACCTTCTCATTCTTGTTTTTTTAAATCATTGTTTATTTATTTTCATTGTTTTAGGTGGGAGTTCAATGTGTTCATATTTTTTCATGTATAACTTGAAGTTTGTGACTGAGAATGCGTTGACAGAAATACATGTCATTTGCACCTCTTTGCATCTTTCTGTGTAGTTGTTTCATCTCATCCTGCTGTCTGTTTCAACTGTAAGAATCGGAAATTGAAATCCTAGGTAGTTGATTGTGTGGCTGATGCAAGTGTAACCTCCTCTTGCAGGGCTATTTTCAATCATTGTTTTTGTGCATCGAGGAAATATTTTGCTCCCTGAATATTAAACACATTGTGCTGCCTGCTGCTGAAGAAGCAGAGCCCTTTTGGTTAGAGAAATTTGGATTCAAAAAAATTCCTAGAGAGCAGGTTTGTAATATTTGTGCGTGAAGAGTCATGATGCTATGCTGCTTTTTAGGAGGAGAACGTATTTCCTCACTGTTTCTGCAGTATTGAAATAATGTGGATGTCAAATGCTTGCAAGATGTATTTTTTTTTTAATCTAAATTTTGATTCTACATAAAGTGATATTTGCATATGAAAACTTGCATTGGAGCAGAAGAGAACATTATGTCACCATAATTACAGTTTTTTTGGCAGCTTAATGAACAGGGAAGAGATCTGCAAATAATGGTCTTCAAAGGCACTTCTATGTTAGAGAAGGAACTTGCACCATCCTCCAAAAGTGAATCCTGAAAAAACACGTGTACATTGTTTGCAAGACAAGAGGAACATGATAATTCTTGCTAGGAAACGATTCCTGAATTTTTTGATCCGGCAGCAACAGCGACCATTATGAGATCATCAGGGATATTGTATGTTCTTAACAAGAGACACATACACATGGGAGTGCATGTTGTTGGCAGTTCTCTCATTTTGAAACATTAGACTATAATTATGGTTTTATGGATACACATAATGTTTCTTCTCGGGGACGAGGTCTCAAGTGCATTGTAGAGGTGTATTATCTACTCTGCAACACATAGGAAGGGGATCAACTATAATTTTGTTTTTAATAAAAAAAATTAGAACATGTGAAATCCTTTTGATTACTTTGCGTCTATTATGCTAGTCATAATGGAAAGTTTACTTAGGAGCAGTCTGATTGCCAATGCATCATTCTGCTAGTTTTAGAGATGTCCCTCCAATTTTGTAAGGCTGGGCTGATCAGAGAAGCTATCTCTTTGTACATAGCATATATTTGTAGAGATATATTCTTTTCATATATATTCATATGCAATATTTTCTTCTTTTCGGTACTCTGGTCTTTTCTGAAATGTTTCTTCAAAGCTAGTTCTGATAAAACATGTTTTTTCAAACCTTTTAAAGAAATTTGGAATGTGTTAGAAGTAAATTAAATGCATCTTTACCTCATCGACCCATTAGCGTAATAACTCTCAAGTAGTTCACTACTGTTAAATTGAACACACACATTATCTAGCCTTAAATGTGGGATTCTATTGAACCCCTAATCAGACAATCCAAACCTTTCAGAAAACCATTAAGAAGTCAGACAATCCAAACATTTTACCACCTTTTATTTGGAGTCATAAATTGTGGGAAGCATTAGTGAATGAATGGAAGATAATAACCAAGGATAGAAACTTTTTATCGAAACATGTTCTGTACTGTTGATGTTTGATTATGCCATGTTTGTATTGCATCTTGAGCTCAGAAACACAAATGAGATTTCTTGCCAGCTGTTGGGACTGAAATTGTAAGAGAGCCTCCAGAAAGTTTGGTTCTCATCCAAACCTACTCTTAATGCAATCACTACCCTATTCTAATGTCAAACTAAGAGCTTTCAGGGAGAAAAGGGATAAGAATATTAAACAAAAAAGATATGTACCAAGAGTGTGATTGGGCTCTTTGACTCCCCTTGCCTAATTTTCAACACAATACTTTGCGATAACAGGAGAATGAAATATACACAATAAACTGAACCATACAAGAGGTTAAAGCACAATGAAATTAGAGGGCATGCAAGAACCACAGTAAACCTAAGTTAATGCAAGAAACAGACAATTGTTTGTACAAAACAAAGGTCGGACATCTATTCATCCATTCAAGGTAGGTTGAGACAACATAGAAAAAAATGTGGCCCAAGCAGGTTCAAGGAAGTGTGCCAAAGGACCCAAGTATTCAACCAATCTTAACAATAGAGAGGAAAAATCTGTAATATAGAGGGGCTATTTCTATTTATACAACTAGAAGAGATGGAGAACTCAAAGAGACGAGAAAAAATCATTTAACATAGTGATTGCCACAATATCACTCATGTTGTTGCAGAGGATCAAATCCAATATTTGTTTGAAGGGCACTCAATTCAGTGTAAAATCTCCATTCAAGGCAATCATATACTTAGTGTTGTAGCTTCAAGAGACAAACAACAACGTAAAGTGATTAAAAGTTCTCTTTATGAGCTCAAGGGGCACTGGAGACCATCAAGATGCTCAAAAAATTAAAGAGATGCCTTTAGAAGGATCAAATCTGATTTTAGCCTCATTGAGATATGAAGGGACGCCATAATATTTGTAGAAGCAATGCAATCCATTGTGGGGAGTGTAGAGTTGTTGAGAAATCATTTAGAACACATACAAAAAGTAAAACAGATATGGGAAAGCATTAATAGTAAATTGTGGGCTGTGCACTCAAATACCTTGAAATTGATCAACAAAATCTCTCCTCAAGATCTTTCCAACGAGACTAAAAATGTGCCAGTTAGAGCTTTGAGTCGAAAGGTATGGCCAAAAGTTCTAGGGCACAACCTTTATATAAAGAGGTCTTACGGACATGTGGCAATGCCATAGAATGGACAATGTATGATGGGAAAAAGATAAGTTCCATGTTGGATTCTCAAATATAGGGATCCAATTTAAGTCTGGACACATGATGTAGATATAAAGATTCTCAAGGACTGTCAGTGTCGTAATTCTAGAGGATAGTAACCGTAACCCTATGACAGTTATATGTTTCTAAGGCCTACAACTAAGATAAAGATAGGTATCCTACTAGGATTCATAAATAAGAGTAATCAAGGGGGTGGATAAAGCAAAGGGGCTTAATATTACAAGACAATACAATATATTAAAACAAACATACATCTACTCTAGTCTATAATAATGAATGACCAACATACACCATACATGTGCAAGATAAAAGACAAAAGAGGGTTAGAGATACTTATATGTAGCATGTATGTGATTGTTGATGCATAAACCTCCTTAGAGACAACATCAAGAGATAATTGCTATGGATAGAGAAAGGGAAAGCTCAATAAGATCTTCAGTCCTAACACTACGGTGATCCAAATGCACAAAGCTAAGCTCTAAGACTCCAAGTTAATAAGTAAATGTGGAATAGTGTGAAAATATGTGAGTTATACGTGCCTTCATGTATGAAAAAAACAATTGTTTGGTTGTGGTTTTATAAAAAAGAAGGCGGAGTATGTATACTCGATGTCATTTCCTGTGGGTGATGGTGTTGGCTATGGAATATCCAAAATTGACATCATCGCACATGGGCGATGGCATCGGCCTTGGTGTAAACCCTAAAGTTGAGGTGAAAAACATGGGAGATGGATGCCATAAGGTAAATAGAGGTAAATGATGAAGATCCAAGGCGACTAAAAACATGGATAATAACGTGAAACAAACATAAACAAGTAGACATAATGAGACAAGTAAACATGATGGGTGTAATGTGTGAACAAAGGGAAGAAATGAGGTACAAGGATATGGTAACTTAGGCATAAGATTGGCATATATCAAATGTTGTGGTCTAGTCTACATGACCAACTCTGATCACACACCAATCTTGGTAGGCCCCTTAAGGCACTCACTCGAGAGGAGAATGCATTAACAACCCTTGCATAAAAGAAATGGGTTGGAAGCGTAAAATATATGGTGTATACGTATGCTCCAACTAGATCATCACGTGTCACAATGGTGAAACATGAGATGGTATTCGGAAAACGATCTATGCAACATGCAAAATGAACAGGAAATACTGAAAATAAAGTAGTAATGAGAGCGTTGTAAAGAAATAATGAATTCCACCAAATAAAATATACTTACCTACCGATGTTGTTTCAATTTCCTGTGGTAGGTGCAATCGTTGTTTAGAACCCTGAATATGCAAGATTGAAAAGAAACACTAGAAGATAATCAATAAAATAAGACTAAATCACCTAGCTAGGAGGTCACGAGAAGGATGTGGCTAAGCGTTGAAAAAAATTGAAAAAATTTAGTAGAGTTATGTGCTCTATGTCAAAATGAGCGGCTTGATGCCATAAGTGTGGCGAAATTTACGGAGTTTTAAAAATATTTTTCATTTGAAAGATACGGAGGTTTGAAGATTGAAACGAAGTCTAGTCGAAACTAATTATAACAATTACTATAAATTATAAAAGAGGGGAGTCATTTGTCACTTTGTTAATTTGAGATTAAGAGAAATTGAAATATGATATCGCCAAATTGAGCGATTTTAGTGATGATGGCGACAATACGAGGCCACGACAAGGTAGTTGAAATGGGGCACACAACGGTGCGAATGCCATAGTAGGTGTTGTTTTGAAATTGAGAGTGGGTTGCTAGGAGAAAAATGGATAAATGTATGACGGGGAAAATTTTGCTTGTGAAATTTTCCCTAGAGAGTTGAAGTATAAATCGGGTCGAGGTCTAGGTGGGTTTGGGAGCATTTTGATTTTTAGAGTCATTAGGTTAGGTATTTGAATTTAACGCTAAAAATGATGCAGGACCCTGAAATAGATAGGATCGACCATGCTAAGATGACCAATCGCAACATGGCTGATGACATTTGGCTTGGGGAGATTTTTGAGGACAATTGATGGCATTTTGCTAGCAGGGCTAATGGTATAAGGATATGTGTATTTTACCCAAGTGTCAATGGCATTAAGCCAATAGGGCTGATGTAGTTTAAGAATTTGGATTTTTAATAATTTGAGATGTATAATTTTAATGATAAATTTGAATTGAGATATGATGGGTACTTGGTTGTTATTTTGAAGGTGCCATAGAGGATCCAGTTATGGAGATCAATGAATGTATCATGGTTACCAGAGTTGTTGTGTGGGTTATCCACAAAGGTTATTGCATAGTTACAACTCAGTTTTGGAGGCATTATTTAGATGGTGTGGGTACTATTGGATCCAAATTTGATACAAATTTTTTTGGGCCATTGGGTGTTTAGGTCCAACACCTTTAGGTGAAAGACCAATCAACAAAATATAGAGGTTGCAATGACACTACATAATATTCACACATTTTTGGGGCTACCTATTTAAGGAGTCCACATGTTTTGTAATGTATTGATGAGCAATGTAGAGAGGAAAGCACTAACACATCGGGCTATAGATAGTGAAGAGTATCATTAGGACTCATTGATGGTCCGCTTGAATGCCGTATTTTCTACATAGATTTTGGATATCTAGAAGGCTATTTTTGGTATGGTTGTGGTACAGATCTTGTGCCCCAAGGAAAATGGAATGGTGTTATTGTTTGTGTTAGTGGTGTATTGGGATGCATTAGAGGGTGTAATACAATTTACTTGGGGTACAACCACATGGGTGTTGCTAGTGCATGATTTGTACAAGATTCGTGTGAGATAATAGATGGTATTGGGGCCCATCATACTAATGGAAACCAGGATTTATGAGTGGCTCTCGATGTATAGGCCTACAAGGACACCACTATAGGTACCATGGGATGCCTTGAGGATTCTAAAATGGGAGAGAGGCCCAACAATTAGGGAAACAAGTGGATATAGGTGGCTAATACATGTTAGATAGGAGTAGTGATATGAGAGCCCTATAGAGGGATGGTGGGTTAGTGATCTAGTTGGTTGACTATAACATTATCTAAGGGAACTCTAGAGATTAGACAACATTATGTGTGGTGGGTGGATACACACCCAGTTGATAGAGTGTCATTGTAGTTTGGGTGTTCAGTGCATATGGTGGCCCTACCTCTTCTAGAGTATTGGTTATGTCATGCGAGGGATAAAGGTGAAAGAGTGGGACCAATGATATTAGTGCCACCAATGTCACCATTGTGACCACACTGAGTTAGGTGTGCCTTATAGCCATGTATTCGATAACAAGACATAGGAGAGTGAGAGGTACAAAGGGACCTCATGTCATATATGTGGGAGATAACCTTGAGAGATAGGCTGTTGGAGAGGAGGAGAGAGTAGAGAGGCTTTCAAGATGGCACCATGAGTGGCTGCTACAGGGGCCAATATGAGGGTATTTGTCAAATACAAGTTCCTAGATATAAACTTACATGATGGGGCATCTAAGGCAGAGAGTAGAGGCTCCAAGGAAATCACCGGTGATATTGGTGCCTCAAGATAGGTTAGTGCCATTGGTAGAGGGGCCCACCATCCAATATGTGAGGAGATAGAGGTAGTTTTGCGAGGCCGGGAAGACAAAGTTGTCATAGTGGAGTAGCCCAGTGATCCAGGTGAGCCTTGTAGTTATACTGTTGAATAGCATATATTGCGATGTTTGAATAGATATTGAGTAACGTGCTAATGAGGTCTTATGATTTATGCATTTTGTAGAGAAGATCATAGCTGAGTGGCATACAATGATTGAGGGTGTACATCGTGGGATCTTAAATGACATCTTGGACCTGATAGATACAACTGTGATAATGGATCTAGTGTCAACGATAACTAGAGAGTCACTGAGTTAATTTAGGCTTGTAAGAGAGGTAGCTCGTGAGCTTCAGAGGAATATAAATGCTCTAGCAGTAGTGAGTGTAAGAGATATGACATACTTGGTGCTTTGCCTTTACTAGGAACATGCATCATTGGTGCAAGAGTAGGCAACAAGATTGTCATATGTATAAGTGGTAGGTGTGTGTCAGGTGACTGATGTAGTCCACATTGTGGTGTCAGAGGTTCTTGTGGCTAGGGAAGAGGGAGAGGCTTCAGGGGCTCGATTTAGAGGTACATCTTTAACATAATCCTTGCATGCAACTAGTGAGGAACCATTGGCTCAAAACATCAGTTGATCTCCATTTGAGGGAGGAGATGATTGAGGGATGGTTTTACTTTTGAAAGATAGATGATGATGTATAAAATTCATTTTGATATATATATATATATATATATATTCAATTTGTGTTTGTGCAACATTTGGATAAGATAATGCAGAATCTAATCCCCAATCCATCAAAATGACTTTTGGCATCACCGAAGGGATCAAAATTGCATTTGTGGGCCAACTATTTCTTTGGGTAAGTCAAACCATTGGAAGGGGTGACCCCATCTATATAGATCTGACATCTCTCCCCTCACCCGGTTGGCGATGATGGGGGGGCTTCACTCAAGGATGAGGTGTATGCTATGCCCTATATCTAAATAGATAAGGACTCATCGACATAGTTAGTGAGTTTAGTTGACGCCTTACAGAGAGCCCCTTCTATAGTTCAACTTAATTTTTGTGCTGATATCATGTGTATTGATGTTGATATATGATGAATGTTTACATTTATGATTCCATTTTCTTAAGTATACAAAAATGTATGAACAATTATGATTAAAAGGAATGAAGGGATAAAAGGTTTGAAAATGATAAAGTAGGCATTATAAAATGGAATGGGGATCAATGATTAGGCTAACCCAAGCAAGGATAGATAACCCCAAGTAAGAGATGATAGAAAATGATGAAAAAAGTATCCAAAGTAGAAATCTATGACCATAGAAACCCAAAGATGAGAGATAAACCCAAGCGAAAGGTAGTATATAACTAACAAAATTTCCAAGATAGGAATCAATGGCCACATAAACCCAAGTGGAAGATAAAAACCCATGTGGGAGATAAAAGAGAGTTACCAAAGTATCCAAAATAGGAAGCAATGTCCTTAAAAATCCAAATGGGAGAGAAAAACTTAAGTGGGAGATGAATATGAATACTAATAAGTAGAATAGTGTGTCACAATGATGATGTGTGAATGATTGGCACACATCGTTGATGATGTTAGATACGTCGTGTAGAATTTGATGTTGAGTGTGAATCATCAGGCCCTCAAGGTTGTCTTGGATGATGTTGATACCATGATGGATTTCTAATCTTATAGAAAAGCGGGAATTATCAATCTTATAAAATATCTACATGAGGACATCACACCGAATATTATCAAGAAAGGGACAAAGTGGAATGATGAGTTTGGTGAGAGCTAGATGATGGCATAGAAGGGCGCGATGAAGGGGACCGAGCTCTAAACTTATGCACATAAGGAGAAGGTTCTCAGGATTAGTTCTTGCGGGAGATAACGTGACAAGTATCATCAATATGTAAGAAAAAAGTGTGATGATAACAAAAGAGTGGTGTTACAGAAGAGGGTTGTGTGGCTTTATTTTGTTGGTCTTTCCCAACTTTTGCTTTGAGTTTCTTCATATTTCATCGAAAACCTCTACAATCTGAAACATCATGTCTAAGAGCCTCATGCCATGTGCAAACAGGTTTAACTAGGTGGGATATGAGCCATAGCGATAAGAAGAGTTGGTGGTGATGTCGTAGAAATTAGCAATCACAACAACATGTGGAGAAGTAGAAGGGAAGGGAGTGAGATATGTAATAATAAGCATTTTAGAGGGGCTATTTGAGGGAGAAGATTGTGTCTTAGGTGTCAGATCACCAATTAGGGGAGTATAGTTCATGAACTCATCCTTACAGTCAAATTTAGAATTTAGGCCTCATCATCATTGATGAGGTTAACTTACTTTAGATCAAAGGTGGCATGTGTGTCTTATGAGGAGACGACTATAGTGTTGATTCTATGATTAAAGGTAGACTAGAGTGATTATTGATAACAAATAATTTTTACATTCTTGGCCAAGGAATAACATTCTAAGAAGGGATCATATAGAGAATAACCATCACCATAATCAAGTATAGTGACAATCACAACACAAGAGTAAAAAATAGTCTTGGGTTGAACAAGATGTTCTACAAAAAGATGCTTAGCACAAGTAATAGTGATAGGGGCACAACCAACATTATTCTTGCGTGAGAGAGGTCACAAAACGGGAGGTAATTGGGAGATAATAGTATAAATAAGATAAGAGGTGTTGATTATAAGGTTGATTTCATTGGGATCATCATTAAGGGAATCCTGATGAAATCAACCTTATAATCCCATAACCTCAAGATGACCACTATAGCCATGAAGGGAATCCATGGGATAAATGAAACATTGATATTACCGAAATGGGATGGTAGGAAGTTCTTTGAGGGTGGAAATTTTGAATGTACCATGTTGTTGGAAGAGGTCAAAGTTTTAAGTTTTGGTGTCACCTTTAATTTTTTATATAGCTTGTAGGTGTGCAAAATTAACACATTGGTAGGAGGATGACGTGATTGCATGCATGCGATGAGTCCACAATCATCCCAGGAGGATATTATAAGTTAAGCATTGAAGACCATAAATTTAACATGAAAGGTGTGAGGCAATATGATATGAATCCAAATACATCCCATAGGGGGCATTTTTCTAACATCATAACCTTGACATGTGATCCTAGTGGATTTTATATTGTTAATAGAGTAACCAAGTGTGTTAATGAAGTTGGGAGAAATGATTCAAGTGTTAAAACCTTCATCTACGAGGGATTTTTTTATCATGGCGTGGCCTAGAAAAACATGGGAGGGTTGTGTGCATGAAACATAAGCTCAATCATAAAATTAAGAGGAAAACAAATACATGAGGAATGATTTGTGGAGAGAACAATAGAAATAGATTACTCTCCGCATTGACACATATTGCTCTCTTCCAAACCATACATGGTAGGATATCACCCTAAAGTGAGTGGAAACGTATTTTTCATGGGGTAAAGTGCTGGCATAATATGATCATGATGTTGGGGTGAGGTGCAAATGAGTTTTATAAACATGATTTGACTCGAAAGGTGAGAGAGTATTGTGAGAGGGTATCAATCTTTAGGGCAGGACTTTGTAGTAGTTTGAACATGTGGAAGGACATCCTGAACATAAACTAAAGAGGGGGACTAGAATAAAGTTCTACATTTTGATTTTTAGCTAGCATTTTGATGGGATCGGCTATGGTAGAGATGTTTCCATAGGGGCCGATGTTGTAAGCATTGTCATATCTAGAAACAAATGGGATCAATCATATTGATAGTGGGTGATGGCGTATGAGGAATGTAGTGATGCCAAAAAATAATTGGCCATGTAAGAGTGTGTACACAAGGGACAATGACATTTATCTAAAACTGTAGAATTGGGGACAAAGGCTTGTTCGTGAGATTTTTTGTGAAGAGTATAGTTAGATGACCATGTTGGATTTATCTTGGGTTGAGATAGGTTTAAAGGGATCAATTTAGGTGATAATGCATTTGGTACTGTCCATATGAACTACACTCTCTGTGGGTGTACTAGTAGAGGGATATGAGGTGGAAACAATAGCGAAAACCACATTGCGAACTAAAACAAGACTAGGATTCAATTTTTCAAACTTGGAGTGACCTATGAGCGGTTCATTGTATATTTTAAGAAGTTCATTAGCTTGATGAACTAATTCATGCTAATCATGTGGTTGGGATTTTTTGTGCGTTTTGATGGATTCATCTAGCCTTTCATGGTCAAAGTTATTGCCAAGGATGAAGGTATATAAAAGGATCAAAGGGAATGGTAGTTATTAAAGGAATGGCCCCAAATGGAATGCCAATAATAAAAGTGTATCTCATCATGCCATTGAGGAAGAGGTTGAGAAGGATCTATGGCCATGGTGAATGGTCAGGGTAGATGTCGTTGCAACTCTTCCTTGGATATAAGTTAGTGACAATCAGTATGGGAGGGGAATATAGATTTGCTTTGGGATTTGGTAACATATTGATCAATGTTATGAATAATTGTATTAGAATAATTTCCTTGAGGAAGAGTATATGTGAATCTATCATCAGTGGCATTATTTTTTATAGGATGCACGAGGGCTTGAATGTTATCGAGAGGTTTCTGATTTGGTAAAATATTTTTGAGTTCCCGCATGAGGTAATATTGGTGTTTTTATTTCTCAAATTCTTCTTCTAAAGAGGTAGGATAAAAGGATCTAGCCTTGTAGTAAAGGCGAGGCTCAAGTGATCGAAAGAATAGTTGAAAAAAACTCCCATCGAGCATGTTATGCTCGGCCTTAGTGGATAAGGTTTTATAACATTTGATGAAATCTTGGACATATTAACTATCCATTTTTTTGAAATTGATAGAAATGTTGATGTTATTTTTAGGAAGATCATGGTAGTGAAATTCATTGACTAAAGTGGTCACCAAGATTTCTAGCTCGACAATGGAGTTGGTTAGAAGGGTATGGTACTAGTCCAAGGCATCTCTTGTAAGTGTCTTGGATAAGATTTTGGTGGCAGTGTAAGAATTTATTTTAACCCAATCTTTGTAGATATTGTCAAAATACTTTATATGATGCCATTTTAACTAATATGAAGAGGGGAAAAGGTGATTTTGTGATGCAAAGGAAACACCTTTCTATAATGTAGGAGCAATTAGCAGGTGGGGTCAGAGAGAGTAGAACCATGAAGTTGGTTCTTAGTAGCTCTGATGATGAATTGGAGGTGAGTTGCAAGGATGAGAAGAATTGGGAAAAGAAAAGAGGAGCTATGATGGTTTAACCACTCAGACTAAAGGCATGGAATTTTTTTTTAGGTTTAGTTGCTTACTTTGTGTTGACTCGGGGATGTATTTCCTTCTTGGTTTTTTTGTCAGGTGATTATGTTGTTTTAAGTGTTTTTTTGGATATAATCTTGGGTATATTTTTGTTAAGTAAAAAAAAAGCTTAGTATCTTATAGTTGATGCTGTTAGGGAATAAGGGATAAAATATGTAGAATAATCCCTCACAGAATCGTGACAGTAGAAACTAATATGCAGAAAATATTACAGATCTCAAATAAAATTGCAGAATAAAATAACACAACACAAAGAGATAGTATTTAACGTGGTTCACCCAATTTGGGCTATGTCCACCAAGAATCACTTGCTCAGATTTTATTACAAGCCACTTCTCTCTCAATACAATACCCAGATCTGTTTGGAGCTATGCTCAACAAACTCTATAGAATTCACATCTGAATTCAAAACACATCTGCAATGTTACATGATACTTACCATATGTAAAAAACCATATAAATAGACAACTACTTAAGCAGTTTTACAAAACCATGGGTATCAAAACCATGGGCCAAAATTGTCCCATAAACCTATGGGTCAAAATCCCGCCCATATGAGAAAAGCACATTTCTCGGTATATCGGGCACATTTTAAGGCTCCGAACCCTGGCAAGATAACCGTGGAAAGTGTACAATACTCTTAGTGTACAATCTTCAACACTTTCTCACATGAAAATAGGCTCCACAACCTAACAGATGCTTGGTTGTAATTTTCAGGTCAAGCCTATTTGACCCTCTAGTCCTCATTGTTTTTGTTTTGGTAGTTCCTTTACTAAATATCTTTCGATTTGTATGGTTATTATAACCTTATCTAAAATTTAGTAATAAAAAAAATCCTTGATATAGAGAGTAGGGTCAGTGGAGCAATTGTAAGTGATGGGAGGAGTGATGCCTCCAATGTCCATAGAAGTAACATAGGGAACAAGGGGATCCTTTGAATGGATTGAAGGGTCTTGTTATGGATGGAAGGTTATTCAATGAGATTTCTGTTAATTCCAACCCTTAAAGAAGAAGGATTACCTTTGTTTTACATGCCCCAATAAACCTTTTGAGGTTGACTAACAAGCTAGGCTAGATTAGTTTGAAGTTGAAATAATGACTCGTAGTCATAGTGTATTGTTGACTTAGGCGGTCAATGAGTTACATGATAAGTTGGGTAGAATAAGTATTTGGAAGGATATTCATGTCATTAGTTAGATCATACTTGCTCCATTTTTAGAAGGATAAGTGTGATTGATATATGCATCCAACATCTAAGAAAGATAATATTCAATGCACTTGTATTGAATTTCGAGTGACTCCCATACATATTCAATAAATTTTTGTGGAAATGTTTTCATAGCAGGGTATAATTATATGCAATGACATGTTTCCCTTCTTCTTTAGTTTCAATGATAAGGTTTCAAATGTTATATCTGATTTGTATTTAAAGGTGGATGTTTTTGCTTCTTACAATTAATTCCTATCGGAAAATAGTTAGAGTAATGAGGAACTAACTTAGGAATACCACTATCTTGAGAGTTATTAATTTTGTATAGACATGTATTAACAGAGGATGTAGTGGAATCACCAAGTATGCTCCATAGTGGAGCAGGGATGTCTGAAATAGGATTTTTAAACATGTTTTTATGATGAGATTGATTGTGCAAGAATCTTGCACAAGGCCACTGACATCTAAAGAGATCAATTACGACTATATGATAATTCAGAATGGGATTGGCTATGAAAAAATATTTTATAGGGGCCGATGACATCTTGAAAGAGGGATTGTAGTACATACATGATCAAATGTACAATAGGGTTTTACATAGGGATTGGTCACATAGAGAAACCAAGAAAAGTAATAAATAGAGCTAATATAACCTAGTTTAGGGTAAGTAAGATTTATGTTAGGTTTACAAGAGTGTATGATAGGAGAAAGAGAAGTTCCCAAATGAGTTCTCAAATATAGGGAATCTAATCTAAGTTTAGACACATGATGTAGATATAAAGGTGCTCAAGGAGCATTAGTGTCATAATTCTAGAGGATAGTGACATAACCCTAAGATAGTTATAGGTTTCCAAGTCCTACAACTAAGATAAAGATAGGTATCCTACTAGGGTTCAGAAATTAGAGTAATCAATGGGTGGATAAACCCAAGGTGCATAATACAATACAATAATGTCATATATCAAAGTAAATATACATATAATTTAGTCTATAATGATGAATGACCAACATATAACAAACTTGTGCAAGATAAAAGACTAAAAAGGGTTAAAGATACTTACTTGTAGCATGTGTGTGACTATTGATGAATAATCCTCCCTAGAGATAATAACACTGAGAGAGAATCACTATGGGTGGAGAAGGGAAAAGATCAACAAGAAGATCTCCCATCCTAAATCACTATTGTGACCCAAATACACAAAGGTAAGCTCTAATACTCAAAATCAATAAGTAGATGCAAAATAGTGAACAAATATGCAAGCTATAAGTGACTTCATGTATGTAAAAAAAATTGTTTAGTGGTGGTTTATAAAAAAGAAGACAAAGTATATATATCCATTTCCATCACCCAGTGGGAGATGGTGTCGGCTATGGAATAACAAAAATTAACACCATCTCCCATGGGTGATGGTGTCAACCTTGGGGGAAACCCTAAAGTTAAGAGGTGAAAAAATGGGAGATGAAGGCCAAATTTAAGGAAGAGGGAAATGACGAAGGTCCAAGGTAACCAAAAGAAGGGATACTAGTGTGAAACAACAATAAACAAGTAGACATAATGAAATAAGTAAACATGATGGCTGTAATGTGTGAATAAATGAAATAAACTAGGCAAGGATAGGGTAACTAAGGCATAAAATTAATCTCTCAAATGGTATGGTATTTTTGTCACTTGATATTGTACCCTTCACTGAGGTCAGGCTCAAAACCTTAATGAAACATAGAATTACCTTCAAAGTGTGGGAAAATAGGACCTTTTAAGGTCAATCTCTAGAGAATATTGGTTACTTCTATTATATCTTACTAAAACTAATCTAACCAACACTACAATCTACTACCAACTAGTTCTAATATGAGCTTTCTAAGGAACCATGGTTCAAAAGGATGAATTAATGAAATAACGAAAATGTGATGCACTAAACTCAATAGTGTTTAGTTCTGATTCTAAGAGAAAAAAATGTAACTTAGCTTGTGAAGTTATGAAATTACACATAAGAAACTGTTTTCGTGCAAATGTGTAACAGGGAAATTGACAATTTTTTAGCACGACAACTATACCCCTGTGCCAAATTTTTCATGTTTTATCATTCCCAAGAACCCCAAGTCAAATACGTCAGTCTGGTCACCCCCTATTTAATATAAAATTGGTCTCCTAGGTGATTTAGTAAAGTTTATTCAATTCCCCCTAGGTGATTTTAGGGAGTTCTGAAAATATGTTATCTACAGGCAGATGTGGGAAAGGCTATCACTGGCCTTCCTAGGACTGGATCAACCCCCCTGGAGTAGTACGGAAGGGAAAATTTCAACATGGAGGGGAATTTGAGACCTTAGAACATCATGGAAATTATTTTGAAATGTTTGGGGAAGTTTTGAAATACTTGGAGCAGTCTGAGTGAAAACAGGGTTCACAAGCCTAGGTAGTTCATCTGGGCTTCAAAAGAAGATTTCGGGAGCTCCGGATGGAGTTAGAAGTAAAACAAAAAATATATGGAAATAGGATTCCAATACCTACATGATGGTGAAATAATATTTTTCACAACACCTTAGCGCATAGTGTTGGTGCCCATTTTGATCCTTTGCCATTTTGCCATGTTTCCCCATTGCTCTTTGTGCTCTGGAATGTTTTTTTTCTCTTAAAATTGGTGGTATGCAACTTTTCCCTCCAGATTGAATGACTTGAAATGCTCGTAAACTTATTATTTTGCCCCAATTTGAAAGAAATATACGTGTATGCCCTGTTTTGTGCCCTAATTTTTCCAAATCAATGCCTCTGCCGTTTTTTCCACTTTTCCTGGCCTTTGGAGCTCGAAATTGTTCGTTTCAGGCATATTTGCCCTCAAAAATCCCTTGCCATGGTCACAAATTGCATAAAATCACTTCCCATTTGTTTTTTGATCGAAAAATTCTTCACCCACGAAGAAAAAATCGAATTCGGGCATCTCTGGCAGTTTCTGCGTTTTTGGACGGTCGTACGGGCGTCATTTACCCGTCAATGTCCAGCTTGCATTCATCGGTAACGTGGCCATTTGTAATTGGACAGGGATCGGCGGGTTTGAGCCGAAAAACTTAACGTTTTATCGTGCCTTGGAAAAAGTTGCAAGTTGCCCCCACAGGCCCCAGGGGAGGACACGTGGCGGGCGGGATGCAAGGCAGAGTGGCAAAGGACTTGGAAGAATTTTGCCTTTTGGCGAAAAGGGATGAAAGTTGTGAAAAGGGGTGCAGGCCCACATCAAGTTAGTGGTGGACACGTGTCAGCGTCGAGACCACAAGGCGGGCCGAGCGGAAGAAAAGTGGGAAAAATTCCCTTGGCGAAAAAAGGAGTTAAAATATGAAATGATTCCACGTAGATCCTCAGAGAATCACGGGGAGACACGTGGCAGGGGCAGAGGGGAGTGCGGGTCGCCGGAGGAAAAAGGAAACTTTTGCCCTTTTAACAAAATAAGTTAGAGTGATAATTTGAAGCGTGGCCCCGCGGTAAATCAACGACTGACACGTGGCAAGGATGGAATCGGAGGCGCGGGTCCATGCGGGGAAAAGTGAGAAAAATTTCCTTTTTTTCCAAAAAGGGTGAAAATGCGTAGAATTGAGCTGCGATTCCGATGGGGCCCACCTTAGGACACGTGTCAACACCAAATCTCAAGGGCAGAGGGGCGGAGAAAAATGTCAAAATTTTACATTTTTTCAAAAACGTTAAAAAGTCAAAAAGTGATCGCAAATCCATTTCCAATCACGTTATGACACGTGGAGGGCTCAGATTGAAGGGAGAAAGGCAGATCAATGGTAACTGTGCATTTTTTAGTTTGGCCGCCATTTGAGCTCCAGGAAGCTTGGAGATGCGAATTTTGCATCAATTTTGATCAATTTTTTTGAAAATTCGTGTCGATCTGTGCCTGCAAGTACCAATGCAATTGGTGTTAAGGATCAATTTGCAGATTTGAAATGTTTTTGAAGTAAAGTTTTTGCCCTAGCCCGTGCCAAAAGCGTAAAATATCAAATCAAGAAGTTGTAGAGCCAAATTTTGGATGGATAAGGATGAAATGATGAAATGAAAGGGGTCTGCATGCTTTGAAGATGAAAAACATGCCCCCACAATGGATAATGATGAAAGTTTTGTAATGATTCACCTTTTGAAAGAACAACTGGCAACTGTTTGCGAGTCTATTAGATGTCATTTTCCAAAAATATTGCAAAGCAAAGGTGCTCCGAATATTCCATTTTTGGAGGGAAGATTTGTGAGTGAGTGAGTGAAAAATTTATATATTGCATGAATTTTTCATGCAAATGGTCGGAGAAACTTAGAATTTCACAGGAAAATCTGAGAAAACACCCATTCTTTGAGAAACCACCTGAGAACCAGTTCTAATTCCTTTTTGCATCAGATTTGTATCATGTTGAGTTGGTTTCAGTTGTAAAGCCATCAACAAGCTCTGAGATTGTTCTTATAACATTCCCCTGCTGATAAATTTGGTCATTTTGGATTATTTTGTGTTGCCTCTTGGTAAAATTCGCATACACTTATGTTTCAAAATGTTTTCAATATGTGTTTCTTGCTCATATTGCAGTCTTGTGTTTAAAATCTCTCTTGATCATACATGGTCTCATTTCTTGTTGATAGTTTAGTGGCATTTGCAATCTCACATTCATAAGAGATTTCATCTGACAAAGAGATAAACAAATGTAAAATCATTTTACCTTCCTTCAATTCAAAGATTGTTTTTAAACCTTTGGGTGCACCTTAGGTCATGATAAAATAGAGATTTATGGATGCTTTGTTGGTTCATAGGCTTCAATATTTTGTGGCAAGTTGTCAAAGATTATGTGGAAGAGTGAAAATCTAGGCCTCCATTTAGTACACATATCCTGGTTGAAGGAGTACTTTAACCCCTTTGAAGCATTCTGATGTTTAGGTCTTACAAGAGTTTTTGCAAAGGTCCTCAAAGAATTTGGCAAATTATAGTTAGTCTTGTCTAAAATCTTCCACCAAAATTTCATTCAAACAAACCAATCCTACCTACAATACCCCTGCATTGCATTGTGTGTTAACAAATGAATACAATCCATTTACAAAAATGCACAAAGCAAATCAGGATCATCCCATGTCTTTAGTAGCCTCAACCTTGTCTTGAAAGCATTTCCATCATTTAGTAGTGACAGATTTGTTGAGTTTGAATAATGGGAAGGTTATCATGTTTTCTCAAGGCCATCTCCATACAATCTACACAAATTGAGGGATATCTTCATCTCCTTCACCATTTGAGGGTTATAATATAGGTTCTCTTAGCTTGGTTGAAAGGCACAACCTAAAACAGTTAGGACAAAATCAAGTCCTATTTGAGTGCTAACCATCTCTCCACAAATCTGAGTGCCAGCTAGATCACATCCTTGGCTACAAAATGACATACATCATGATCTATCTGTCTTCAAGCTTCATGCCATATCTTTGATGCTTCTCAGACTGAAAAGGAGAACAAATTTGGGTACCAACACATAATATTTTCAAGAAGTTTTTATCAGGCATAAGTGGAGTCTTAAATCAAAAACATGATTTTTCAGGGATCAAATGGATGAATAAAGACATGATAAAACCCTCAATTGGATTAGAAATTCCATTTCCAGTCAGGATCATATAAAATTTCACCAATAAATTCCACCGGGATCTCAAGTTAACTTCTTTCCAAGTTGCCCTCTCAAAGGTAGTTCAAGACTTAGTCATTTTTTGAGAGGACACGTGTCAGCACCAGGAGCCTGACGAGATTTCATTTCCTTGACATCCCTAAGGTCAAGTACAAAAACCCTTGAATATTATGCCCAGCCCCCATGTGACCTCTAGGACCCTCATGTGACCTCCAGACTTGACAGTTTAGCCCTTAGGTGTATTTTTGGAGCATCCATTCCCTGCCGTTGGATCAAGCGCCATGTGTCAGCTCCAGGACCACCTTGGAAACTGATGTACCTCACTTCCCTGAGTTTAGGGACATTAAGCATGGAAAAATGTTCCCATCCCCTATGGGGAGTCTTTTGGTCACCCACGTGACCGACTTTAAGCCCCCAGGTGTATTTTTGGAGCATCCATTCCCTGTTGTCAGATCAAGCGCCACGTGTCAGCTCCAGGACCACTATGGAAACTGATGTCCTTTATGTCCATGAGGTGAGGGACATTAGACATGGAAAAATTCACCCAGCCCATATGGGGAGTCTTTTGGACACCCACGTGACTGACTTTCAGCCCCCAGGTGCATTTTTCAAGCAAATCCCCTGTTGTCTGATTGAGGACACATGACATCACCTTGACCACTGTGGAAATTGATGTCCCTCACATCCCTGAGGTCAGGGACATTAGGGACACAAAAAAATTCCTAGCCCCTCCATGTGCATTTCTTTGAAAATTTAAATCTAGCACTTAGCTGTTTCTTCCCCCTCATTTCTCCTTCACAGCTTCATACCTTACCATGGCTCCGTGCATGATTGTCTAGACACCTGGTCCACCATTTTTGCTCCGAACCAGATCTGACATGGCCACATAAACACCCACCCTATGAAAATACACATATTTTAGGGGAAGGAATGATCAAAACTGCTGAAAAGATGAAGAACGGGAATAAAATGATGGTTTTTTGCTAGATAATCGTGAAGTCACCCAATCGAGAAATCTTCATATCTCACAAGATACACATTGGATCAAGGTGTAGTCTTCTAAAAACTTCCATATTTTTCAAGGAGATCACAATGCAATAAAAAGGAGTTCAAATGGTTCTCTGAATCATTTTCTCCAACAAAAATCCCACTTTGTGCACCGACTCACAGTCGTCAGATTTCCCATCACTCTGGCAATGGAAATGAACTAAAAAATTGCACATGGGATCCAAATAAAAAACCTATCACAATGGAGTTGTTTTCATCGCAAATGGAGACAAAAACTAGACCTACAAATTTCAAGCTCCATTAATGGCCGCCATGGTAGCTCCGTGCTCGAAGCCACTGCCAGGTCAAAATTTCAAAATTTATTTCCAATCATTCTAGTTGGAAAAACTATGTGAAATTCAGAGGGTGTGATCATAACAAAAAGATGAGTCCAAAAAAGTATGTTCCATCACAAATCGAGCACTAGAAACACACTTTCTAAAAATAGTAAGTTTTCCTATATAGACTTGCTATGTTTGGAAATTCATCATCAAAAGCAGTTGAGACAAAGGAAATGGGCATTAAAGATCACGAGGAAGCCAGAATGAGTGTTTAGAGCAGAAAACAATGAAAATGACCACTTACTAAAAATAGTAAGTCCCTTATATGGGTGCTTACTAAAAATCGTAAGTCACCCCAAAGAAGCGGTTGAGGCAAGGGTAGGGTGCACAGGGTCGAATGAGGGAGTTCATCACATCACGATGGTCGAGAAGAGGCAAAAATCATTTCTCACTAAAAATAGTATATCATATGCAGGCTGGGAGCTACGGTCATTAGTGGAACAATTCACTCAACTTGGCAAGCATTCATGAGCTGATTTGAAGGAGATTCACAGTGTGCAAGGGATTCAAAGATTCAAAGTTTCACTGTATTTGGAGCTTTCCATCAATGAGGACCAACGCACTTCATTCGAAATGACATCTCCTCTTCTTCTTCTCTCTCTCTTTCTCTCTCCTCTTCCCCAACTTTCTCTCACTTTCCAATATTCTAATTTCATGTTGGGATTGCACTTTTTCATGTCCTAATGTTCCTAATGTAATAAGTCACCTTTATGTTATAAAAAGGGACTTAAAAGTTTCCTAGGAAGTTGAAAAGTTTTAAGTTGTGTGAGGACATATGAAAAGGCATTGGGGGGTAGATGAAGAGTCATATTCTACTCTATAAATTATAACACCATTCCCATTTCAAAGGGTTGGCGATTGATCTTGTAAACTCAAGAGTGCATTGTTCCTAGAGAAAGCAAAGGAGATAGCCATTTTCTTCTGCTATCCTCTACTCTCATTCCCACATTATGTACAACTTTGATTTGAGTAATCAATACAAGAAGAAGTTTCTAGCAGTCTTTGACTAAGGGTTTTCTTGATACTTGGTGATCAATAAATTCTATTTGGTCTTGTTGCTATTCACAGAGTTGTTTCTTCCCATAAATGCATGTGTTGAAGCTTCTAACTAGTGTGTGCACAAGAATATGATTTTCTACCTGCAACATTAATTCTCCTACCTCTTTTCTCACTCCCCTTTCCCACTCTTCAGACAAAGTATTCCCTAGCAAGAGATTGCTAGCTTTGCCTTAAGGTCAATGGAGTGCCCTTGTTGGATCCCTGGTTGAAAGGCCACCACAAAAATCATCATTTTCTTGTGCATGCATATACGACAACTGCACCAGTTAAGTAGAGGGACTTAGATTCCTAGAGCATTGGAAAGAAATCGACAAGTTTGTCCACCTGAAAATTTTTCTCGCCAACAGAAGCATTGAAGGAGACAAGTGAAGTAAGACTAAAACTTAGAAGAGGACTAGATATTCACGTTGGATAATTTGTATTGCATCCCAAAGTTTAATATTAAAAATCCCACAAGCCAAAGAATGTGAAAACTTCACAAACACATTATAGAGGTCCACAATCATTATCTTAGCACTTAAAAGGGCAGAGATATAAAACATGAAAAAGGACCCTTAACTTGTGCCCATATAATCATTTTGATAGGATATTGAGAAAGAAAGAGAGAAGAGACTAGATGATGCCCAACAACGAAGGAAATAAATCACTTTACTAACCACTAAGGGACAATAGAATTTTAATATTTTAGACGAAGTATGGGTGTTAGAGGTTGCTTAAATCACACTTTAACAGACCATATGGGAATGTGGGTTGCATAGTATAAGGTGTAATATTGGTTGTTGGGGGTTGTTTAAACTAATTTAGGAACAACTTTTCCTTATTTGGCAGATTTTTGATGATTCATTGTTTTACATTTGTCTTTGACCTATTTTCTCATTATTTGGAAGTATTAATGTGATCCATGGATTTATTTTGCATCATGTTCCTGATCCATGATTTCCTTCTTGTTCTGCGAATTTAGTTTTCTTTACGTGACCTTTTTTGATTCTTTGTTCCACAATACATTCTATTTCATGGAGTCCTTTGTTTTGTGTGGCTTTTATTTTATACTGTGGGTCTTCTGTTCCCCAAATTTTTTTTGTTTTGCTTCATTCTATGGTCCATTAAACCTTGCACGAGTTTATATTTTCACACAACCTTTTATTTATCTTGTGGCTTTTACATTTTCTTCTCTTGCACTCCACTATTTTCCTTCACTCTGCAACCTTCACTTTTTTGTGCTCCATAATTTTTCATGGATTTTACCTAATTTTCATCATCAATCCTCCATGACTTGTCCTTTTGTTCTATGAAGTTTTTTGTTTTCCATGGTACACATCTTTTGATTTGCAACCTACCATTCCTTATGGATTTTAACCCAAGGCCAAAATAAGGTAGTAAATGGCTAAGTCTTTTTGGCCTTCCGAAATACTTAAGAAACCACAACTTAAGTAGGTTAAGAAGAACTTGAAACCACCCAACTCCAAATTTCAAAGTAAGTTTCCAAAATGAGCATAAGTGCTTATTTGAAAACACTTTGGTGACCTCTCGAGGACATCTTCCTACTATATGAATTGAACTAGTTGTCCTTTTCATCCATTGGGCATGGAGTCAGCATATATCTTTGACATCTAATTTTGAAAACCTTGAAAAAATCCATCCTGAACTCTTTCTGGGATGTTTCAAAAAATCGTTTTGCTTTGGAATTTAATTTCAATAGCCTCACAATCTTCTTCTTGTGAACCGTGGTTTTCCACAGTTTCTGTGGTACACTTCTCCTTTGATTTGCATATATTTTGTCTTTGCTTTATGACCTCTCTAACTTATGGGAATTTCAAATGGGACCAACCACTTGTGTAACACAACACTTTTTAAAGAAATTTCACCATAAAATATTTACGGAGGGAATCTCAATCAGTGATAAAAACAAGGGTAAAAGAAGGGACCTTCAAACAAGGAAAAAGAAAAAAAACAAAAAGTAGGAGATTAACTAAACTTTCCATGTACAAAAGATAAAATCAGACACGTCTCACGTGAAACATGCAAAGTGTGAATGATAACTTATTCTTATAAAATAAGATCTACACTACTCCTAAACTAATCAAGCTCAAATCAATCTAAACAAAACTAGATAGTGGTTAGGAAAAGTAAATTCCCCTTCTTTTGAAATGAGTCCATGAATTTAATTTGAAAAGGGAAAGTGATAAGAGTGCAAACATAATCTACACCACTTCTTCCTTGAAAATATTAGCCTCAAAAGAAAATTTCACCTCTATCCAATATAAATTTTTTGTGTGGAGGTGCTTAGGCTAAATTTTGATGCTCTAAATATATTCTTCATGTTTTGAAGTGAACATGACAAGTGGAAACTATGATATTGGATCCAATATAAATATATATCTGATTAAACACCTAACCCTTAGAACCAATGGATTATTTCTTCTAATTTTACTATGTCTTCTCCATTTAGATCCATAAATAGAGATATCATGCATGATTTCCTCCTCACCAACCTCTGATAGAGCTATGGTCTCTTCCCATGAAGGTTTATAAGTGAAATTTGCAAATGATCCTCCTTCTCATTCTTGTTGAGCCATGTCTAAGCATCATTACCATTTAATAATATTTTTACTCTATTTCAGGTTTGAGGGAAGTTCCAATAGCAAGACGATTCTTGTTGAGGAAGAGAAATGATTCAAATGGAATACTTATGAGTTCAATTATTTCTCCTTCCTCACCCAAATATTCAAGATAAGACAACACTTCTTCCCCCTCACCTCTCATGCTTGAGTGAAACTCCTTTTTGATCTCTCCCTCCATGGAAACCATGAAATTATCAATGATCTTAAGATAAAAATCAGAACAACCAATATTGTTAGTGAGCTCAATCAAATTTTATTCCTATATTTTGTTTTCCTCAATTTGGATCATAGTGCTTCTCATCCCCAAGGTTTCCTCCAAGTTTGATTATGTGGATGAAGATAAAGTTTGATCACCATTTTCACCTTCAAAAGAGAGCAAGAAGTTATGAATGATATATTTTTCATATTTTAGATATGATTTCGCCTCTATTTGATCAGGAACAAAGTCCTTAGGGATATCAAAAACATTTTGTTCACCTTTTAACTTTGACTAATCATCCATGGAATTAAACATCTCAACCTCTTTCACCTTATGCTCAAGCAACTCATCCATAATTGAAGGATGATCAAAATAGATAGGGAAAAATTCTTGAAAAAATTGGGCCACAACCTCATCGTTTTCCTCATATTCATTTCAATTTGAAATATATAAATCTTGATTAACAGTAATGGATCTAACATCAATAAACTATGGCACATTAAAAGAGATTGACTACTACAAGGTTATTGATGAAGAGATTTATTGATCTCAAAGTTCGTCCCAAAATATTTAGCCCACTCTTTCAAAGATTACATGTATTCTTGTCTAGTTTTCCTCTCCAAAAGTATTTTCATTTCCTTACGCTCTCAAGGATGGGGAAAATTCTCTTTCACCGCCATATGTTTAGTTATAGACTTGTAAAGGTTTGATCAAGTGGTTGGACAAGTGGATGACCACTCAAATGTGCTAGGATGTAATTTATCAAGGTATGAAACTAATTTCTCATGAATATCTTAGGGATTAGGTAATGCTTTTTCTGAGGTTTAGGAAGTGGTGGGTGATGTTGGAGCTCAAAATTTCACCCTTCTCTAAGTCATGGAAAACCTAGGATTTTGAGGGAACATGAGACTGTCTCTAAGTAGTGGGATTTTCTCTTGATAGAAACCTTTGGAGAAGGCCAACTTCCTCTACCTATTTATAATGCTAAAAGACTCCTACATGTTAAAATGAAACTATTTAATCCCAATATGTGAATTCTAAGGGAACAAGGTTAATAGGAGATGCATGAAATGGAAATCCTAAGCTAAGGGGAGGTGGGTAACACTAAGAAGAGGGGGGAAGACACTCTCAAATGAGGGAAACTAGGAGAAAAATGAAGGAAAAAAGGGAAGACATGAGTGCCACAATCCATAACAACATTAAAACTTCCATTCTCAGGGAGCACAACATAAATAAAACCTTACAAAGGAAATAAAACATACACAATAAACCAAAACTACAACAGAGAGGCAAGATTACAAGTACAACACAGTCTATGGAAGAGAATAGCCATAAAACATAGATTTTATTGCTTAGGAAGATGCACAATACGTTACAGTAGAGGAGTAAGGTAAAATAATACCTTGTATAGGTCCAAATATGAGGCTTACAACTCAAAAACACTTAGGAAACACTCTGAATGAAGACCTTGTATTCTGTGAGGGTCTAACCTTTACAAACAAGCCTCATTCTACAATATATAGAAGAATAGAGAGAAAACATGGAGAGAAATGGGAGGGAAGTTTGGATTTCTACCTTCAAACACCAACACCATGCATTAAATAGTTGAAAAATATGATGGGTTCCCCTACAAGACTGTTCCCCCACGTTATATTTCTTGTAGGAGAGGCAAAGAGCCCCATAATTCATCAATTCAGGTGGTTGAGTCATCTGTAACTTCATATTAATTTCTAAATTTTTCCTCTCTATTTCACCCACCAAAATCCACCAGTAACTGAAACTAATGATGCCAAATTGATGGGATCGAGTATATATTTCCAACGAGACTGATATTGCATGATTTAGAGCTCTAGAGTGAAAGATATGGCTTCTTAAATTTTTGTAGGTCGGGAGGACACGCATGACACATGACATCTTCTTGTTGGCTATGAGGATAATACTATTGACCACAAGGGATGTTTAGTTTTATGCCATGTGTTATGTTTGGATTGGTGTGGGGACCAAAGGCCTTAGATATAAATAATATTTTTAGGTATAATGGAAGTACTAGTCCCCCCGAGTCCATCATGTAATTAAGAACTGTAACATTCCCATTTTAAGACTTTAGAAACAAGGAATTTTTTTTTTTATAACTAATGTTCTCTGTTCTAAATTCATAATCTTGAACACACATTCTTTATCAACCATTCATATAACAAATAAAAATATGCAGCTGTAATGACTCGGTGTGCTACCAATCTATTCATTCCATGACTCGGTAAACTATCGATCTATTCATGTTTAACATTAAGTATTGAATAATTTTCTGTATACTACGTATACTTGGTTCTCTTTCCCTATTCAGGGTATTGAGTGATCTGTCTAAGGAACCTATATGAATATTTGTTACCAATATTCATCTACATCACGAACCTTAGACTAGGTGACATAGGACAACGCAACTAGAAACTTGCGATACTTTGGCCAAAGATTTCTAACATACTGTTCATATTACTAATTCTTGATGGCATACTTGTAACACCCTGAACTGTTGTTACTTTCTCCTTTGCATTCAAGTGTTGATATGTGATTTTCCCATATGAGAATATGTTCTTTTGGTTTCAGGAAGTCATGCTTGATTTGGTTGTCTTTTTTGCTCTTAACATCTTTGATTGAACTGGAATATGCTTGGATTATTTTTCTTTCATCCCTCGCATATGAGTGCAATCTGATTTCTGGGAAATTGTAGACTTATCTATCTCTATGACTCATCCTTGGATCAATTGCATTGATCTAAGGAATGTTTTAATTATATTAGGGATGAAAAATTGTGTATTGACATTTCATGAATTATTAAGTCTGACTGCACTTAGAATGTATAAGTTCTTTTAAACCTCCTTCATATGAAAAAAATTTCATAGTGGAAAGTTTTGTTGGATTTCGGAAATTAATCCTAGCAGGTCATTGCAATCGGAATTTGGTTTCAGTCATTTTGGCGTCGGAAAGAACCTGGACCTTAAGCCAAGTAATATATGTGAGTTTCCCATCTAAAGCTATTTTGCTTGATGTAAAAATCCACAATCTAATCTAGAACGTAATATTCTGTTGAAATTTTGAAAGGTGATTTCAACCTAATCTAAGTTTGTCGTAAACATGAATCTGGAAAGGTTACTAGTTATTAATTTAAACTAGAACCTGTTATTGCAAGGGTGGTCAATCTAACCTAGTTCCTAAACTATGTATTTTGGATACTACCTAAGGGTTTATCTAAACCTAATGCTAAGAAAATTGACTAATGTTGTATCCTAAGGTGTTAAATTTTAATTTCCAATGATCTGACCTAAGTCACTAACCTATCCTAAACTAGTGCTATAAAAGGGAAACCTAAGGGGTCGCAAGTTTTGGGCGGTGGTTTCCATTTAAGAAAGGCGATAAGGTTGAGGGGACAGGGTGTACTGCCAACTTTGGCAGAGGTTAATTTGGTTAGTGGGGGGTATACGTGGCAGTACCTCTAAAAATGGAAACTCTTATTTATTTTAATTTGGGGCTTGCCAATTTTGGCGGGTGGTGGCAATGGAGAATAGGCGGGAGAAATGGAGTTAACGAAATTAATTTGTATGAGTTTTCAAGCTCAGATTGCTTTGGGAGGCATGCAAATGGAATTTTTCTTGGTTGTTTTGTTTTTCATGCATTCCATTTTTCACTCTACATGAGCACTAGTTTTTCGAACCAGCAGTTTACTCTTCGTTGCATGGAAATTTTGAAAGTTTCAAATCTACTTCTGTGTCATGGGGAATATATAATTCATGGAGGAAGCAATATTTTGTTGTTTAATCTTTCGTGGAAAAGAAGAGAAAGGGAAAGCTCATCCAGAGGTCTTCTTCGAATTTTAAGCAACACTATCAGGCATGATAGGCCCTAATTGTTAAAATATTGCTTTCCTTTAAATGTTTTCATTAAAAAAACTCTGTTCTAATGATATATGTGCATTTTTGGCTTCGATGATAACAATGATTTGTGGGTTTGTGTAAACTTGGGTTCTGGGTTGAACATGGAATTTTTGGGTTCTGAATGAAACTTGTTTTCATTATTTTTTTGTTCCCTTGCTGTGGATTAAACTTGGAGTTTTGTTATCCGGTTGGAACTACTGTAAGCTCTTATCTGAATGATTTATTAGATTAAAAACTTGCCCATGGAAGGAAATGCTTTAAAAGACTACGTGTTTTAAATACTATGGTAACCCCTTACTACTTCGGCTATGAATGGAGTAATAGATTGTTTTGATTCGCCATGAGAAACTCTGAGTGTAACAAGATCATGTTTAAGGAAATTGGTAAATGATTTCGTGGATGGGTTGTTGGTATACTTTGTGAAACTTGACTAATATAAGTTGCGTGATTTGGAAACATTGTATGTGGTTTAAGTCTGTACCTCCTCTTGCGAAGGGGTTTGAATGTTTTTAAGTTCGTAGGTACTGCGAGTAAGGCAATATATGGTTTAGTTGCTTGATTTTGTGAAAAACCATGAGTATTAGTAATACAGTTATGCACAGGAGGAAAAGTACTTGGATGAGTTCTATTTTTCTGGTGAATTCGTGGTTGATCTTGGAAAAGCATTAATGGGAAATTATGTTTAAATTTTTGGATAGATAAGACTGTGTTTAATGTTTACCTTTGAGATGATTGTGAAATCTAGTTCTTAAGGCTGTATTAAACGACGTTGGAAACTCTTTTTGAATCCGACTTAAAAGTCGACAAGTTTTATCAATGTCCAGTTATTACATGCCCTTTTGAAGTTGGAATTAGGGTTGTAATGTTTTGAATGTAATTGAAAGATCTATTTTATTCTGGACTGATAATGCATAATTCATTACTATGATATGAATAGTACGACTTTTGGGTATTGTTGAATATGTATTTAGAATACTATTATTAAATTGTATATGCATTTTTGTTTAGTGTCTTGAAATAAAATAACAACCGAATAGTGTAACGGTTCAAAAGATTTAGTCTTTGATTATTTGGTAAATGAGGGTAATGTGAAGTTACCCAAACTTGACTTTAAACTCGAATGGTTCGAGTCGTTGAAGAAATGTAGACTATTTCATTTGGATCGAGATTATAGTATGAGTTTTGATTGTTTTGTAATGTTTTATGTTAAAAGTTGTTATTGGCTTTTATTGGATGTATAGTTGTAGATCCTGTAGGGATCTATTGGCAAACCGATAAGATGGCTCCACCTAACCTGAGCTAATGGGTGAACTTAAGTGTTAGAACTACTTGTCATCTCCTTCCTTGATTGGAATAATGACTGTTTATTACTTCTTGGAAGTTGATGTCGTTCTGAACTCGATTACAATAGTGTTTTGATATTCTCTGTTTTCTCTCTCTGAGCTGAAAAGGAAAATTGTGAAAGGGTTTTTTTAAAATAAGAAAGTTTTAATACTCTTTTTTTTGAATGTTAGTGTTCTCTTCTTTAGAATTCTATAAGGAACTCAAATAGTAAGGTCATGAGATGAAATGACTGTTATATTAAGTTGAAAGAAATAGTAGGAGGTGGGATCCTAATCTGGAAGACTCCTTTCATTTTACAGCACGTAGAGACCTTGTTTTAAACTTATTGTTTGTTATTTTGATTTGCAAAGTAATTTAGTATTTATTACCTTGCATACCTGTCATGGATTGAAAATCAAGTATAATAAGATGAATGACAGATTGGCAGGTGAACTTGCAAGTGGTAGTAATCCATTCCTTCTGTTTAAATTACTTTTGTATGAACCTGTTGGAATGAATACTTCAAGTGGTTTAGTGTTAAATAAAGGTGATCAAATCATGATATACACTATTTCATATTTTTTGGATGATTAGGTGCATAATAAACAAGATGTTCCTTCTTACTTTCTTGTAAGAAATGAGATGAATCATTCAAAATATATTAAGTTGAAATTACGTCTGTAACTTAAGTTATGATATAAAGTTGTATTATAATTGGTAGGAAGAAAACTCAGAGTGTATCATGATTTGGGATTGTGAAGGTAATTTTTGGAATCAATTATACTTTAAATGTAGGACAAGTAAATAGAATATTCTTTCAGTCCTTTTTGGTTTTAACAGTGTACTAGGAATCTTTATATTGACTTCACTTTAGGTTAGAAAGTATGAAGTAATTGATGTCATTATAACAAGGTTGTTTAATTGAAACAATTAGTGGAATGAAATTGTTTTAAGGATTAGTGCTTATCATGCTCAGTTCATTGAACTGACCTGTGCTAGCAATTTTTACAGATGGTCTTCGTAAGTGGTAACAGGATGACAAAATCTGATTTGATGCATTGACTGTTCTAAATTGGTTCTTATGAAGAATTCTGATATGATTTCTAAACTGTATTGTGAAAATAAAAGTTACCTCTTTTGTTGAAGGCTATTGTCTTAAAGTATGCCCGAAGTGCATAAGTTGTAATTGTATGGGTTTGGAAATGAATGAAATAGTGAGAAATTAACTATGTAGAATGTGTATCTTATCATGTTGGGATGATCTTCTTATTATCTATATGAATGAGTGTGCATTCTTATTGTTTTATACAATGGAATATAGATAATTTCTTAAGTAAGCCATAGCTAATTATGTGGCTGAATACTACATTCTTAATTAGTGATTCATTATAACTTATGATAGTGATTAAAAAATGTAAATAAGATCACTGTAATTATAGGGAACATTGAGAGTGGGTTATGCCCTAAAATGTAACTAAAAGAAGAAGAGGAATTTCCCCTCTTGTAATGCACTAATTATAAAAGGAATATGTGGTTATAAATCACTAAGACTTAACAGTATTAAGTCTGATATGTCTTAGCCTATTAGGTTGATACATTTCCTTTGTTGGATAAGTTAATTTTAAATGACGAAACTTAGATTGTTGTTGTCCTATTTTTTTGGATAAAAGGTTGTTAGGTCCCAATCAACAACCAGGAGGCAATCTAGAGTTAAATAAGACGCTTTTGTTAAGCTGAACCCTAATTACATAAAGGTAACTTAAAGAATGTTGGACTCGGGGTTAGGGAAGGCTACCAAAATATGTAGTCCTGTAACCCAAATATAACTTAACGTAAGTAAAATTCTTGGAGGTATGTACATATTTTAGAGGTTGTTCTGTAGGATGTCTACACACATCAACTACAAGGTTGTACCTTTGAGAAGATTAGGATCTTCTCGAGGATAAAAAAATGCAGATGACATGTGGCAACACCCTTCTGCATTGATCGTTAAGATTTACACGTGCCTGGAACTTGATCACAATTTCTCTCCGGGACTGGTTAGGACCATAATCAGGTTATGAGGAAGCCCTTTGAGGCTCAAGGTACCTTGACATACGGGGTTAACTTTGGTTGACCCAGTATGCCAATTTACCCTTAGTGTTTAAGAGCCTCTTCATATCATGGACCATGATGTTAACCCAGACTAGAGTGAAACCTTGGGTCAAGGGGGACTGATAGAAGGCAATATAAGACGTTCTATATAACAATAGAGTGGGGTGAAGGATGTATTCTGGATTGACGAGTATGCCGTCAAGGAATAAGTAATACAAACAGTATGTTATAAATCTTTGGCCAAAGTATCGCAAGCTACTGAATGTGTTGTCCTATGTCACCTAGTCTAAGGATCGTGATGCTGATGAATAGTGGTAACAATTATTCAAATAGGTTCCTTGGGTAGATCACTCAGAACCCGAAATGGGGTAAGAGAACCATGAATATGAAGTATTTAGTAGAAAACTCCAAGCTCAAAATTACACATGAATAGATCGGTAGTTCACCGAGTCATGAAATGAATAGATCAGTGGTACACCGAGTCATTACAGTTGCATATGGTTATCTGTTATAAGAATGATTGTTATGAGATGTGTGCTCTAAATTATGTATTTGGAACAGAGAACATTAATCATGCAAAAGTATTTTTTCCCCTTGTTTCTAAAGTATTAAAATGGGAATGTTACATCTTGGTATTAGAGTTGAAGGTTGCACCGCTCTTGGACCTATTGTGTCCATAATCTAATAAAAACCTAAATTTTCTTGTAAAAGAAAATGGTTAGAACAAGGGGAAACATTGCAAATAATTCTCCACCTGAGGAAGGAACAATAACAACCCAAAAACTTGATGAGATCCTTGCTGCCCTGTTGGACACAAGAGATCGTTTGGCTGTACTTGAACAACAAGTGATGGGAAATGAGGAGGAAGAAGAAGCTGGTAATAACTATCAGCCACCTCCTGAGGACAACCCTGATATGGGTGTTGGTAATAACAATGGAAATGTACACTGCCCAACTAGAAAACAAAAAGGCCAGGTTGGCAGTGGAACTCACTAATGATATAAAAAGGATAAGTCCACCTAAGTTTGATGGCACCACATTAGGAGATGGAGCTGAGAATTGTCTCAGAAAAATGGAGAAGTAATTTGCAATAAGAAACTTCTCGAAGGAAACCAAAGCTATTTGGGGAGCATATCAGATTTTCCATGAAGCATCTTCATGGTGGGACAACCGTAAGGCTGAGCTAAATATTGATGAAACTAGCATCACTTGGGATCAATTTAAAGGTTATTTTAGGCAACATTGGCTACCAAAACTTTATTATGATCAGAAAATGATAGAATTTCAGAACTTAGCTCAAGGAAAGCTAACTGTAACTGAGTATTGGGAGCGGTTTATGAAACTCCTCAAGTAATGTACCGTAGTATCAAACTGACGAGAAGTTCAGAATACGAAAATTCATCATGGGACTGAATCCCGTGATTAGAGGAGAGGTTGATGTTCACAGCCCAACCACTATGGAAGGGGTTGTTTAAAAATCCATAAGGCAGGAACAAAAATTAAAAGCTATTTCTGCTCATAAAGAGGAAGTGCGGAAGAAAATTACAAACTCTTCTTCAGTTTCTCTTGCACCCAAGAAGGGGCCATGGAAAAATTTTGGTAACAAAAATAAGTTTTCAGGTGATAATATTAAGAAAACAGTAGGGAACAAGCCTGTTGGAAATGCAAGGAATAATTTTTCTAAGAATAATAATAATGGACAGAAGTCCTATGGAGGTCAACATGATAATTTTAGGGTTGGAAATAATTTTGAGCATAAAAAGGGACCTATAGGAGGCTGCTATAATTTTGGAAAATATCAATACGCAAATCAATGTCCTTTGAAAAAGGATGATCATAATCAACAGCATAAGATACATGTTGCAGTAGCAGACAAGCAAGCTGAAAATCAAGTTACACCTATTGAAGTTCTTGGTAAGTTATTTGACATACTTGTAATTATTCTTTTTGATACGGGAGCTACTGAATGTTTTATTTCTAGTAAACTCGTTTCAAAACTTAAAAGAAAAACTGGAAAAATGGATAAATCATGGACTATACATTATGGCATTAATTATGTTCATACAGTTAGTATGTGTCTTTTTGGGGCAGTCCTTGACTTACCTAACTTTTCCACTGAAGTTGATCTCTATGTTGCACCTTTGGGATCTTATGACATTGTCATTGGCGTTAATTGGTTAGCTAAGCATAAGGTGAAAGTGGATTGTTTTGAAAAAAATATTAGTTGTTTGGATGATCTGCAGAAGATAGCAAAGATTCAAGGTGTAAAACGAGAAATTTTAGTTAGAAAATTGTTGGCTATGCAACTTAAAAAGGCCAAAAATAAAGGTTGTACCTTGTATGCGGTAAAAATATCTGAATCTGCAGAAGAAAACAATGTTTGCATGGAACGTTACCTGTTGTTGCAGAATTTCAGGGACTTATTTCTGAAAGAATTACCAGGTTTACCACCCAAAAGGGAATTTGACTTCACCATTTAAATCAAACCAAGAATGAAGCCTAATTCTAAAGCACCTTATCGAATGACTACCACAGAGTTAGTTGAGCTTAAGGCTCAGTTGCAAGAAATTTTGTCTAAAGGTTTGATTAGACCAAGTGTTTCACCTTGGGGATCACCAGTGATATTTGTGAGAAAGAAAGATGAAACACTTAGATTGTGTATCGATTATTGGATGTTAAACAAAACAATAGTCAAAAATAGATATCCACTTCCTAGAATTGATGATTTATTTGATTAGATGCATGGAGCATTGGTATATTCCAAGATAGATCTTTGATCCAAATATCATCAATTAAGAATTAAAGATGAAGATATTCATAAGACAACTTTCTGGACAAGGTATGGACATTATGAATTCACGGTTTTACCCTTTAGATTAACTAAATAACCTACAACTTTTATGAACTTAATAAATAATATCTTTCAAGAATACTTGGAAAAGTTTGTGCTTGTATTCTTGGACGAAATTCTCATATATTCTAAAAGTGTCGAGGAGCATAATGAGCATTTGAAAGTAGTCTTGGAAATTCTGAGAAAGAGAAGGTTATACGGTAAGTTATCCAAATGTTCTTTCTTTGATACCGAAGTTCATTATTTGGGTCATGTTATAAGTAAAGAAGGAATTGCTGTAGATCCTTCTAAAATAGTGTCTATAACCGAGTGGCCTGCACTAAAGAATGTACATGAAGTAAGAAGCTTCATGGGGCCTTGCTGGTTATTAAAGAAAATTTGTTAAAGATTTTTCTAAAGTGGCTGCATCGATAACTTCATTGTAGAAAAAGGATAAGAAATTGTTTTGGAATGATAAATGTGAATATGCATTTATAAATATGAAAAGTTAGTTGACTTCAGCACCTATTTTGGCTGTACCTGATCCTAATGGAGACTTTACTGTTGTAACGAATGCATCTTGGGAAGGCCTTGGAGGTGTTTTGTTACAAAATGATCATGTCATAGCATATGAAAGTAGAAAACTTAAGTTACATGAGTCGAATTATGCTCCACATGATTTAGAGCTTGTTGCCATAATACATGCACTTCAAGTTTGGAGGCATTATTTACTTGGTAAACCTTTTGAGTTGAAAACTAATCATCTTGGGCTGAAATACATTTTCACTCAGCCTAATCTGAATGCAAGAAAATGAAGGTGGTTGGAGTTTTTGTCTCAATATGATTTTGATATAAGTTACATTAAAGAAAAAGAGAATAGAGTAGCAGATTCTCTAAGTCATAGGAAGCACATTTCTGCTCTTATAACATTAAGAACTCAGTTTAAAGATGAAGTGAAAAGTCCATTGAAATCTAATTTATACTTTCAGCAAGTGAAAACAACGCTTGCTGCAGATCCAAAAGATGAAAGGTATAAAGGTTTTCATTTTGACAATGAAGGAATCTTACGTTATGGAAATAGAGTATACATACCTTTGCTTAATGATTTGAGAAAGAAATTGTTAGCTGAATTTCATAATTCACCCTTTTCTGGACACCCAGGTATTACTAAAATGCTTGCTGATATAAAACAACAATATTTCTGGAAAGGAATGAAAAATGATGTTGTTAATTTTGTGACTCATTGTCTTGAATGTCAGCGGGTGAAAGCGAAACATATGCACCCATGCTGGTTTATTATATCCCCATATCATACCGCAATACAAATGACAAGTAATAAGTATGGATTTTGTATAAGGGCTTACTATGTCAAACAATAAACATGATGTTATTTTGGTAGTTGTTGATAAACTAACAAAAGTAGCTCATTTTATTGTTGGAAATATAAAGGATGATTCTCCTGTCTTAGCTAAAAGATTTGTACACAAAATTTTCATATTACATGGAGTACCTGAATTGATTATATCAGATAGGGATCCTTGAATGATGTCAAGATTTTGGAAAATGCTTAATGCAGCTCTTGGAACTAAACTGAACTTCAGTTCTGCGTATCATCTGGAAATGGATGGACAGACTGAAAGAGTAAATCAAGTGTTAAAAGATATGTTATGGATGTATTGCATGGATCAACAGTATAAATGGAAGAGTATCTTCCATTAGTTGAATTTCCATACAATAATACATATCACACTTCTCTTAAGATGGTACCTTTCGAGGCACTTTATGGAAGAAAATGTAGAACCCCTGTTAGTTGGGATAACATTGAGGATAGAGAGGTAATTGGGCCTAAAATCCTTACAGAAATGGAACAACAAGTTAAAATGATTCTTGAACGCTTGAAAGAAGGAGCAGATAGGAAGAAGTGTTATGCTAATTTAAAGCGGGTTGACCAGAAATTTGAACTTGGTGAAAAGGTTTTTCTTCGTGTTAAACCAAGAAAGGGTTCTATAACTTTTTGCAAGGCTGCCAAGTTATCACCTTGTTTTGTGGGACCTTTTGAAATTATTGAAGTAATCAATCCCGTAGCTTATCGATTAGCATTACCACTTGCTTTGTCATGAATGCATGATGTTTTCCATATTTATTTGCTTAAGAAATACATTTCAGATTTTTCACATGTGTTAAATTGGAATTCCTTGCAGGTCCAAGACCCAGGAATAATTGTGGTTAAACCCACTCAAGTGCTGGAAACTCACCGATTGCACTTAAGAAATCATGAAATACAACAATGTAAGGTCCAGTGGGACCAGTTTAATGAAGAAAGTGCAACTTGGGAAAATCTGGAAGATATGAGAACTACTTTTCCCTTTCTTTTTGAACAAAACTGAATCTGTTGACTGATAAAAAAAAATTGTGAATTTATCTTTTACATGACATTGAGTAAGCCAGTTTTGGGGTAAACATTTATTGAGGTTGAATAAATAGTAACATAATACTGATTTCTAGAACTATTTAAAGTTTGAAATAGTTGATTTGATAAGTAAGTGAAAGAATTGATTGACCATAAGGTAAATAAAAGTTGTAATCATCGGGGTGATGATTCTTTTAGGAGGGAAGCACGTAACACCCTGAACTGTTGTTACTTTCTCCTTTGCATTCAAGTGTTGATATGTGATTTTCCCATATGAGGATATGTTCTTTTGGTTTTGGGAAGTCATGCTTGATTTGGTTATGTCTTTTCTGCTCTTAAGATCTTTGATTGAACTGGAATATGCTTGGATTCTTTTTCTTTCATCCCTCACATATGAGTGTAATCTGATTTCTAGGAGATTGTAGACTTATCTATCTCTATGACTCATCCTTGGATCAATTGCATTGATCCAAGGAATGTTTTAATTATATTTAGGATGAAAAATTATGTATTGACATTTCATGAATTATTAAGTCTGACTGAACTTAGAATGTATAAGTTCTTTTAAACCTCCTTCATATGAAAATATTTCTGTAGTGGAAAGTTTTGTTGGATTTTGGAAATCAATCCTAGCAGGTCATTGAAATCGGAATTTGGTTTCAGTCATTTTGGCATCGGAAAGAACCTAGACCTTAAGCCAGGTAAGATATGTGAGTTTTCCATCTAAAGCTATTTTGCTTGATGTAAAAATCCACAATCTAATCTAGAACATAATATTCTGTTGAAATTCTGAAAGGTGATTTCAACCTAATCTATGTTTGTTGTAAACATGAATCTGGAAAGGTTACTAGTTATTAATTTAAACTAGAACCTGTTATTGCAAGGGTTAGTCAATCTAACCTAGTTCCTAAACTATGTATTTTGGATACTACCTAAGGGTTTATCTAAACCTAATGCTAAGGAAATTGACTAATGTTGTATCCTAAGGTGTTAAATTTTAATTTCCTATGATCTAACCTAAGTCACTAAGCTATCCTAAACTAGTGCTATGTAAGGGAAACCTAAGGGGGTCACAAGTTTTGGGTGGTGGTTTTTATGGAATTTAAGATGGGGATAAGGTTGAGGGGACAGGGAGTACTGCCAACTTTGGTGGAGGTTAATTTGGTTAGTGGGGGGTATATGGCAGTACCTCTAAAAATGGAAACTCTTGTTTATTTTAATTTGGGCTTTCCAATTTTGGCGGGCGGTGGCAATGGAGAATAGGTGGGAGAAATGGAGTTAATGAAATTAATTTGCATGGGTTCTCGAGCTCGGATAGCTTTGGGAGGAATGCAAATGGAATTTTTCTTGGTTGTTTTGTTTTTCATGCATTCCGTTTTTCGCTCTGCATGAGCACTGGTTTTTCGAACCAGCAGTTTACTCTTCGTTGCATGGCAATTTTGAAAGTTTCAAATCTACTTCTGTGTCGTGGGGAATATATAAGGCATGGAGGAAGCAATATTTTGTTGTTTAATCCTTTGTGGAAAAGAAGAGAAAGGGCGAGCTCATCCAGAGGTCTTCTTTGAATTTTAAGTGACACTATCAGGCATGATAGGCCCTAACTGTTAAAATATTGCTTTCCTTTAAATGTTTTCATTAAAAAAACTCTGTTCTGATGATATATGTGCATTTTTTGCTTGGCTGGTAACAATGATTTGTGGGTTTATGTAAACTTGGGTTCTGGGTTGAACATGGAAATTTTGGGTTCTGAATGAAACTTGTTTTCATTATTCTTTTGTTCCCTTGCTGTGGATTGAACTTGGAGTTTTGTTATCCAGTTGGAACTACTGTAAGCTCTTATTTGACTGATTTATTAGATTAAAAACTTGTCCCATGGAAGGAAACATTTTAAAAGACTACGTGTTTTAAATACTATGGTAATCCCTTACTGCTTCAGCTATGAATGGAGTAATAGATTGTTTTACTTTGCCATGAGAAACTCTGACTGTAACAAGATCATGTTCAAGGAAATTGGTAAATGATTTCATGGATGGGTTGTTGGTATACTCTGTGAAACTTGACTGTTATAAGTTACATGATTTAGAAACATTGTATGTGGTTTAAGTCTGTACCTCCTCTTGCGAAGGGGTTTGAATGTTTTTAAGTTCGCAGGTACTGCGAGTAAGGCAATATATGGTTTAGTTGCTTGATTTTGTGAAAAACCATGAGTATTAGTAATACAGTTATGCACAAGAGGAAAAGTACTTGGATGAGTTCTATTTTTCTGGTGAATTCGTGGTTGATCTTGGAAAAGCATTAATGGGAAATTATGTTTAATAATTTTGGATAGATAAGACTGTGTTTAATGTTTACCTTTGAGATGATTGTGAAATCTAGTTCTTAAGGCCGTATTAAACGATGTTGGAAACTCTTTTTGAATCTGACTTAAAAGTTGACAAGTTTTATCAATGTCCAGTTATTACATGCCCTTTTGAAGTTGGAATTAGGGTTGTAATGTTTTGAATGCAACTGAAAGATCTATTTTATTTTGGACTGATAATGCATACTTCATTACTATGATATGAATAGTATGACTTTTGGGTATTGTTGAATCTATATTTAGAATATGATTATTAATACTCTATATGCATTTTTGTTTAGTGTCTTGAAATAAAATATAAACCAAAGAGTGCAACTGTTCAAATGATTCGGTCTTCGATTATTTGGTAAATGAGGGTAATGTGAAGTTACCCTAACTTGAATTTAAACTTGAATGGTTCGTGTCATTGAAGAAATGTAAACTATTTCATTTGGATCAGGATTATAGTCTGAGATTTGATCATTTTGTAACCTTTTATGTTAAAAGTTGTTATTGGCTTTTATTGGATGTATAGTTGTAGATCATGTAGGGATCTATTGGCAAACCGATAAGATGGCTCTACCTAACCCGAGCTAATGGGTGAAATTAAGTGTTAGAACTACTCATCTTCTCCTTCCTTGATTGGACTAATGAATGTTTATTACTTCTTGGAAGTTGATGTCATTCTGAACTTGATTACAATAGTGTTTTGATCTTCTCTGTTTTCTTTCTCTGAGCTGAAAAGGAAAATTTTGAAAGGGTTTTTTTAAAAGAAGAAAGTTTTAATACTCTTTTTTTTTTAATGTTAGTGTGCTCTTCTTTAGAATTCTATAAGGAACTCAAAAAGTAAGGTTATGGGATGACAGGTCTATTATATTAAGTTGAAAGAAATAGTAGGAGGCGGGATCCTAATCTAGAAGACTTTTTTCATTTTACAGCATGTTAGAGATCTTGTTTTAAACTTATTGTTTGTTATTTTTATTTGCAAAGTAATGCAATATTTATTGCCTTGCATACTTGTCATGGATTGAAAATCAAGTATAATAAGATGGGATAGATTGACAGGTGAACTAGCAAGTGGCAGTAATCCATTCCTTCTGTTTAAATTACTTTTGTATGAACCTGTTGGAATGAATACTTCAAGTGGTTTAGTGTTAAATAAAGGTGATCAAATCATGATATACACTATTTCATATTTTTTGGATGATTAGGTGCATAATAAACAAGATGTTCCTTCTTACTTTCTTGTAAGAAATGAGATTAATCATCCAAAATAGATTAAGTTGAAATTACGTCTGTAACTTAAGTTATGATATAAAGTTGTATTATAATTGGTAGGAAGAAAACTCAGAGTGTATCATGATTTGGGATTGTGAAGGTAATTGTTGGAATCAATTATACTTTAAATGTAGGACAAGTAAATAGAATATTCTTTCAGTCCTTTTTGGTTTTAACAGTGTACTAGGAATCTTTATATTGACTTCACTTTAAGTTAGAAAGTATGAAGTAATTGATGTCATTATAACAAGGTTGTTTAATTGAAACAATTAGTGGAATGAAATTGTTTTAAGGATTAGTGCTTATCATGCTCAGTTCATTGAACTGACCTGTGCTAGCAATTTTTACAGATGGTCTTCGTAAGTGGTAAAGGATGACAAAATCTGATATGATGCATTGACTGTTCTAAATTGGTTCTTATGAAGAATTCTGATATGATTTCTAAACTGTATTGTGAAAATAAAAGTTACCTCTTTTGTTGAAGGCTATTGTCTTAAAGTATGCCCGAAGTGCATAAGTTGTAATTGTATGGGTTTGGAAATGGAAATGAATGAAATAGTGAGAAATTAACTATGTAGAATGTGTATCTTATCATGTTGGGATGATCTTCTTATTATCTATATGAATGAGTGTGCATTCTTATTGTTTTATACAATGGAATATAGATAATTTCTTAAGTAAGCCATAGCTAATTATGTGGCTGAATACTACATTCTTAATTAGTGATTCATTATAACTTATGATAGTGATTAAAAACTGTAAATAAGATTACTGTAATTATATGGAACATTGAGAGTGGGTTATGCCGTAAAATGTAACTAAAAGAAGAAGAGGACTTCCCGCTCTTGTAATGCACTAATTATAAAAGGAATATATTGTTATAAATCGCTAAGACTTAGCAGTATTAAGTATGATATGTCTCAACCTATTAGGTTGATACATTTCCTTTGTTGAATAAGTTAATTTTAAATGACGAAACTTAGATTGTTGTTGTCCTATTTTTTTGGATAAAAGGTTGTTAGGTCCCAACCGACAACCAAGAGGCAATCTAGAGTTAAATAAGACCCTTTTGTTAAGATGAACCCTAATTACATAAAGGTAACTTAAAGAGTGTTGGACTCGGGGTTAGGGAAGGCTACCAAAATATGTAGTCCTGTAACCCAAATATAACTTAACGTAAGTAAAATTCTTGGAGGTATGTACATATTTTCGAGGCTGTTCCATAGGATGTCTACACACGTCAATTGCAAGGTTGTACCTTCGAGAAGATTAGGATCTTCTCGAGGATACAACAATGCAAATGACATGTGGCAACACCCTTCTACATTGATCGTTAAGATTTACACACCTGGAACTTGATCAAGATTTCTCTCTGGGACTACTTAGGACCATAATCAGGTTATGAGGAAGCCCTTTGAGACTCAGGGTACCTTGACACATGGGGTTAACTTCGGTTGACCCAGTATGCCAATTTACCCTTAGTCTTTAAGAGCCTCTTCATATCATGGACTATGATGTTAACCCGAAATAGAGTGAAACTTTGGGTCAAGGGGGACTGAAAGAAGTCAGTAGAAGACGTTCTATATAACAAGAGAGTGGGGTGAAGGACTTATTTTGGATTGATGAGTATGTCATCAAGGAATAAGTAATACGAATAGTATGTTATAAATCTTTGGCTAAAGTATCACAAATTGCTGAATGTGTTGTCCTATGTCACCTAGTCTAAGGATCATGATGCCGATGAATAGTGGTAACAATTATTCAGATAGGTTCCTTGGGTAGATCACTTAGAACCTGGAATGGGGTAAGGGAACCACGAATCTGAAGTATTTAGTAGAAAAATCCAAGGTCAAAATTACACATGAATAGATCGGTAGTTCACCGAGTCATGGAATGAATAGATCAGTGGTACTCCGACTCATTACAACTGCATATGGTTATCTATTATAAGAATGATTGTTATGAGATGTGTGCTCTAAATTATGTATTTAGAACAGAGAACATTAATCATGCAAAAGATTTTTTTTTCCCTTGTTTCTAAAGTATTAAAATGGGAATGTTACAATACTCGTCAATCCGGAATACATCCTTCACCCCACTCTATTGTTATCTATAATGTCCTTTACTAACTTTCTTCAGTCCACTTGCCCAAGGTTTAACCCTAGTTTGAGTTAACAACATACATTACGATAGGGGAGGCTCACTAAGACTTAGGGTAAGTTGGCATACCGGGTCAACCTAAGTCAACCCCATGTGTCAAGGTATCACAAGTCTTAGGGGTGATACCCCATACCTTAGACATGTTACTAACCAGACCTAGAGAGAAACTAAGATCAATTCCCAAGTGTGTAGATCTAGATGATCAATACAGAAGGGTGTTGCCACATGTCGACTACATCACTGTATCCTCAAGAAGATCCTAATATTCTTGAAGGTAAAATCTTGCAGTTTGCATGTGCCAAAATCCTACAGAAAATCCTCATTGAAATGTACATAGCTCAAGGAGTTTATAATAAATTTAATTAATTTGGATTATTAAAAACTGATTTCAGCAACCTTGCCTAACCCTAATCCATCACTCCTTAAGTTCATTTCTATAACAAATTCAACTAATTGTTAAGAACTTTCATAGCTTCAGGTTGCCTTTAATGTTATTTGCTGGGCTTAACAAACCGCCAACCATAACAAGATATCAACGTCATAAGTTCCATTTACTGTGACTTAACCGTTCAAGGAAGTGTAACAACAATCTAGGTTGTAACTAAGTAGATATTATTAAACGAAGTCTAATAATTAGGAATCACGTCTTCCATTTTATTTTCATTCTTAAGATAGAGGAATATTCTTCCATTACATGATTAAGTGCTAGGGCTAGCACCCCTAAAAATCATTACAAATTCAATAATTATTACTGAATGTTCATTCCATATAATATTACTATATTGAATTGTTTAGTTATGACATCAAATTTTGTAACTTAAGAAACTACATCCTATTTAGGGAAATTAGTCCAATTCCCATTGTCAAACTTATCTAAGAATACTCTATTAAGCATATAAATAATATGGAGAATATAAAAAAGATAGGATTCCATCTATATAATGAAAGTACAAGATAATTTACACATCCAATGTAAATAAATTCTCAACATTTAATTCATCTATAAAAATTATACATTTAGGTATGCTACAAAACAACTTCCTTCATTACAAAAGAATACTACTTTTCTTTTTCAATACAATCTCAAGAACGATTCAGAGTTCTTCACAAAAATCAGACTTAAATCAACCAATGATCACATAATTTTATGCCTTCCTTTTCACTTACGAATTCCATCTGCAAACATTGCTAGCACGGGTCAGTTCAATAAACTAAGCATGATAAGCACTAAGCCTTAAAAAGAAGTGCATTCCAATAATTGTTCCATTAAAACAACTCTGCTTTAATGAGACAATTATTACATCATATAATCAATATATCTAAAGCAACAGAATAGAAGTACATTTTAAACAATTGATTTCACTTCCAAGGAAAGGAAAAAATATAATACACCATATCATCCTTACAAAATAGATTCGAATTGATCGTATCAATTATCCTTAGGCAAACAACATATCATAACATCTCATTGTTCCCAATCTTTCATAAAAGAAAACAACAATTATCTTTTCTTCAAGCCAAAGGAAGAGTTTAAAGCATAGTTCTTATTAGGATGACTCATCTAACTCCTAAACAAAAGAAGAAGAAGAGCCATTACAACTATGCCCAAACACAACACATCCGAGAAACAGAACATATTCAAAACATGAATTAACTGCTTCTTTTAAAAGACAACTACCTTAAAATTTAACATTTAAGATATTCATCAGAACAAAATTTAATTTTAATCCAAGAAGGAACCAAGAATCAATCGGTCTACCTGCAAGTTTAAATCTCCTTCCACATATAGAAGTTAACTTTTAAAGATCTGAAACAACGTTTAAAAAATCAAGGTGGACTCATACAAGAGTTATTCTCTACTCTAGTTCATCCAAGGAGAATTCTTAAAAAGATAGAGTGCAACAGAAAAACTTACTCATCTCAAACCAAACAAGTAAAGTCTTGTCAAACAACAGTCTGCCATACAAGCTGACATTTCCAGCTCAATAAAACAAAATAATATAATCTCTTCCAACATCTATTCTACAAATGATTTTGTTAAGGAAGACCAAACAACTCATAAAGAAATCTCTATATAAAAAGAGAATCAAAAATAGAAAAGTTCAACCAATGATCTATCCAGTAGTAAGAAAGCACACTACCATATTCCTTACACTTCTTTACTTTCAATGAACACGAGTTTTGATTCCAAACCCAGAATGAAATACAAATAACAGTCCTAAAAACACAGTCTGTTCTAAATGATTTACATTCCTTTATTTTATAAAAACACAAGGTGTATTTACTATATCCAACAAGAGATAGACAAATAACCAATCAATAAGTTAAACATGTTAAGAAGCATTAACAAACTCAGACTGAAATCCCATTATCCTTAGAAAATATTCCAGTTAAATCCCAAAGATATTTAAACAACTCGATTTAATCTACACTCCTAGATTTCCTTGTGTAAGTAGTTCGATTAGAAAGGTTATGAGTTTTAAACTCTTTAAGAAGTTAAGAAAACCCAATTCAAATACCAAAACCAAATCGAACATGTCGATAATACTACTAGCTCAGAGCTCAAAAGTACAAAATCCGAGCACAATGACAAACACAAGCCTATCACAAAGGTACATGACTACCCAAGTAAATCATTTACAAACAGAACATCATTTACCAAGGACTCAAAACCAATATCACAAGATTTAATAAACACAACAAGCAAATAAATAGATAAGATGTGCAATCCAAGAATCCCAAAAGAGTAAAATCGTTTTAATGAAACATTTATAAGAAAGCATGGGATCTTAAAGTTTAGAGCCTATCGTGCCTGATAGCACTTCTGCCAAGTTGAAGAGAACCTCTAGCTGAGCTCACAACTTCTCCTCTTCTCCATGAAAAATCAAACAACCACATTCTTTTTCCACATTGCCTTTTATATATCCCACAAACTGAAAATAGGTCTAAAATCTTAAGAATAGCCATTAAGTGCAGTTCTATCTGCTGGTTTGAAAAACTAGAGAGCATGCAGAGTGAAAAATATGAAACATGCAAGGTGAAATGACCCCATACAAATCCGTTTGCATGCTTTCCAAAATGGTTCGAGCACAAAAATTGAAAACAAGAAATTCCATTAATTCCTATTTTCTCGCCTATCATTCCTTGCCGCCTTCCAAGTTTAGCGAATGCCAAATCAAATTTAACAAGGAATTCCATTTTAATGAAGTTTCCACATAAGCTTCTGCCAAGTCAACTAGCCCCTGCCACAATTGGCAATACCTCTATGCAATTAAAACCTTATCAACAACTTAAATGCTTTGGAATTGTCACCTATAATACATACGACCACCAATTCCCCTTCATGTCCATTAGTTTAGGGTAGACATAATTTCTTAGGTTAGATCTTAGGTTAGCTTAGGATAGGTAACGTTGGGATATAATCCAATCAATAAATCACCAGCTTAGGTAGTTTCCACATAGGTTAGATTAATTCCAACTCAATAACCTAGAAACCTCTCCATAATCCTTTAGTAAAAATCTTAGGTTAGGATAAAATTTAATTAATTAACATAGCTAGATAATAAATGTGTATATTCTTACCTAGCTTAGGATTCCGTAGGACAGTCCCTTTAGTTTTAGGAACCAGAAGGGTTCCTATGCCGTGAACAGGTTATAGTTCACTTGTGCAAGCGTTGTCCTACCACGATTGAACTGAAAAGATCCAAACACAACATATGACTGAATAGAAACACGTTCACACAACAATCAAAGAACTTGTAATCAATCAAAGTTCAGTTATACGTATTTTAATTCATGGAATGTTGATTTACCATTTGTTCACAGAGCAGATTTAAAACATTCCTTGGATCACTGAAATTGATCCAAGGATGAGTTAGGTTAATAGATAAGTTTACAATTCTTAAACCAGATTGCAACTCACCTACAAGAAGTGAAAAATAGATTCAAGGAAGCTATTCCAATTCAGTCAAAGAATCTTAAGAATAGAAGATGATTTATCCATATCAAGCATGATCTCCAAAAATCAAAAGAATATATCTTTATAAGGAAAATCACATGTCAACACTTGAAATGTAAAGGAGGAAAATAACAACTGTCAAGGGTGTTACATTCTCCCCTCCTTAAAAGAATCATTGTCCCGATGATTACCCTTTTTTTTAACAATATACCTTAGGACAATTACTTCATTCACTTCACTTACCATAAGTCAAAATATATTAGAATCTTATAGTTCAAGAAATCAACATTAAATAGTTGTTTATCCAAATCAAATAAATATATGCCCAAAACTAGCATATTTAATGTCATGCAAAGATAAAATCATAAATTTTTATCAGTCAAAAAAATCAATTATGATCAAATAGATATGGAAAAGTTGTTTTCATATCCTCTAGATTTTCCCAAGTTGCACTCTCTTCGTTAAACTGGTCCCACTAGACCTTACATTGAATTATTTCTCAATTTCTTAAATGCAACTAGTGATTTTCTAGTACTCGAATGGGTTTAACCACGATTATTCCAGGGTCTTGGACCTGCAAAGAATTCTAATTTAACACGTGATAAATTTGAAATGTATTTCTTAAGCAAAGAAATATGGAAAACATCATGCATTCATGACAAAGCAGGAGGTAATGCTAAACGATAAGCTACAAGGTTGATTACTTCAACTATCTCAAAAAGGTCCCACATAACGAGGTGATAACTTGGTAGCTTTGCTAAAAGTTATAGAACTATTTTTCGGTTTAACCTGAAGAAAGACTTTCTCACCAAGTTCAAATTTCCTATCAACCCTCTTCAAGTTAGCATAACTCTTTTGCCTATTTGCTACTTCTTTCAAGCATTCACGAATCAACTTAACTTGTTGTTCCATTTCCGTAAGGATTTTAGGTCCAATTACCTCTCTATCCTCTATGCTATCCCAACTAACAGGGAATCTACATTTTCTTCCGTAAAGTGCCTCAAAAGGTGCCATCTTAAGAGAAGTATGATATGTATTATTGTAAGCAAATTTAACTAATGGAAGATATTTTTATCACTTATACTGCTGATCCATACAATACATCCATAACATATCTTCTAAAACTTGATTTACTCTTTCAATCTATCCATTTGTTTTTGGGTGGTACGTAGAACTGAAATTTAACTTAGTTCCTAGAGCTTCATTAAAATTTTGTGAAAATATTGACATTATTCTAGGATCTCTATTAGATATGATTAATTCATGTACTCGATGTAATCTGAAAATTTCATGTACAAATATTTTAGCCAAAATAGGTGAATCATCTTTTAGATTTCCAGAAATAAAATGAGCTACTTTTGTTAGTTCATCAACAACCACCAAAATAACATCATGTTTATTTCTTGACACGGACAACCCTTGTACAAAATCCATGCTTATTACCTACCATTTATATTGTGGTATGCTATGAGGATACAATAAACCGGCTTGGTGCATATTTTCCGCTTAACATGTTGGCATTCAAGACAGTGTGTCACAAAATCAATAACATATTTTTTCATTCCTTTCTAGAAATATTTTTGTTTTATATCAACAAGAATTTTTGAAATACTAGGGTGTCTAGAGAAAGGTGAATTATGAAATTCATCTAACAATTTCTTTCTCAACCCATTAAGCAAAGGTACATATACTCTGTTTTCAAATTGTAAGATTCCTTCTTTATCAAAGTGAAAACCTTTATACCTCAAAACATTAGAATCTGCAGCAAAGTGCTGCTTTTACTTGTTGAAAGTAAGAATCAGATTCCATAGCATTTTTTACTTCATCCTTAAACTAAGTTCTTAGTGTTATAAGAATAGAAATGTGCTTCCTGCGACTTAGAGCATCAACCACTATATTTTCTTTACCCTTTATATAACTTATGTCAAAATCATATTGAGACAAAAACACTAACCATCTTCACTGTCTTGCATTCAGATTTGGCTGAGTGAAAATGTACTTCAGCCTAAGATGATCAATTTTCAACTCAAATGGTTTACTAAACAGATAATTCCTCCAAACTTGAAGTGCATGAACAATGAAAACAAGCTCTAAATCATGTGGAGCATAATTCAACTCATATAACTTAAGTTTTCTACTTTCGTATGCTATTACATGACCACTTTGTAACAAAATACATCCTAGACCTTCACCGGATGCATCAGTTACCACCATAAATCTCCATCAGGATATGGTACTGTAGGAATAGGTGCTGAAGTTAATTTTCCCTTCAAGGTTTTAAATGCAATTTCACATTTCTCACTCCAAACAAATTTTTTATCTTTCTTCTGTAAGGAAGTTATTGGTGCAACTATCTTAGAAAATTCTTTTACAAATTTCTGATAGTAGCCAACAAGTCCCTTGAAGCTTCTAACTTCATGTATATTATTTGGTGTAGGCCATTCTATTATAGCTGTAATTTTTGAAGGATCTACAACAATTCCATCTTTACTTATTGCATGTCCCAAGTAGTGGACTTCTGTGTCATAGAAAGAACATTTGGACAGCTTACTAAACAACCGTCTATTTCTCATAATTTCCAAAACTACTTTCAAATTCTCATGATGCTCTTCAATGCTTTTAGAATATATGAGAATGTCATCCAAGAATATGAGCACAAATTTGTTCAAGTATTATTAAAAGATATTATTCATTAAATTCATAAATGCCACAGGTGTATTAGTTAATCCAAAAGGTAAAACCGTAAACTCATAATGTCTATGCCTTGTTCTGAAATCTGTTTTATGAATATCCTCATCCTTAATTTGCAATTGATGATACCCAGATCGAATATCTATCTTGGAGTATACTGATGCTCCACGCATCTAATCAAATAAATTATCAATACTAGGAAGTGGATATCTATTCTTGATTGTTGCTTTGTTTAACATTCTGTAATCAATGCATAATCTAAGTGTTCCATCTTTCTTTTTCACAAAGATCACTGGTGCTCCCCAAGGTGAAACACTTGGTCTAATCAAACCCTTCGATAAAAGTTCTTGTAATTGAGCCTTAAGCTCTACTAATTCTATAGTAGTCCTTCGATATGGTGCTTAGATATAGGTTCGGTTCCAGGCTTGATCTCAATCATGAAATAAAATTCCCTTTTGGGTGGAAGACCTGGCAATTATTTCGGAAATTCATCCTTGAAGTCTCGTAATAGTGAATAATGATCCATGAAATCACTATTTTCCTTTGCAGTTTCTAAAATTTTTACTGCATATAAGGTACATCCTTTATTTTTTACCTTTTTAAGTTGCATAGCTGACAGTTTCCTAATAGAAATCTCACGTTTCACACCCTGAATCTCTACCATTTTCTACAGATCGTCTAAAAAACTAATGCATTTTTCAAAATAGTCCATTTTAGCCTCATGTTCTGCTAACCAATTAACACCTATGATTACATCATAAGACCCTAAAGGTGCAACATAAAGATCAACGTATGTGGAAAAGTTAGGTAATTCAAGGATTGCTCCAAAAGACACATACTAATTGTATGAATAAAATTATTACCATAATGTACAGTCCATGATTTATCCATTTTTCTAGCTTTTATTTTAAGTTTCGAAGTAAGTTTACTAGAAATAAAACATTCAGTAGCTCCCGTATCAAAAATAATAGTTATAGGTATGCCAAATCACTTACCAAGAACTTCTATAGGTGTAGCTTGCTTTTTAGCTTGCTTGTCAGCTACTGCAACATGTATCTTGTGCTGCTGATTACGATCATCCTTCTTCAAAGGGCATTGATTTGCGTAATGATCCTTGCCATAATTATAACAGCCTCCTACAGGTTCCTTTCTAGACTTGGAATTATTTCCAGCCTTAAAGTTATTATTCTGACCTCCATAGGACTTCTGTCCATTGTTTATTATTCTTGGAAAAATTGTTCAGTGCATTTCCAATAGTCTTATTCATTGCTGTTTTCTTATTATTATTAGTTGAAAACTTACTTTTATTACCAAACTTCTTCCATGGTCCCTTCTTAGGTGCAAGAGAAGCTGAAGAGGGGTTTGGAACTTTCTTCCTTACTTCCTCCTTATGCGCAGAAATAACCTTTAATTTCTTTTCCTACCTTATGGATTTTTCAACAACCCCTTCCGTGGTGGTTGGGTTGTGAACATAAAATTCTCCACCAATAATGGGATTTAGTCCCATAATGAATTTCCGTATCTTGAACTTCTCATCAGTTTGATACTGAGGTACATACTTGAGGAGTTTCGTAAACCGTTCCTAATACTCAATTACTGTTAGCTTTCCTTGAGCTAAGTTCTAAAATTTAGTCATTTTTTGATCATAGTAGAGTTGTGGTAGCCATCGTTGCCCAAAATAACTTTTAAATTGATCCCAAGTGATGTTAGTTTCATCAATATTTAACTCAGCCTTATGACTATCCCACCGTGAAGATGCTTCATGGGAAAGATGATATGCTCCCCATAAAGCCTTGGTTTCTTTTGAGAAGTTCCTTATTGCAAAGTACTCCATTTCACTGAGCCAATTCTCAGCTCCATCTCCTAATGTGGTGCCATCAAACTTGGGTGGACTTATCCTTTTTATGTCATTAGTGATTTTTGCTAGTAGTCTAGCCTTTTTGTTCCCAGGATGAACACGTATGTTAACATTGTTATTATCAACACCCACATTGGTGTTGTCCCCTGGAGGTGGCTGATTATTATTATCAGCTTCTTCTTCCTCCTCATTTCCCATTACTTGCTGTTCAAATAGAGCAAACGATCTCTTGTTTCTAATAGGGTAGCAAGGATCTCATCAAGTTTCTGGGCAGTTGCCACTCCTTTCTCAAGTGGAGGGTTATTTGCAACATTTCCTCTTGTTCTCACCATTTTCTGTTATAAGAAAATTTAAGTTTTAATCAGATTATGGACAAAATAGGTCCAAGAGCTGCAACCTTCAGCTCTGATACCAAGATGTAACATTCCCATTTTAAGACTTTAGAAACAAGGGAATTTTTTTATAAATAATGTTCTCTGTTCTAAGTTCATAATTTAGAACACACATTCTTTATCAACCATACATATAACAGATAACCATATGCAGCTATAATGAATTAGTGTGCTACCGATCTATTCAGTCCGTGACTCAGTAAACTACCGATCTATTCATGTTTAACATTAAGTATTGAATACTTTTCCGTATATTATGTATACTTGGTTCTCTTTCCCTGTTCAGGGTATTGAGTGATCTATCTAATGAACCTATCTGAATAATTGTTACCAATATTCATTTGCATCATGAACCTTAGACTAGGTGACATAAAACAATGTAACCAGCAGCTTGCAATACTTTGGCCAAAGATTTCTAACATACTATTTGTATTACTATTCCTTGATGGCATACTCGTCAATACAGAATACATCCTTCACCCCACTTTATTATTATCTAGAATATCCTTTACTGACTTTCGTCAGTCCACTTGCCCAAGGTTTAACCCTAGTTCGAGTTAACAACATACATTATGATAGGGGGAGGCTCATTAAGACTTAGGGTAAGTTGGCATACCGGGTCAACCTAAGTCAACCCCATGTGCCAAGGTATCATAAGTCTTAGGGGGGCTACACCATATCTTAGACATGTTACTAACTAGACCTAGAGAGAAACTAAGATCAATTCCCAAGCATGTAGATCTAGATGATCAATGCAGAAGGGTGTTGCCACATGTCGACTACATATTTGTATCCTCGAGAAGATCCTAATCTTCTCGAAGGTACAATCCTATAGTTGGAATGTGCCAGCATCCTACAGAACAACCTCATCGAAATGTACATACCTCAAGGAGTTTATAATAAATTTAATTAATTTGGATTATTAAAAACCGATTTCAGAAACCTTTCCTAACCCTAATCCATCACTCTTTAAGTTCATTTATATAACAAATTAAACTAATTGTTAAGAACTTTCATAGCTTCAGGTTGCCTTTAATGTTATTTACTGGGCTTAACAAGCTGTCAACCATAATAGGATATCAACATCATAAGTTCCATTTATTGTGACTTAACCGTTCAAGGAAGTGTAACAACCATCTAGGTTGTAACTAAGTAGACATTATTAAACAAAGTCTAATAATTAGGAATCACGTCTTCCATTTTATTTTCATTATTAAGATAGAGGAAGATTCTTCCTTTACATGATTAAGTTCTAGGGCCTAGCACCCCTAAAAATCATTACAAATTCAATAGTTATTACTAAATGTTCATTCCATATAATATTACTATATTGAATTGTTTAGTTATGACATCAAATTCTGTAACTTAAGAAGATGCATCCTATTTAGGGAAATTAGTCCAATTCCTAATGTCAAACTTATCTAAGAATACTCTATTAAGCATATAAATAATATGGAGAATATAAAAAAGATAGGATTCCATCTATGCAATGAAAGTACAAGATAATTTACACATCCAATGTAAATAAATTCTCAACATTTAATTCATCTATAAAACTTATACATTTAGGTATGCTACAAAACAACAACCTTCATTACAAAAGAATACTACTTTTCTTTTTCAATACAATCTCAAGAATGATTCAGAGTTCTTAACAAAAATCAGACTTAAATTAGCTAATGATCACATAATTTTATGCCTTCCTTTTCACTTATGAAGTCCATTTGTAAAAATTTCTAGCACGAGTCAGTTCAATGAATTGAGCATGGTAAGCACTAAGCCTTAAAAATAAGTGCATTCCAATAATTGTTCCATTAAAACAACTTTCCTTCAATGAGACAATTATTACATCATATAATCAATATATCTAAAGCAACAGAATAGAAGTACATTTTAAGCAATTGATTTCACTTCCAAGGAAAGGAAAAAATATAATACACCATATCATCCTTACAAAATAGAGTCTAATTGATCCTATCAATTATCCTTAGGCAAACAACATATCATAATATCTCATTGTTCCCAATCTTTCATACAAGAAAACAACAATTATCTTTGCTTTAAGCTAAAGGAAGAGTTTAAAGCATGGTTCTTATTAGGATGACTCGTCTAACTCCTAAACAAAAGAAGAAGAAGAGCCATTACAACTATGCCCAAACACAACACATCCGAGAAACAAAACAGATTCAAAACATGAATTAATTGCTTCTTTTAAAAGACAACTACCTTAAAATTTAACATTTAAGATATTCATCAGAACAAAATTTAATTTTAATCCAAGAAGGAACAGAGAATCAATCAGTCTACCTACAAGTTTAAATCTCCTTCCACATATATAAGTTAACTTTTAAAGATTTGAAACAACGTTCAAAAAATCAAGGTGGACTCATACATGAGTTATTCTCTACTATAGTTCATCCAAGGAGAATTCTTAAAAAGATAGAGTGCAACAGACAAACTTACTCATCTAAAACCAAAAAAGTAAAGTCTTGTCAAACAACAGTTTGCCATATAAGCTGACATTTCCAGCTCAATAAAACCAAATAATATAATCTCTTCCAACATCAATTCTACAAATGATTGTGTTAAGGAAGACCAAACAACTCATAAAGAAATCTCTATATAAAAAGAGAATCAAAAATAGAAAAGTTCAACCAATGATCTATCCAGTAGTAAGAAAGCACACTGCCATATTCCTTACACTTCTTTACTTTCAATGAACACGAGTTTTGATTCCAAACCCAGAATGAAATACAAATAACAGTCCTAAAAACACAGTCTGTTCTAAATGATTTGCATTCCTTTATTTTATAAAAACACAAGGTGTATTTACTATATCCAACAAGAGATAGAAAAATAACCAATCAATAAGTTAAACATGTTCATAAGTATTAACAAACTCAAACTGAAATCCCATTATCCTTAGAAAATATTCCTGTTAAATCCCAAGGATATTTAAACAAATCGATTTAATCTACACTCCCAGATTTCCTTGTGTAAGTAGTTCGATTAGAAAGGTTATGAGTTTTAAACTCTTTAAGAAGTTAAGAAAACCCAATTCAAATACCAAAACCAAATCGAACATTTCGATAATACTACCAGCTCAGAGCTCAAAAGTGCAAAGTCTGAGCACAATGAAAAACACAAGCCTCTCACAAAGGTACATGACTACCCAAGTAAATATTCACGGTTCAGGGAAACAAAAATTTCCCATCCAAGTTTATATCATTAAGAAAGAAAACTCAACATACCAGAACAAAACTGACACATCATTCTAGCTACTATTTCCAAACACTAAGTACCAAATTTCATGTACAGTGTCGAATTACAACAACTCAACATGAGCTCAGATATGCTTAGTATCTTATTCTGAGGCAGTATAAGATACAAATATCCATTAACAGTTCATATTCAAAATAAGGAGTCCTTTTCCTATCTCAAATGAAACACGAGTTTCTAACAAGAGTTCAAAATCAAACAAATAACAAGATAAGAGTGTGTTGAAATCATGAACTTCAATTAACAGTCCCAAAATACCACAAGAGTAAAGCATGAGTACAGAGCCACATACGGACTCATTCAACAATCTTGAGTTACCTAAGATTACAACAATGGTTTAGAACAACAAAAGGCTTCAACACAATTCATATAAAAAAGTGAAGCCCAATATTATCCCCCAATGGAACTCAAGTTTCTCACCAAAGTTTGAGCCCAAGAAACGAGTAATAACATACAAGTACCGCATGCATTACAAACTGTCATTAACAATTTAGATTATCAAGGAAATAAAACACAAGCACCCGAGCTATATACGGACTTCAACAAAAGTCTAGGGGTATCCAAGATTCCAACACTAGTTCAGAACAACAAGGACCTCTACAAACAGTTCTCAACAAACACAAAACCAGAACTAATTTCCAAACCAAATACGAGTTTGAATACAAGCCCTATTAGAACACAGGCTTGATACAAGCTCAAGATCAAACACAACACAAACTCTAACAAGATTAGATAGAACCCAAGGTTCTTATAAAATCTGAACCATATATAAATAGAAATGAATATTATCTAAATATAATGCTTCCATTACTCATTCCAGAATAAAAAATTCGAGTTACAGAAATACGTTTATGCACGCATTCTCTTTTTTAAGAATTACACATGGTAAGTTTCCAAACAAAACATCATTTACCAAGGATTCAAAACCAATATCACAAGATTTAATAAACCCACAAACAAGAAACTATAACCAGATAAGATGTGTAATCCAAGAATCCCAAAAGAGTAGAATCATTTTAATGAAACATTTAATAAGAAAGCATGAGATCTTAAAGTTTAGAGCCTATCATGCCTAATAGCGCTTCTACCAAGTCAAAGAGAACCTCCAGCCGAGCTCACAACTTCTCCTCTTCTCCACAAAAATCAAACAATCACATTATTTTTCCACCTGTGTAGTCAATTTTACTCCCACTATAAAAGGAAGGAATCCCATGCGTTCCGGCCTATCACCCAGTAGTAGTTGAGTCCTCACCCAAGGCACACGTGAAGGTGCCGAGGATCTCTATTTTATGTGAGTTTTAATGGGAAGCATTTATCTATGATTAGTGTAAGAGTATTCAGGAAAGAATTTTAGACATACAAGAATCACGAGGGCTCAGAACGTCCTCCAGATCCTTGTAGTTTCTTCAGACCGAGTGTTTTAATAGACTCCATAACATATATTGTAACAAAAGGAAGGATACAATCATTCATTCATAGCATGAAAGGAAAGAGAACTTCTATGAATGAAATATACATAAAACCCACTGATATTCATATCTAATTGCAATAGGTAACCTTATTGTATTTATCATTTCATTACAAAGAGGCCATAGAGAGCAGACCATAATCATGCACATCACTAGGCTTGTATAATTATGCCAAAAAGAAAAAGAAATTACAATGCTAAGCTTAGTACATTCCTTTCTGCATGTCAAAGTTCCACTCATAGTAATCCTACAGAGCTTCACCCATGTTATCTCTCTCTCTGTATGTATATCTCCTCCTCTCATGTCTATATTCCCATGTGTATGTTATCTTGGTCTCTTGTATCTCCGTCTCCTTTTTGGTCCCACTGCAGGAACTTGTATTTATCACCTTCCCATGCTGCCAACTTGCCTTGCCATGCCCTCAGATCCATCGCCAAGTGTCAAATGTGGTCCTTCAGTGAGCATGTTTCCTCAGGCCTGAGCTCTCCACTCCATCTCATGATGGTATTCTAGAAGACTACTTCACTGGCATGCTCTTTCTTGGGCCACCTGTTGCCAGGCTGACATCTTATCCATGTGCAACCGATCACACTTTTCATGTGTTCTACCTTTGTTTCTTAAATCAGCTAAGTCCCAAATCTCCTTTCACATGCCGCAAAAACCATATGCCTCCTTAACTCTTCCTCATACGTGCACTTTTTCCTTGCGCTCCCTTCTATAACTGGGGTCCCATGTGCCCACGTGCCTTCATACTTAGTCAATATTCTAGGGGCCCAACATCACCCCACACTACGCCTGTTCTCCACCCTCGGAAACATTCTACTTGACCAAGGTGCAAGTTGGTTCAATGGAGCCAAGATGTAGACAAATATTACAAAAATGAATATAGGACATGAAAGAATAGGGGAAAGAATGAAGAATGGGGAGGAACATTAAATCAAAAGGCTGGGAAAGTCCCATCCATAGAGTCTTCCTCCAACTTACTCCATACTATTGACCTCACCCTTCTTCGCTTCTCTGACAGAGGTTGCCCACCTAGGTGCTTACTTCATAAAAACTTAGGCTAGCTCCCTAGGCACCCAAATGTGACCACAATTTTTTCCATATCCTTGCCCAGGTCTGTGAGCTTGTCCATTCTCCTTGTAATCTAGGGGTACAGTTCCTTCAATCCGGGCCTTAGTTTAACTTCTAAAAGCTTCAATTGCCTCTGATTTATTTTCTACCTTCAGCCAAAACCTTATCCCTTTCTACCATATTCCCCTTGTTCTTTTCCTAGAACTCCCTTCAGCTCTAACTTCAAGACGTGGGTAACCAAAGAACTTGCCACCTTATCTCGATCTAGTGCATGTGTCATATGCGGCTTCTGCAGACTTGGGAAATGACCTTGATCTTTGAGAGTAGTTTCCTATACTCAGTAATAAGTGCTATCATTTTTAAACCAGTCCTCCTCCTTTAGCTGTGTGGACCAGTTCCTCTATAGATTCTAATTCCAAGGGTTACACGTCTCCACGGTGACGATGTGCGTTAAGTATTTTAGGCATTCTAGTGTTAATAAATGCCTCTAAGGGATAGGCGTTAGATCTAGGTGTCTCAAAATGATGGTGCTTTATATTGAGTATACTTTCTTATAGACCTCATGTACCTTTTCCTTTTCCTTCTTGAACTTACGCTTTAGTTTTGCGCATTGAATAATTCCTCATAGTTTAAGCTTCTAGCCACCCTAGCCAACTCTTCCCCCTTCTTTGTCAGCTTTCCATCTAAATCCCTTATGTTGTCATTCTGCGTAAATAGCTTCACCTATGTTTCCACCGCAACCTTGTTTAGAGAATTACACAGTTACTTGTCTGAGAGATCCGAGGCATTCACTAAGGAATTTATCTCCCTTAGACTCTTGCAGCATCATAAGTGCCTTTTGGAAAACTTCAAATTATAGCTTGTCGATGTGGGATTCAAATGCCCCAAGAAATCATCTACTTGGTCCTAGGGTACATGCCCTCCTTTCTTCAAAATGATACCATGGCTGATAATTATTTCAGTGGGTACCATGCTCTAGAATTGTGCGCATAGCACCTTCCTTGAATCATCCACATATCCCATTATCTACCTCTGTTATGCATCTAGAAGTCTTCTACCCAAGCGCATGCCTTTGGGGAAGCTAACTATCAGAGCGGGGCCTCATAAGTTATCATGTCCTTTTTAAACGCTCTCCTCCTTCCCTTCCCTTTAGCACGATGTTTTTGCTGACACTATAACTCGTAGTCTATAAGGGCCTTGAGCATCTAATTCACTTCTTGCTCTGCCACTTCGGTTATCTACTCCTTGGTAAAACCCAGTGGCTCCCTGCCTCCTTGAGCATCCTTCTCATCTATCTTTATATCTTCAATGCCTTCATCACCTTGTGCCCCGTTTCATCCTCCTTGTGTGCCTTGGTATGAAACTAGTGGCTCCCTGCTCCTTGACATCATTCTTACTTTTCTTCTCCACTCTCCTTCCTCCAATTCATAGAGACTAAATATATGCAATGTTCCAACAGGTTCCTTTTATTTTTTTGGCTCTTTCTCCTCATCACCACCTCCTTCACTCTCATCTCATCTTCTTCTCTCCAAGATATCTCTCCAAGTTGTCGGTTGCCTCTGAGTCAACTTCTTCATCCACCTTCTGCTTCTTCCTAAGAGGTTGCTTCTAGTCAGGAGATTCTACCTTCTCTTCTTCCTCTTGTGACTCCCTCCATGGTGGTGGGTTATTTAGGTTCCTCTACTTCTGGCATCTTCTCCTTTACTGGAGACTTCTTCCTCCAAACATAGGTGCTTGGATTTGCACTCGTAGAAGGCATGCTCACTGTCTGAGTAGTTGGTACACTTGGTGCTCCTTCCTCTCCTCTACCCCTCTTCTTAGACACTGGATTCTTCTTTCCCAAGGGGTCTTTAGGTATGGAGATCTCATCCACCAAGTATGCACCATTTTCAAATTTCAGCCTTATGCACATGTATACGTGCATTGCACGATCCTCTAGCGATAGGAAGTGTTATTGGTCTAGTCATGTGGATCTCGTGTGACACTATACTTCTCCATGTATGGGTCACGCTTACCTCTGGGATAGTTCAGTTTCTTCCTCATATCCCTGTGCTCCTCGGTCCAACTTTCCTAGCTCCATCCTTAGCTTTTTTGATTCTTTAAATCTGTTCACTCCCGCTTGGAAGTACTGGGTAGTGAACACGAAAGGGAGCTTGCACCAAGGGCTCCATGATTCTTCAACAAGTTTGAACCTACCCAAGTAGTAGTGTTGGTATACCACGAACTCAGCTTCTCCTTGTGTGGCTACTGGGAGTTGTTTAGGGATCCTCCACTCCACCCCGAATGCATTTCTCAAGCACGTATACTATTTTTCAAGCCAGTGCTTTGTGGGGAGCCTGTCATTGTATCACATGCATACTTTTCAAACCTCTTCGCGGGTGAAGTCTTTGGCTAGGTACTCCCACACAAACTTATCTAGTGCATCTGGCACTCCAATTTCTATAAATACTATGGTGAGTAGGACATTTCCAAAGAGGATCTTGTCCTCTTCCTTTACGCACACTTTACAATTTCCTCAGCAATGTATGCAAATAAGTTATAAATAGTCCCCTCTGCAATCTTCCTACAGACATGTAGCCATGGCTTGTTGACTTGCGTCCACCTTTCTTGTCCATTCAGCTTCATTACTAGGTGCATGAAGCCATCTTCATAACTAGGTCCTTGACTGTCTGAGATGTCATAATACTGTGACCCTTTCTTACAGGCATACTCTGTGATGGTCTCTTGAATGTCCTCCTTGTCACCAAGGTACATCTCTAGGCTATCTCCCTCACATATGAGGCCTGTAAACTATGCAATCAACTAGGGAGTTACGCGCATCTTGCGCCTAGTAAAGTGGAAGTAGTCCTCATGAACCTGAGACATTAACCATTGGTACAAGTGATCTGGCTTCCCAAAATAAGGTAACTCATAAAGTTGCAGCAACCCTGCCTTCACCAGCTTGACCTTCACGTCATCATTGTAGATAGGCAACCCTTCAGGTGTTCACTTGTTGGTTGGGCATACCAATTCTAATGCCATCTCTTTTTCTATAGTGCTGGTGTGGTGATTATAATCACTGACTGGTATGCTTCTCAAATGGGATTTCCCATTCCTTCCCCATCATCACTCCATTAGGGTACTGCATTTTTGCATACCATTCTTCATTTGTATCTACCTCAGGTTCTGGTTGTTTAGCCCTTTGCTTTTCCCTTTCCTTTCTTTGGTGCCATGGTCAAGGTAATTGTGTCACTCCAATCCTCTCCTTATTACTCTACTTTCCTTCTCCCAACCTTCGATCTCAGATCCGTGATACAATTCTTCTAAACCCATGCCCTAGTTTGCTGAACCCTAACTTTGATAAATTCTTCACAAGACAACATCTTTTCACTTCATTCCACACCCGTGTAATTCCTTCCTTCTGGTTCACAATCTCAAACTGGCTCTTTACATTTTTAATCACACAGATCTTCTCCTTGATTGAATCTGAAAAATCCCTAGCTTATATCTTTCACTTATATCTCCAACTCTTTGTTTTCACAAAGTAAAATGAGAGTGCCCTGACCCTCTATTTATAGTTTTTCCTTTTTTTGGTCATTAAATGCTACTTTACCTACCCCGTACTTTTTCATTTAATGTGGCTTTTTAAAACAAAGCCCGTCTTTAGTGCCTTCACTCACGTGCACCCTTCTTACATGAAAACCCCTCTTTACCTCATGCAACCTTCCTACATGAAAACTCCTCCAACCTTCTAGCTGTGTAACCAAACCATCCTGACAGGAGACTCTTACACGCGCTCAAAACGTGCCGAAGGCACTTCTTCTATCCAGATTCTTTCTTTCACCTACCCTTGTGTTACTTTAACTGCACTTCCTTTTCCTTTGTACGTGGGATCTACAAGTAGCTTTACCCTGGCACCAACCATTCTATCTTTTCTCTTCATCTCTCTTTCAACCAGGCTACTCAACAAGGCTCTTCAACACAACTTCCTCGAGTACTTTTAATCACGCGCTTCTTCACTTTTCTCCACCCCACACTTAAATGATGCGTGGTCCTCTGCACACTCATAAATTCTCCAAAAATAGCAATAAGGTTACCGGCGCCCAAGGTGCAAAACAAAACAAACAATGCGAAAGGGAAACACAAAGGAAAGGAAAAATGCATAAGGGAAAATTAATGCTAAACTAACTGGAAAAAATACCTTATTTACAAACACCAAGAAGACTTATTTATAGTAGGGGCTTTACGCCTACTACCATTGAAGTGTCCAGGAAACTTCATCCCATCCAGCGCTTGTAATAGGCACGTGCCCAAATCAAGGATGTATGAGATTGTGTAGGAACCTAACCAATGGACTTTCAACTTCCTAGGATGGCGCATAAATTTAGAATCATACAGTAACACCATCTTCCCAACCTCAAATTTCTTGTTCCTAATATGGTGATCATGCCAAGCCTTTTGCTTTGCCTTTTCCACTATTTGGCTCCAATGGGCAAGTGATCATCTCTCATCCAGTTTCATTAGTTCATCAATTCTTTCTTCCAGTGCTTATTCATCGGCTAATCCTCCTACACGCGCTATTCGCAGAGAAGGTAACATAAATTCAACTGGTAAAATAACTTCTATGCCAAACACCAATTGAAAAGGTGTGGCTTTATTTAGTCTTTTATACGTAGTCCTGTAAGCCCATAAAACTGTTGATACCTTGTCATCCCAATCCTATCTTCCAACATCACAGATTTTGGTCAAGGTATGACTCAGTATTTTGTTGAATGCTTCCATGGTTCCATTTTCTTGTGGGTGAATAGGGCGTAGGTCTTATGATGAGCCACCATGAACTCAAATAGTAGGATCCTCACAGTCTCATTTAGAAAATGTGTACCCCTATCACTGGTCAAACTCAAAGGGCATCCATACCTGGTGATAATGTTCTCCCATAGGAACCTTGCCATTGTTGCTGCCAATGCAATCTTTAGTCGGGGCTGCTTCCACCCACCTTGTGAGATAATCTCATGCAAGTGATGACATAACGTGACCTAGTCCTACATTCTGCCAGTGTAATAGGTCCTACAAAGTCTATCGCCCACTTTTCAAAAGGCTCCGTGCTAGGAATAGGATGCAAAGGCATTTCATCTCTCCTTCTTGGTTTGCCAATATGCATTGACAATGGTCACATGCTTTACAATAATCTCTATAATCCATGTACAAGGTTTCCCACCATAAACCTGCCATTAAAATCTTATGTGTGGTGGCATCACCTATGTAATGCCCACCCGCACTTCCTCCGTGTGCTTCCTCCATGATGGCCAGGCGCTCATGCTCTAACACACATCTATGTACAAAACTTCATCACGTCCCAATTTGTATAAGTCTCCACTAATCAACATGTAGGGCACGACGCGTATGGCCAACTGCTTCTTTTCCAATGCCCTCATTCCATCTGGTGCCACACCTTCTTTTAAAAATACAACAATCTCTTCCAAATACGAGGGCGCGTGCCGTAATCTAAACAGTTGTGCATGCCTGGCATTACTTCCTCAATACTTTAAGTGTCCTCTCCTAAATCAATTCTTGACAGATGATCAGGTCCACAATTGCTTTTTCCAGGCTTCACTACAATGATGAACTCAAACTCTTGAAACAACAACACCCATCGACATATGCACCCTTGAAGAATGGGCTTGTTCACTAAATATTTTAATGCCATGTGGTCAGTGTAGAATACAAAGGGTGTTTGCCAGCAGATACTGTCAAAATTTGAAAAGTGCATAGATCATTGACAATGCCTCGCTCAGTTGTGGTATAATTCTGCTCTACTGGTGTTAACTTCCTGCTCATGAAACAAAGAGGGATGATCAACAATCCCCTCACATGGTTGTGCAAGTACTACTCCAATGGTGGTTCTTGAGGCATCTACATGGACATGGAAGGGATTTTCCCAAGAGGGAAATCATAAAATAGGTGTGGTAATAAGCCTATATTTTAATGTATCAAATTCCCTCTGATGTGCCTTTCCCCAATGGAAGGTACTTTTGTGTCTAAGTAGCTCCTCTAAAGGCATGGCGATCTTAGCATACCCCTTAATGAATTTTTTGTAATATCCCCGTATGCCCAAGGAATCTGCACACTGCGCTCTAGCTAGTAGGTTCCCTTAACCCCAAAATAACTACAACCTTAGTAGGATCTACCAGCAAGCCCTCCTTACATATGATATGCCCCAATAAAGTCCCAAAGGGTGTAGCAAACACACACTTCTTAATGTTGAGGGATATCCTCAACTATGCCTACACCTTTCAAACATTAATCTCAAGTTGTCACAATGGTCCTTAACCAGACCATATACTATCCAATCATCTAAGTAAACCTTAAGAAACTTATGAATGAAGTCTTGGAATGCTTGCACCACTATGCGCAAAAAGACAGCAGGCTGCATTTTTCAACCCAAAGGGCATGACCGTATATGCAAAACTTCCCCACTCGGTGGCAAAAGTTGTCTTCTCCTGGTCCTCCTTTGCAATCCTAGACTTGGTGGTATCCTGAAAATCCATCCGTAAAGGAATAGATTTCACACCCAGCAACTCCTTCCAAAATTTCTTTAGTGAAGGGGGTCGGAAATGGATCAATGACACAAACTACATTCAATTCCCTATAATCCACACAGATCCTAATCCACCCATCTTTCTTGATGCTAATTACCATCAGACTTATCCATTCCGATTCTTCTACTACCTCAATGATCCTAGAAGCTATCATCTTGTCTATCTCCTCCTTAACCTTCACGCATAAGTTGGGATTCATCTGGTAGGGCCTTTTTCTAACTGGGCATGCACCTTCCTTCAGTTTTATCCTCATCTCCCCCAAGGAATGGTGGACGCCTTTTAGCTCATGGTACCCGCAGGAATAAATCCTTGAATTTGCGCAACAGATCAATGATCTTTGATACTTCCTTCTCCATCCAATAATCCCCAATAATAGCTTCCTTATATTCTTCTCCTGAACCGATGTTAACCTTCTTTGTCTTTAACAGGCTCATGGTAAGCATGCGTGCGAGCATCTGCACTATCCACTACTTCACAGCATCCCCATAAAATGGCTAACATCTAAACTCTCCAATTCCTCTCCATCAATCACATATACTAACTTTCCATTCTCCTTCTCTAAACACGCGTGCTCAAGATGTAACTCTTCTATTTCTTCAATCTCTTCGAAGCGCACCTCCAATCCCATGGTTCACCTAGTAGTTCCAATAACCTATCTTCCATTCTGGCACTATCCCCCATGGTAAGTGCACTTGATACCTTACAAGGCTTTATCAACCGATGGTTTGGTACTCTGATACTCAAAGGCTTGAATAAGATCAGCCGCAAGATCTTGCCAATTCCTTGTCTGGCAGTGTGTCTTTGAATGAATGTACATATGCGCATGCACAACCCTGAAATGTAGAATATAACTTGTGTACCCAGAGGGATGGTGGCAAGGCTTCCACTGCATTCTCTCCAGACCCGTTCACACTCCTGGATATGGAAAGAGGCGGGCTCCTTCCCATGGTACTCCTTGATGATGGTGGGTATATTACTTCTAGAAAATCTGACAGAGAGAGCAATTCTTACCTCACGCCACTCTAAAAGGCTCTCCTGATGCGTGGCCCACCAACAAGCTGCTATGCTGAGCAAGACATAACTCAACATCTCCCTTTCGCTCCTTCTCGTTCCTCCACTGAGCTTCTATCTCCTACAGAAAGATCTCAAGGAAGGTTCCTCCTGAGTACTTGGGTAGTTATTTTCGTCCAAGGTGTTGAACCGTGCATGCCTTTGTTACCTTGGTCACCAATCCTCTCAACTATTCCATCCCATTAATTTGTAAGTCCCATGTGCCCTAATTGTCACATGCCAGACTTGTGGTATCACTCACTGACTGAGAATCTTCAAACTGGATAACCTCATTAATAGGGTGTACCATCTCAGGGTCTCTGATTGAGCACACATAAATCTTATCCAGAACTTCTTCTCCTGAATGGTTCAATGTAGGGCACTGAACTTCCCATCAACCAGGGGTATAATGACCCGCTCCTCTTTGTTCTCAAAACTGATGTACCCTTTGTTAAACTAGAGGTCCACATTGTTCTTGTAACACCAAGGGTGCCCAAGTAGTGCTGGGAAATTGTCCACCTCGGCGAGCGCTAAGACTTCAAAGTCCCCAGTAAACTTGGCTCCCTAGATAGTAATAGTTGCATCCTTCAAGACACCGATGGGAATTGCCTTATTGTTGTTTGCCATATACAACACATTTGAAGATGGATGTAATGCAGGTCTCCCCATCTGATTGCCATGCATCCAAAGTCAAAACATTAACCTCCATGCCAGTGTCAATGAGTATATTGCTGAGGAGCCATCCATCCAAAACTGCATTCAATGTAATCTCTTTTTCATAGTCGATGTTGTGAGGGGAAAGGTTTACATGTAAGACCTATGTCTCTCATGCTCTTCTCTAGTGCACGTGGTACCTTCTCTCTCAACCAGGATCCTAGCAAAGGGATGATGTTCTCTTTCCCTAGCATTTTACACACCTCTTTGACCTCTTTCCAGGTCATCTTTCTGTGCCTTGATCCTCCTTCCTTATTCTTCCCTCCTAGATTGCTCCTTGAGACACTGGATCTCCCCTTGCAAGATTTGAATAATATCCATGGTGTCTTGATATATCTCCTTCTGATGCATGGGGTTTGGATACTTTCCATGAACGACCTCTTCTCTTGAAACCAAGGCTCTTTCTGTCTTGGTACTTCCCTTGCATGTGCATGGCTCATACCCTTGTTTTTACCAAGATAGGATCCAAACCTTCATCCTGTGTTACCCGAGGCATCCATTGTATGTTTTCCTTCTTGATGCTAACCATCACAGTGCCTTTGTCCTTCTGGTCCTACTGATTCATATGCTCATATAACTCCGGGCACTACTCATACTTATGCTTCTTTCCACACCACGAGCATTGCAACAAGTTCTGGGCACTCACGCTTGTAATGTTCTATAGATACATAGTTGAAACATGTTTTGCATGGGAACTCACTTCTTACTTTGTGGTTACCTCATCCATGAAATCCTCCTTGAAAACCTTTTCCACACGCACCTCCATCTACGTGCTTCCTCATAACGGTGATCATCATTTTTAGAACCACTGGCAATGCTAGTTTGGTGCACACGCCATGATCAATGGCCTCATGTATCTGATCAATGAGCCTATATAGTATTTAGTATCATGGGTTGTGGAGGGTGAAAATATTACAATAACAAGATACATTCTTCCTGATCACGCGCTGATAGCAAGGGGACATCTACTGGCATCATGGTCCCCATGACAGATTTCACAATCTAACGTCACAGTGTGTACTATCCTCTGGGGGAAATTATCCTTAACGTGCCCCTCTATCTCACAATATGTGCACCAAAAACCACTGTAAGTCTCATGGACTGAGTTCACAGATAGGTTTTCCAACTACTTAGCCATATGCAGCAATCTAAGCCTCCAAAAATGGGCTAACTGCCAGTATCAATACTACCAACAGCTTCAGTGTGCAAGATAGCCTCCAATGATTCACGCGGTTCTTTAAAAGTCTTATGAGACATGGACCCTTCTAAAAAGGGATGATAAATCCTCCAACAAACCACTGTGCATGTTGAGAAGGATGTATATCATATGACAAATTAGACAAGAGAGTTTTAAAGCATGCATCATACTCCCGCACACTTTCTGCCATTCCTTGTTATATCTCCTTCAAAGTCGCTAATGCTTTTTTTCTCAAACTTAGGAATGCGGAACTCTGTCAGGAATGCATTCTTTAAGGTAGTATAATCCACCATTTTTTGAATGAGGATCATACTTTCTATACCAGCTATTCGCATATGCCATTGTAACGTAGTTACAAATTGACTAAAATTTCATTATGGGGTTGTGATACCTTTCACACGCCATAGCAGTTCACACTTGTGAACATGTTCTGTAGTGTCCTCAATTGCCCCTGTAATCTAGAAAATGTAGAGACATCTCAAAGAATACTTGAGATGGTGGCTGGGGTCCTTGTCCTAGACTAGAGCCTTGGTTCCCTCTGGTGTTTCCTCCACCGCCTGATCCACCAGCTCCCCCAGGTCCTGTACCTCTAGAGCCACCAGATCCACTAGAACCACTGGGTCCAATAGGGCCTATAGGAGCTATGCTAAGTGCCCCCACGGTCCCACTGAATTGTGTGCCGCTAATGGTCTGTGACATGGTGCCCCACTACCACTACTTTGTCTCGCGCCACTCCCTGATGTGAGACCAAAAGCTTGTAAACTTGCTCCTTGTCCAAAAAATTCTCCAAATACTAGAATATGTGTAGCCCATAGAAGAAGGAACTGAAAAATTATACCTCCTGAGTGCACGAATCTATCTCTTCCGCTAGTTTCAACTGGATCAATACTTCTTCTTGGATTGGGAAAACCAAGCACCAGGGCTCAGTCACTGGGTGGGTTCATATATGCACCAACGACTCTCCTTTATTCATGTGACAAACTCTCACCAAAAGCCGAAGGGGTCTCCCTCATGCACTTGCCAAGATGGGGTAGCACAAACTGCTTAGGGTTCCACGTCCTCTACATGTGAACCTCAACTCCTTCCCGCAATGTCTGTCTCCATAGATCCATCACACTAGTAGCTTCACATCATCTAGTAATCTCCCCCTTTCACGTGCTTCACCATACTTGAGCCGTATCTTTCTTCCCTCTCCTTTTCTGTCGTATAATATTCCATCTTCCTCCACCCAAGA